>VZSV01000045.1:4636928-4676027 GCA_013398735.1 Nothocercus julius
TTTCTTTTCTTTTCTTTTCTTTTCTTTTCTTTTCTTTTCTTTTCTTTTCTTTTCTTTTCTTTTCTTTTCTTTTCTTTTCTTTTCTTTTCTTTTCTCTTTGCCCCTGCCAAAATAAAATAATTGGCAGTGGTTTGGGAAGACTTGAAATTTCGCTGGCATCTGGCTAGATAAGGTTTCCTTTTCTTTTGCTCTTCCTGTCTCTCTCCTATGATATAGATGAGGAGCCCAGCAATCTGCCTTCCCTGCCAGATACCATCATGCAGTTGGAAATACTATTGTTTTCTTTAGGCAGATGGTGATTCTCATCCTTTGATCCTTTCACTAAACTCATTAGAAAACCTGGCCTCAGATCAAACCTTAAAAAGAAGAGAAAATCAGAGAAAGAAAGAAACGCTGTGGTGATGAAGGTATTCTGTAAGACCCTGGATAGAAGAGAGTACAAACACTTGTTTTCTATTTGTTTTTGTGACAGAGGATTTATTCTCTGAGGTCTGCAAGTTTTTCTACGAGAAATTGTGTCTCATGGTTTTGTGTTTGCACACGCGTGCTCGCAGACTCGGATGTACGTGTGTGTGAGCACACACGCGTGTGTGTGTGTAAAAGTAATCAAAGGCATCTCCACTTGTTTCAGCCTGCGCTTGAACTGTGATGAGAGGCAGGTGTGGGACTCACTGCACTGGAGCGTGTGCTCCTTGGGCACAGCTTTGTTCTGTGTTGATAAGGGCTCTGCTGTGTGTCTCTTTTTGAAAATAAAGGGTATTTTTAGTGGTTTGGGCTGTACCAAGCAGGATGAATCACAGCAAAGTGACGGGTGGCATGGCCTCTGTGCTTATCAACCTGAGTCCAACCCCTCTGCGGCTGGCAATGCAAGTGAACATAAAGAGTGCACCCAGCTGTGAGTTATCAGCATAGCTCAATGCCACTGCCTTGTCTAGAGGCATGTTTATCGTGCTGTGCAGGTGAAAGGTCTCAGGTGTGTACTTGAGAGAGGAGGATGGGGATGAGAGGAAGGTGAGCAGCACATTGCTGCTGCCCGCTTTGCCAAAGCCCCACATGTAAAACAAGACCATCGCGAAATGACAGCAAAGCATGCCAGTCTTCCTCTAGGAATTAGGGCGGCATGTCTGGCCACAAGTGTGTCCAAGCAGGAGATTGCAGCCTATTTTAAACAGGCCAAATCTGTGCAACATTCAGTGTTCAAGACTTGCCAGAGTGGCGGTCCCTGCGCCATTGCTTCTCCGTTGGGGTCGGGGAGGAATACGGAGCAACATCCCTAGTGTGACTAAAACCACCTTCCTCAGAGGCACAGAGCGACTGGCTGCTCAGGCTTCTGTCGCCCAGCCTGACTTCGGAGGTGCTGGACACCCTCAGCTCCCATCGGTGGGGACACAGGTGTGTCATTCGTCCTCTTTGCCAGTCTGTTGGGGTTTTCTTTGTAGCACTGGGCGGGAGTCAAAGCTGTGACTGGACTTTTTTTTAATGGATTGTATAATTTTATGACTGTCAAGATGAACAAATAATTTGCAATGAATAATTTATCCAACAGATTTTGATTCTTTTGCAGCTTACTGAATATCCATGAGCAGACCTCGATTTCGTCTGGCTTATTTATTGTTTGAATTTATTTGACGTGTTCCCCCCTCCTTTTTTTTTTTAAACACTATCAACTGATCAGAGACAGCTCCTGAAAAAGTTTGATAGTCTGCAGTTGAACTTAGTTGTAGCAGCCATGAATCAGAGGGTGGACAATCCAATGTGTAGAAATTCTGCTTGAGAAATTTGGAATTAATTCTCAGGCCTTTTGCAGATTTCCAATGTGACTTTGCTCTAGGAACCTAGGAACTGTTTTGTTATTAAAAAACTGGCTCTCAGGGTCTAATCGAGGTCTGAGTTAGGTAAGAACATAAAGATAAGGCTGGGGCAGACCAAAGGTCTGCTTTTCCTGGTATCCTGTCTTTGCAACCGATAGTATATGCCTATGGAAAAATGTAAGACCAGGGCAAGCAGGTAATGATTCTTCCCAAAAAGATTTGTCCAATTTCCCATGATTTATACGTCAAAGGCTCCCTGAGTGCAAAGTGGTGTCTTTCAATTTAGTAGCTCTTGATGTATTTTTATTTCACATCACTGACGTGAACCTGAGGCTGGGGAGGACATTGGCCTCTGATGTAAATTCTGTGTCTTACTCCATCACAGACTACCTGGGTTACCTGGATCAAGTCAATTAGGTTAAAATTTATATACTTCATCTGCCATTAGCGATTTAAAAGGTGGATGAGTAGTGTGATCCAGCTGGGTAGGTCATTTCCATGATCAGTAGGGAGAGATGGGCACATCTGGAAGGGGAATCAGCCATCCGGATCCAGACGAGTTCTGTTCTGCAGCTGCCCCTCTCTCTAAGCAGCCTGCAGGACTTTGAGAGATCAGATACCCAGCCTTGAGACATCTGGCATTAGGCGAGGTGAACGTCACCCTCAGTATTCCCGTGACTCAGTCCTCTCCCCAGATGTCGGTGGGGAGACACAACAAGTAGATGGAACCAGGAAACAGGCAGCTCTGACAAACTCAGCAGTAAGTTTCAGAGGGAGCATCGAATCCAGGATTACCTCTGGCTTTCCTCGCAAGAGACAGCAGTGTTTTGAAGACGCTAAAGCAAAGGTAGATTTTAATTCAAGTTTTTTCTGTATACAGGCTCTCTGCAGAGATGAAGGAGGTATTTTAACCCCCTGGGAGTGGAGCTATCAAATTGGCTGGATGGCTCCCTCTGTCACAAACAGCATATTTTATATAATGTACCCACACTCTGATCTGTTATGGTAAAGCATCTCTTTCTTCTCTGACGTTACTTGCATAGTTGGATGGAGGAAGGAATGACTCAGGTGGACACAGATGCAAAATGCTTTCTTGTCCAAAAGAGGGGAAGATCTCCTTGTGAACAGGCGGAATTGAATAACTCTTGATATTCTATGTCTATGTGGGCGATGAAGGGTAGCCCTAAGAGCTCAAGACCAGGAAATCTCCCTCTGTGCAGAAAATGAGCCTGCAAGGATGGCCTAAGTTGTACAGGGATGCTCTGCTCACGCTGCACAGGAGCTCACAAGCCCACGGATACCTGGAGGGTTAGGATGTAGGCCCAGACAAATTCTCTGGAGGCTGCTCCAGATGGTGCCCTTTAGAGCAGTGTAGATGCAGGCACCACGGTCCTGCCGAGAGACAGCCCTCTCCTGCTGGCCACGTAAGAGGGGCAGCATTTCCTGAAGGGTTCACGTGCCAGCTGGGCTGTCCGCATTCAAGTCAGAAGGGATTGCTGCAAGTCCCCTCCGTGGAAGCAGGATTGGGCCAGTGTGGAGAGAAAACAGCTCTGCAGGCCTCAAAGCGTAAGATTCTCTCCTTTCCAGGTTCTCTTCTCACAGGGTCACACCTCTCCTTCTGCGGAAGGAGGAGAGACGTAGCAGATGTTGTTGTTTGGGGGCAGGAGAATCGAAGGTGTAATCAAAGAGGTAAAAGTATGAACCGTTGCTCTTTCGGTTGTTTCCCCACTGATGGCAAGATGGACTGTCTGCTGGACATAACCATCCTGAGGTCGTTTGCAGATTCCTCACTGCAGACTGATCTGAGATGAGAGAGATCAGACTCACTGCATTTTCTGTACTCTCCCCTTATCTTTCTAGGCACTTAGTTTTCATTTAAGTTCTCAACACTTAGAGCAGCTAAAGTGTCCCCAACACCTCCTGCTACACCCTTCCTCTCCCTAATCTCCCTTGTTATCCTTACTCTCGTATTCTACCTATGACGAGTACTGCTATTCTCACTGACCTGATCATCTCCCCACTACCAGGCTCTTTTCTTGCAGGCTGATGTATTTGTTTTGGAGGTTGTCTTGATTCAGGCGAAAGTGTTTGTGGCCTGAATCTATCAGCTACTCAGTGTTGCTCAAATTACTTTCAAAAAGTAATTTGTTGCTGATTCCCACATCCAAAACTTATTGTCAATCTCATGTTCTTGGTGACTGTCTCAGTAAAAGATAGCCACATATCCAAAATTAGAACCCGGCTGTTGCAAACTCTGGGGAAATAAACCTGAGGTGCAAATGAAAAAGAGGTTTTTAGAGACAAATATAGTCTGTTTCCAGTGCTCTCTTTGATGACTTGGTAGAAACTGAGCTTCAAACTTTCTGGCCTTTCAGCAGCACTGCTAAATGCCATATGTACTGCAGATGAAATAGTAAGTATTTATGCCCGTTGCTTTCAGTATTAATGACATGTTTGTCCATGAACAATGTCCAGGAATGCGAGGACACCATGGGATCACTCAGTTGTTGACATGGGGATAAGTAAGCTAATAACAGGGTTTTAACCTCCAGCTGGGGCAAGATTCAGCATCCGTAGTTTAGATGGCCAAAAAGTGAGACGTTTAGTCTAGGAAAGCCACACTGGGCTTTCTTTATATCAGTAGAGAAGAACAGGCATCTCCAGAGGACATTTCATCTCATCCAAAGTGCATAAAAAAGGGCAAATGAATTGTTATCTGGAGGTGCTTATGTATCTGAAATGAGTCTTTGGACGACTAGGTTAGACATCTCACTTCTAAACGTCCTCAGTTACGGGAGATGGACCGCAAACTTCACTAGAAAGGCTACTTGTCAAAACAAGCAGTTCAGGGCAAAATGTTCGGTTCATCCAAAGCCAAGAGATATTGGGGTGGAAATGGTGCAGATGTCTTGTTTCATTTTAAGAACAAAACAGTGAAAAAGTTCTCTTTGAAATGGCTTTAGTTATTGAAAAAATACAACTAGGCTATACATAAAAAGGGTAAAGAATATAAAAGGTGAAAATCATAACACAGCATTTTGAAATCTGCATTATTATGCAGAAAAGTCGCAAGGGAGCCAAGGAAAGAAGTGGAGGTTTATTTTCTTTTGTTTAGTTTTTAGATTAACAGCTCACCAAAACTATTGAGCTTTAGGTACCAGCTAAGAAAAGGGAAAAACATTTCAAATTTGTAAAACTCTCAAGAGACAGAAAATTTTAGCCTATTCCTAATTTTTCTGATTTGCTGTGAAAATTGCCTGCATAAGCATAAGATAGTAGAACCACTGCTTTATAGAACATTTCTGGATAAAACTGGTCGTGTATAGCTTAGGAGGGCATGACAAATAGATGATGAATATTGTCCTTTCCACTGGAGATAAAAAAAATCCTTTAAAACAAAGCCTTTTTGATAGCAGGAGAAGGAATTTGGTGTTTTTTTTTTTAATCACACTTTTTTTCTGGAAGGAGGGAAAAGGCTCTTCAAGAGCAATTAGCCACTTATTGCTGGTAAAACTTGCCCATTAAAAGGATAGACTTATATTGAAAAACACAAGTGAAAATGGCACAAGCATGTTCACGGAGTCTGAGCTGAGGGAATCACAACTGCTAACGGTGGAGCTGAAGGAACATGGGGCCAAGGTCCCTCGCTCTTGCTTGGCTTCTGATGCTGGAGTTGTTTAAACAGGTAATTCCTGGTCCTATTAGAAGTGAAGCTCACGGCTGCTGTTCAGCTCCTTCTGTGACAGCCAGAGACCAACTCAGCCCATCCCCAGCAAGGCTCCTCCTTGGCAGTTAAAAATCATGAATATTAAAATGCAGCCTTGGCATGTACACGTAAGTGCCGTATCCGTCCATCCTGGGGAGACAGGGACCATTAGCTTAATATTTCTGCTGATGCAGAGCAGAGTTGTGAACCAGTAACAAACATAAAGATGCTTCTCATTTACAGTGAAGCAGTTAATTTTGCAAGGAGTGGAGAGCAAACTGTGTCTCAGTTGAAAAGTAGAGTGGACCTTTCCAGGAGGAACCAACCAGGTATTTGTCAGCTCCTTTTGCTCTTTGGTAGGTGACGGGGATTCTGAAACAGATAGAGGTCCTTGCTAGTGGCTGCCCCTGTAAATGTCAGTGCACCATGCAGAATCCAATGGCAGGATTAGCCCTCCAGCATAGATATCAGCAGATCTCCTTGTTCTAGATGATGAGACATCGAATGTAGGCAGAATATGCAGTGTTTTTTTGGCCTAGCCCATCAGGGTGACACAAACCTACTGCTCCTGCTTTCAGGTTTAACATTATAGGGGAATCAAAGTAGCTTTCAAGATAAAGGGCATTTGTGCCAGTCAGACTGAAGGGCAGTAGGAAACCATGAAATCTCCTGACCCACAGAGCAAACGTGTCCCATAGGAAAAACTACTTTGGGGTTTTCTTCTTTTTCATCATAGAGGATGGTACCTTTCTCATGTATGGAAACTGTTAGTCGCAACTGTGACTGTTGTGTCAGTCAACAAGCAAAATACATTTGCTTGTTGCCCTTCCTGAGTTGTGCTTGTTCTTGCACACTGAGGGAAATAAGCTGTTTATATTTCCACATATGTAGAAGTATGTACGAATGCGTACGTTGGGCAGTATCATCTTCCCGGCATAGGAAGAAGCAGAACATTGGACCTGTTCCAAATCATGTTGAACACGCCACCTGGAAGGAACAGAGACATCTGGAAAATCATTCCACAATCTCTGAGGAAATTACAGGAGAAATACCGGATGATTGGAAGAACAGCCCTTTGTGGGATTCTTACTTTATCAGCCAATTTCACTTAGATTTTTTTTTCCTAAGTAGCATATGTTCAGGACTTTAATAAGAAATCTTTGAGTTCTGGGGGCTTATTTATTTGTTTATTTAATTTTCTTCGTAAATGAAAAAAGTTTTATAAGTTTTGCAGGTGTCAGGGGTGGGAGGGGGTGGGGAAGAGAAGAAAAGCAAAGAAAGCATTTCAGGTAATATAGTGCAATAGTGGGAGAGATCGCTCCCTCCTCAGGCATGTGGAGCAGTATGGCCAGACCCATAACCTGGCTGGACTGCAGCAGACCTGGCCCCAGATGGAAAGCCCTGGGGCCGGTTCCTCCCGCAGTAGCCCCTGTCAGACAGACTTTTGTGCAGGTGGAAAGGGTTGTTTCAAAAGCCAAGCAGAGATACTTCTGATGGGAACAGAACTGCGGGTAGAGCTGAGCCTGCGTGTGCCATGCAGAGCACTGGCTGCAGCATCCTCTGGATTTGGGGGAGCAATAGGAAGAGCATCACTGGGTTAACTGCCATTGCAGCTTCTGTATGATGCCTTCCATTCAGAGCTGCTCTGTCCACCTCCGCTCTGCTCTGGTTCTTGTACTTCAGGCCATTACTACAGCATTGGAGCCCATCCTGGCTCAATTTCACTTCTAAATTACCTTCTAAAAGTAAATCGCAGCAAGATACAGAACAGGTAGAGACCCAGACTGTGTCAGCCCAAACCATTCTCTCAGCACAAACAAACCATATTTGACAGCACAGTGATGACAAGGGGGGACAGATCCCGACCCCCTAGTTTCGTCTGAATGCACTTGCTATTCAGTGCTTCACTTTTCATAATCAGAGGAAGGTGTGCAGGAGCATGGAGGATGGAGGATGACAAGAGATAGATCCCAGTTCATAAACATCTTGAACATTTGGAAGCTTTTAAGCAGCTGTTACACTGGCAAAGTATTTCTGAACCAGCCACCTGCATATGTTTTCTGTGTTTATTAAACTAAGCTCCAAAGATGAGAAGATACAGGTGGAAGCTTTGAGCTCTCTCCTTTTCCCCACCTCCCCTTGCGTATTTTAATCCTAATCTATATCAACAAAGATGAGTCGCTTCTTTAACACACACAGAAATTATACTGAGACCCATCGAGGAGAAACGACGAGCTTTGATTCCATAATCAATCGCTAAGAAATTCATTAGTGCCAGCACAAATCTTTTGTGCAGGAGGAGCTCTCCCCGTGGACCCGCCTGAATCAGAAGAGCTTCGTGAACAGCCGCTCTCTTCCGTTACGCTGAGCTCGTTCCCTTGCCTGGGAATAGCCCGTTCCCTGCCTTTGTCTCAAGGAAGAAAAAGCTGAGGAGCTCAAAGCAAAGACTGAAAACTTGTCTGCGCTACTGACTGCCCTTCACAGATTCTCTCACTCTTTCTGTCTTTTAGCTGAGACATAAATAGACATCCTGACCACTCTGGGGTCATTAGAAACTTGAAAAAGATGTAAGGATGATGCTGAGAAATAAGAGCCCTTAAGGAGGAAGTGTTCAGAAGGAAGTATCTGCTTTTCTCCATTTGGGTTTAGGGCCAAAAGGCTTTACTAAATTTTCAGAATGTCTTAGGCACCCATCAGTTTCCAGTGAATTATGATGAGATAGGTAGAGATGCAGCACTGTTTAAAACCAGGGACAAGCTTTTAAAAAATACTTCTGATTTAGATGGATGCACCCCCCATGTTCATCTCTAAGCTTTATGTTCTTACTCATTTGCAAGCACCCTTTAAGTTATCTGGATCTTACACTAAAAGAAAGAAAGAAGAGAGAGAGGGAGGGAGAGAAAGCACATCCCACCAGAACTCACACAATAGTTCTACGTTTAAGTCACTTAAGCACTTCATCGTAAATATCTCTAAAGGAACCCCCTCTTTTAAAATTCTTCGCAAAGATAAATGTGTTAGCCCTCCTCAGCCACTTCATTAAAAATGGGGACTTACACACCACTTATCTGATATGCCCCTTGGCAATAACACCTATACTCTCTTCCCAAGGCTTTTATGTGGTGAATATTATAGGAAATATTGGGGGTGCTCATGGAGATATCTTTGGAAGTCAAGGCATATAAAACATAAGAAATTCATGGAAATCTCCACTTGAGACACCTTAATTTAGGTACCATTTTGTACTGGGCAGTAGTATTTAGAATTTAGCAATCTTTCTGTATTGTGTTATTCAGCTTGCTTCAAAGTATACGTGAATTTTCTGATATCTGCTCGAGCTGGTACCGTTCCTTTTGGACTCATGTTACTTCTGCTGGGCTCATGCTAATACCTTGGTTTATTTTTTTTTCTCCAATAACTTTTGCCATGAAGTTCATGTCAGACTGCCATAACGGAGGCAGGAGTCTCCCTGTGTCAGTGAACCCCTCAGAGAGCTTGTGTGGTTCCGTTTGACTGTACACCCAACTTTCAGGTGTCTAATGTTAGGTAAAATGAGTCCCACCTAAAGAGACTAGAGATTCCCAGCTAAAGGGTAGGAGATTGCTCTAAAGCGCACTGACAAGAAACACCACTAATTATATTAGGCCTTGACCTAAGGTATCATCAAATTCAAGCTTCAGTTTCTGGTTACCTTCTCCAGTTTGTCCATCACTTTCCCAAACATGTCCTCAAACCTGAATTGTGATCACGCTGTGTCAAGACATCTGCCGTAGTCACCCTCGGTGTTTCCAGGGGGGTTTCAGCAGCAAGCACAGACACCTACTCCAGGAGCTGGCAGGTTTACAGCTCTGCTCACTGGTGTGTCCGTGAGTTCCTGGCAAACTCTGGAACTCAGAAGGGCAATCAGGAGTTTGGGGTAAATGATAATCCTTGTGTGTCCTGTATCTGCCTTCACACCAGCTTGGACAGGAGAGTTTGCCTTACTGAGCTAGGAAATGATGACCCAGCAGCAGGACTGAGTCCTTTCTGCTGAAGGAAATGTCCTGGGATTGTTCATCGTCCGTCCGGAAAGCCAGGAGAGGCAAGCAGAAAAGATGTTGCTCATCTGAAGGACAAGATTCCGCAGGGTACAGCGACTCCTCCCATGCCTGGTGCCCTAGGTGGAGCCCATTAAAGATAATCCTGGTCGCGAAGGTGCACATTCCTTCTGACAAAGCTCTTGTCTTCCCTCCCTCTTCCTTGACCTTGTCATTCAGTTCCTTGTGAAGTAACGTGAAAGCCTCTGTTGTCTCCTCTCGTTTAATTTGTAAATACAGTCCCGGCGGGCTGACAGAGCGAGCACGAGCCCAAGAGGCTACCGCAGCGTCGCTTGTCACTACCAAAGGCAGAAACGGCTGCCTCTGCCCTTGGGGAGACACCCTTCATCCTCGTGAGCCTAGCGCCGTTCCGAGAGGTGGTGATAAAATGGGCCTGGAAGGCTTCCCGACGTACGTGATGTGTGGATGTGGGTGAGGGAGGGCGGCGAGCTGTGCGCGTGAGTCAGGAGCCTCTGGTGCCCTCACACAGCTGGACACAGAGCTTAAAATGCGCCACTGCTATGCTTAAATGCGCTACGTCAGAGATCCGTTTTGGTCCAACAAGTTTTTTTGGTGTTGTATAAAAAACACTTCATCTGTGTGCTAGACATTTCTAAGCAAAAAAAAATACCTCTTATTAGACTGTGATCTATGGACTGGTGCATATGGAAGGAGAAGATAAAATCTTGGGGTACACGAATGCTGCTTTGGGTCTGCTCACTAAAGCAACGGGGATCTTTGTGTTCCCCTTACCGTATTATGGCTGAGAAAGGTCCTTGGGCTGCAGCTCAGTCGTTTACCCAGGCCTTGAGACAGCAAACTCGTCACCGGCTTATGCACTAGCTCTGCCCTGCAAAAGACTGTTAAAGGCCTCAAGGTTTCACCCGTGATTGTTATGATTACTATAAATTATGTTTTTATTGCACATTGAAACCCTCAGCCAGCAAGCACCTACCAAATCATGTTTCTTGCAGGCTCTCAGTTCCTGAGCTGCCTCTGGCGGGTGCCGAGGCAGCGGAGACGGCCAGGCAGGGACGCGGGCCCCGGAGCGCCTGATTCCCGGCTCCTCAGCCCTCGCGCTGTCTCCACGCCGGACGGGAACCGGGCTTTGCTGTGCCTGGCAGTGCGCAGGCTCCGCCGTGCCGGGCGCGCGCCACGCGGTGCCGTCCGTCGCGTGCGTCGCCCCAGAAATAACCCAGAGGTGCATGTCCTGCACCGACCAGAAATGTGGCTGCGAGTCTCGTTTGCTATTCTTGTGCTGGCAAGAGGGTAATAGCAATTAGGAAGCACTTGTAAAACGTGCCTCTTTCTTTGGAAGTTGGGAAAATACGAAATCAATATAGACTTAGCTAGCTCTTGATCATTTTTCCTGGCTATAAATGCGTTTAACTAAGAGCGTGTAGTGCTGATGATGCATTTTAAAAGGGCCACGTTCATCCCTTATGTGATGGTGGTGTAACGTGTTTTGTGCGATATTGATGTGTTTGCTGCTCTGGGACTAATCTTTTTTCTGCAAGTCTGGCATTGTCTTCTCCTCCCCGGCTTACAAAGGGGGGAACTGAGGTGCACAAGCACGGGGCAACTTGCCCGATGTCATCCGAAGAGCTGGGTGCATAACTTAGGACTCCAAACTCCTCAGCTCAATTGGTCTGACCTCCTAAGCACTCTCTTCGCTATATTTATTTTAGTGTCTCTCCGGATGAAATCCACCTGCTAGTTCCAGCCAAGCTGAAAGGTGAGGGTAGCCCAGTGGAGCTAGGAGGAAGCTCTAGCAGATAGCACCGTGTTCTCTGCCCTCTCCCCCTCACACCCACCAAACATCAGAATAAATACCTAGGGATGACTGGCAAGCACCTTTGCACAAAGAGGGATATCATCCTTGCCTGCTGCTCTGAATTGGGTTGATTGGCTAAACAGGTTATTCCACAGTCCTATTTAACAAAACTGAAGAATGATGTAGAAAGAAGAAACGCCCACAACCCTCTTAGGTACAAATGTTCAGACAGATTCAGATACTTCCAAGTGGTTTTGTCTCCAGCGATTTGCACTATCCTGCCTCCCAGCCCTTCCCCACATTCCCATTCCTGCCCCCAACTCCGTCTTGCCAAATCCTTCCACCGCTGTTATTATTTGTGAAGCATGAGGAGCGTTACGACAAGGGAGGGATGTCATTAAACCACGCCGGGAGGAGATGTCAGCCGCCATGCAAACATCTTCCTGACACTCCACTTTCAAACGATTTCAGAAACTGCACTCAGATGATTTCAGGTTGGGTAGGCCTGTCAGCTCGGATGGACTCCACGCGTTGCTTTGGTGCCGGAGACAGCTCTGGAGCGTCTCAGTCGGCTGTTAGGCGCACAGGCGCGCGCAGCCCCATCCCCACACACACAACGGCACATCATTATTTTTATGCCACTCCAAGACAGATATCCTTGAATGCCGTTGGAAGCGTCAAACTTTCACTGCAAGTGAAAGCTTTAACATTTAGAGAGTTCTTATGTAATGCAAATGAACCGGAAAGGTAGGAAGGCATCCCAAATGCCACTCAATGCATTTATAAAAAGATAAGGTGACTGTGTCCTACCCTACCATATCACTTCATTACCGAGTGTCAGCAAAGAGCCTGGCAGCTCAATTGGTTGATGAAATCACATGACCTAAGTGTTATCTTGCAAAAACACATGAAATTATTAAGCCCAAACAGCAAAGAAGTATAAATATCCTGGCAGTTTGTTCTCACCAACCAATCAAAGACTAAGGATTTCTTTATTTCCTTTCATTTTTTTCCCTCCTGGGGGGGGAAGAAGAATTTCCCTGTCTAATTTATAATTCAAGATATTTTGCTAGCTAATATATTTATATTATTTTCTTCAATATCTAATTGAAGTGCTTTGTTTATGTATTATTCATTTGATCTTTGTTTTCAGTCTTCAGTGTTAACTTCCAATAAAATTTTAATAGGCTCGTGGTCAGAGATCAAGGTGGCAGACACTTTGATGCCGTGTTAATTCACTGACAAAAGGGCAGGAAGAAAGTGCGAGCGAGAAAGCTTTTAAAGCCGTTGTTTCTGATCCAGATCTGATCTGTCCAGTGTTGGTATGCGCCTAATTTTCACAGGGGCAAATTTCCTGGCCTTGCTGAGGTAGTCAGTTAGGGGTTTGTGTGCCGTTCTAATAGCAAGCAAGGAGAAAATGTAATGAGTTTCTGCAAGATGGGGCACGAGCTGGTGTCTGCCGAGGTCCAGGGAAACAGCACACACTGTGCTGCTCTTCATCCTGTGAATGTCTCTGCTGAATGGCGTGCACGAATAAACAGAGCTGAAGGTGATGGATGTGGCATGTTAGACAGGAAAATAGGTTGGTTTTCATGATTTTCTGCTACCTGGGGCAGTGCAGCACAACCAGTTGTGTATAGTAGACTTGAGTAACTCAGTGGGCTGACTGGCCATGGGACCATACAGCCCAGCAGGTGCCTTACCGGGAAAAAGGTATGGCCTTTTACCTCCGGGTCCTGAGAGCACTGGGGTGTCAAATGGGTCTCCAGGGCTTGAGTGTCTCGAGAGACTGTGGTTGTGTAGTCACCCGCTGACTCGCAGAGTTGTCTTCCATGCACAAGGATTCAGATATTTTCCTTTAGCTGAGATACCCCAGCACTGTCCAGTTGGGATCTGAAAGACTCACGTTCGGTGTTCACTTCAGCCAAAAGCTTACTCTTAGTATTACTTCTTTTCGTCTCAGATGATGTCAGCAATGACAATTTGAGGTAGATGGAGAGTTAATAACAGTGTAGGAATTTTAATTGGGCCTAGGAGAATCATTTATGGATATTCTTGGCATTTCTGGAGAGGAGCACAGCTGTAGTTCTGTCTTACCAATGAACAAATATTCTTGGCCAAGACACCAGCTCACACAGCCCATTAAAGGCAGCTTCTGCAGCAAGGCCTGCACGCAGCAAGCAGTACTGACTTGAGTTTACAATTGTTGCCCACTGAAAGTTGGCATGGCCAGGCAGTGGAACTATTAAGTGATAAAAGGCATGGAGCATTGAAAGTGACAGGCAGCAGATGTAAATAGAGGTAATTTTGTGCGATAACCCACCAAATTCCTTTTTAATGAACTTAGCTCTCCAGTCGCCACGAGGCGAGACATTGCTAGACAAGAGAGGGTGAGAGGGAGGTCCAGAAATAGTGTCGTGAAGACAGAGGCAGCTAAGACTTTGCAGCAGCAACCCCGCAGGGTGCACATGCATGTGGGTAAACCCACCAGCCAGCTTCGGTTTGCACCAGTGACAGGAACGGCAGCGATACCCAAGATGCCCGTGGAAGAATCTGTACTCACAGGATGATTAAAGGAAAGACATGAGGAGTAAATTATGCATTGCACATTGTACCAAGAAACCTGGCAGCAGATGGTGGAAATAAGGGAGATTTGTGGGAGCAGTGTTTGTCTGGTACCAGTATGCCGCGCATTCCTCCTCTCCTTTGTTTCACACATTCAAAAGCATCCGTATACACATTTATTCCCCTTGAGTTTACTCATGGAAGAAGAACAGAGTCCATCAGGATTTAAAACAACATTTTCAGGAGGTTGGAACTAGTGCTTGAATGGAGGATGTCAGCATTTCCTCTGAATTATATGTCAGTGGCATTGTAATAGGGTTATACTTTATAGATGGTTCTTTTTTATTAGAGATTCTTCAGGTTGCTTCCTTTTTTTCTCTCTCTCTTTTTTTTTCCCCAAAAGAAAAGTCTGGGACTGCTTTTAGGAATTCTACCTGTATAAAGATACATTTTTTTTCAAAAAAAAAAAAGAGTTTGAAAAAACATTTTAAGTGTTTTAGGATTTCTGTTGAGTAAAAGCACTGAAGTCCTATATTTTTGAAACGGAAATTCTTGACTTTCATTCCCTTTTGCTCATGTTTGTCTAACAATCATACATATACAGCTGTGAAAAAAAAAAAAAAAAAGAGATTTATCTATCTGAACTTGATGACTTTAGATTTTCCCCTAGATGAATATTCAGCCCATTAGAAATCTATGAAACTCAGAATGGAAAAGTGCAGAAATGGCATCTTCATTATCCTTCTGGTCCTTTTTTCTCATTGAGGATAAAAGTGTCAGATTTTCTCATGTAATAGCTGCTGTTTCAAACTTGGAGTTCTCATCCTCACTGTCTGAAATTACCTCACTTTATTCTTTGCACATGGCTGGAAGAAGAGATGACCACAAATTCTCTGCTAGCAGCTATTGTCACACAAAATGTATCATGCGCACATAAAATATTCTTGTTTCAGCTGTTGCTGGGCATTTCAGAGCCGCTTTAACAAGCCTGGTTCTGAACTTGGGAAGAAAGCACAATATAGCTGGTGGATTTTTCATAAGAAAAAGCAAACAAATACACTGAAATTGCATTGGTGAAAGTATTAGCCTTCTCTGTGGAAAATTTAAGTTTTTAGTCAACTCCTTGCATCCTACATCTATTGTAAAATGAACTGCTTTAGAATAAGGGCGCTTTCTCCCAACACCTCGACAGTATGGAAAATTTAATTTTCTATCTCAGAGAGCGATGGGAGATTTTCAACGTGCCCTTTAAAAATAAGTGTGACATGATGGCTGTCTTAGTCAATGCTCTGGTTGTGCCTGGTTGTTCTTAAATGCTGTTAATAGGAATGCAGAACAGTCATACACTTGACATATAAAAAGGGAAAAAGTCCTGAGAGACTTCATGTGTCGACTGAAAGGGGATTGTCTTCCTTTCCCCGTGTATCCTTCCCTTTCCCGGCGTTCAAAGGAGTTGGACTCCATGGCGGGGAACTATCTTGCTGGCATGAGAGAAGGAGTAAAATGAAGAACAAAAAGAAAAAGTAAAGTAAAAGGAATTTCCACTTGATTAGCTGCTTAGCATCAGTTGGATGTGACAACTCTTTGAATATGGATGAAGTCTACAAGAGGGATCATCTGCCAGCAGTAGTTGTTACGAAGGAAGTAAGTGATGCTGGAGGTCAGAGGGCAGCTGTCTCGCAAGCTAATGAAAGAATTCTCGGAGACAGAGCTTTTCTATCTGATTAATATAAGGGCTCTAATTCCTGCCCTTCCCACCCCCACACCTTCTCTGCTCTCACTTTCAAAATGATACTGCGGCTATTGTTGTTTTTGTAAGTGGGATGTGAGAGAAAGTGTCCTAGGAAGAGCTTTGCCACTCAGAAGTGATATTTTGGCCAATAACTTGTGCCAATCTCATCCTCCCACACAGATTCTGGAAGGGAAAAGCAACTCTTTGCTTTATTCGCTGCCAGACATTTTTTCCAATCATGCTGAGAGCTGAAAGTCAGCCCTGATTTTCAAGGGGCAGAAATGCAGTGGTTAGAATGGGTTGATTGAACAGGAACCTATAGATGGGGGTGGGATAGTTAGAAACGAGAACTCGGGAGTGCTTTGTTCTTAAAGGCAACAAGGACATTTTAGGATGTAAGGGCTGTTGTAGTAGTTGTGATCAAAGAGAAAGGCAGTCCATTAGCTTTTTTCAAGCAGTGGCCAGCTGTTTAGTAAAAAAACATAAAAATAAGGGAAAGTCTAATGAGTTTTCTGAGGTATGACTTCCCTGTTTAGGGGCTTTGTGAGCGGGATGGTGTATACACACAACCGAGCAAGCCTGAGCACCCAGCTGACATAAACAGATGCAGGCAAGAACTACATCTACCCCGCCGCAGGTGCGTTGCCAGAACCCGAGGACAGATGCCAGGCTGTGGTTCACATTAAAGCGCGAAGCTCTCTTTCAGCACGGAGCAGAGTGTGCATAACCATACGGCAGACCAGGAAATTTCTGGCCTCTGCTATCCTCCAAACCATACCTGGATGAGGGGCAGAATAGTACTTGGCCAACACTTGTGCTGACAGTAAGAGTGTTTGGAGAATCATAGGACTTTGGCTGAACCTGTTCTCTGGCCCTGTTTACAGCAGGGTAACCTAAATAATCATATAGATAGTCCTCCTTGTTGCTCTAAGATTTCCATCCCTGGATGAAGGTCCTTCTGGCTGTGTCAGTAATAGTCACTCTGTGGCTCAGCCTTTCTCAGGGAGACTGGAACTTCTCCACTGTAGAGCTATCACTCAAAAACTTTGTTATATTACCAAGTGATAATGTACATTTGAACAAAGATACATATAGAGAGGCAACCACTCCCATGATAACACCCATATGTGGGTAGTTATAAGGGGCTGTCATGAGAGAGACATCTATTCCAAGATATTGTGAGTGAAGTGTCCTTCTTCAGCTGCCTTTGAAAGGTAGAGAGAGATTCTTTAAAACCCTTATCCTAGTCCCGGTCCACTGAGAAGATGTCGCTGCTGTTCTACAGAGACTGGATATAATTTAATCTCCAGGTATAACATTTTATTGGCTCACACTTTCAAAGATATTGTGGCAGAATTTATTAACAGAATTTATACTCGGCTGGTGTGAAAGGCTTTACTTGCCACCTGATAAAGGCAGATGCTGGAACAGGGTTAGAGATTGTGTTTTTTAGTGGATTTTATCTTGTGCAGCTATATATATAGTTTACCTCTTTTCAGTGTGTGTGCTTATGTAAGTGTGGGTGGTGGGGGAAGGGGAGCTGTTTATATCTCAGTTCTTCTAATTCTTCTGTGCATTTTGAGGTCTTGATAATACTAAGAAGGAGGGCCACTAGTGAATGGATACACCAAACTGTTTCCTGTACAAAGTGAATATTTGCACATACAAATGACAACATGTGCATGCACTGTTATGCTCACTCAGTATCTCTGTCCATAGACATTTGATCTGAAATTAGAAATATTTTTTTCTGTATGCTGTTGCACACCCAGCTCTGAGGAAAACACAGTCCTGTCAGGTTCTGCATAATCCTGTTAGTGTCCTGAACAGCTCTAAAGAAGGAACTTTTAAACTGGTAGGAGAGGTTTAATATTCCCTAAATTTACCCACATCCAAGTCACCTAACAACTAAAGTGTAAAATGCTTCAACTGGGCAAGTTAGCTGAGACTTGCAATGTAGAGCACAGTGAGAAGAGGATGTTTTTAGGGTACATGTGAAACAGTTGAACACAGATGTCTAACTTGGGATGAGAATTGCCCTCTAGACCTTGCAGACCAGATCCCCGTTGCCTGTAGAAGAAAGCTTAAGGTGACTATCTCTGGTGGAGGCAAATTTTTGTCCTAAACACCTACCTTTTGTCCTAAACACCTACCTTTCCGAAGGTTGTCAACACTTGCATTTCTGCGCTCTTTCAAAAATCTGTAAATCTGTAAATCTGCAGATTCTTGTTTCAAAGACAATGATTTTCTGGCTTTAGGAGAATAGCTCATTTCTTCCTTGTATATAGATGCAGGATAAGGAATAATATTCCTTACCTTACGTGTCTTAACAAGTACCTTTTTTGAGTGATCCCAAACAGTTGAAAGAATATAGGTCTATGCAGAGTTGTAAGCAAAAGCTGTTGGCTTAGACTCTTTTCCTCCAAAACTTAAGTGTCCATATCCAATTTGTCAATGGGGAAAGATCCCAGTGCTGTCTCCCAAACCATGCCCAGAAACTGCTAGAGACAGGACTAGTTAACCCACACGTAACCCATGCCAAGGACCAGCCTCACGTGTTGACAGACTAGTGTTTGGATTGCGCTGCCCAGAACATTGCGTTATTTAATTTTCTGTGTAGATATATTGTAAGATACTATTCAGGACTATTATAGTGGAAAGAATTTGGTTAAATATTTTATTCTTTGAAAAAAAAAATAGTAGTTAAGCATTGAATGGAAGTATATGCATGCGCCTATCAAAAAATAAGATACTGCAATCAACTCACTTGAGTGAAAATGTGAAACTTTTATTTTGTTCATGAGATTTTTAAACAAAGCATTTTGATTTTTGGAATTTTATTTATTGATCTATTAACTTCTAATGCAAAGGGAGAAAACCCATAACAGAGTGTAAAAACAGAAGTTCAGTTTTGGGTCAAGAGGGTGAATCTGGCAAACAGGGATAATAATTTTAAAAATTATTTGGTTGATGTGCATTCTGGCTAGTAAACAATCAGTTACAGACACCACTCGATCCATACGTAAGGCTGTCAGCCCCTGCCCACGGGTTTGGGGAAGAGCCGAGTGCCTGGAGCAGCCTCTGAAATCAGCAGAGGTTACAGGTGTGCAGGACCTGGGAAGTCAGACCCAGCAGGTCTATGGATGCTGGGCGGTAAGATGAAAGGTAAAACCCTCTCTCTGATCAGTTTTAACTACCAGTTTCCTTCCACGTAGGAAGGCACAGATCTGTGACAGCAGGGTGGATCGGGGATCCGTGGAGTCAGGTAGCGGCCTGTGCTTGGTGCCCGAGGGCCACGAGAAGCTCTCCGTCCCGTCAGCACCTGCCAGCGGTGCGGCGAGGCACGGCGAGGATGGGTTTCTCCCTGGGCACTAACCTCACGTCCTAATGACGCATATAGAGAGATACTCCGGCCAAATGTTTGGCAGGTGCCAAGTTCATCCTTGCCCCATGAGTTAGCAGCATCCCTCAGGTCTCATCTTAGGCTCCATGTGGCTTCATCTCTGCCTTAGGTTTTGGGATGCTTAAATAAGTGGGCACGGCCACTCCTCGTGTGTGAATGAATCCCTTCCTCTATGTACCCATGAGAATTTGAAGGGAGCTAACACCAGCACCAGGGATGGTGCTGGACACATGGGATGTCTGGCATGTCCAGGGATGTAGAGAGAGAGGACAGAAACCAGGGATTCAGATCTCCTGGATGAGTGTTCTAGGAGCTCACTTGCTTGCTTGTTTTATGGGAGCCTTAGATTGGTGTTTTCTTGTGAAAGAAAAAGGGGAGAGGGGGGAGAAAAAAATAGAAAAAAATAAAAGGCCAGGCATTCAGCGGTTCAGGTCCAGATCTCCATAACACTTTCAAACGAAGGCGTTTCCTCAGAGCACATTTTATTCCCTGAGACACTCTGGAGCTCAAGCAGTGGGGATTTGCATCTGTAAAAAGGACGGAGAGAAGGAGACAGCAAGGCTTAGCTTTTGTATCCATCACCAGGGCTGGAGGAGGGGAAAGTGCCAGGAAGGGGATGTTTGACCCTCACCTGCCCAGTGAAGAGACACGAAACAAAAGCGTTTTCCCTCTGGCAGGCCCACCTCCCTTCTGGGCCCCCACGTCTAGCAGGGAAATCAAAGCTGCAATCTCCTATTGTCAGGGGCTAATAAATAAATAAATAAAGCCCCAGATTAGATAACAGCAGCCACAACAGCAACAAAACATGTAGCAGCATCAGGGGCAGGAAGGAGCAGCATCTATTTTAATTAAAAAATCTGCTTCCATTGATTTTTTTTTTAAAGAAACACATTTGTAAGGAGATGAAGAAAACGTTCCCCCCACCATGCTAGTTCAATGAATGGCGCGCGCTGTTAGCTACAAATAAGCCTTTGATCATTTTATTGCACTCTGTAAAGCTAAAATAATTTTGCTGTATATTTTCCTTTTTTTTTTTATTTTTAATTGGGAACGTTAGGAGGGGAGTGGCAATAGATAGATGTACTTGGAAAACATCCGGAAAAGGGTGGGGGAGAGGAGCAATGAGAATAAATACGCAGCACTGCAGAGATGGGATCAGGCTGCCAATGCCCAGAGGCTGAAGCAACCAAGTGTATTAGCCCAGGCAAAGAAAAACCAACATACTGCCCTTGCTGCCCCTGCTCCACTCCGCACATTTATGAGAGTTAGAACCATTTTTGGCTTATTCCTTTTCCAGAAAAGCATGCGTGGGGGCTCACGCTGAGCTGGCCCGTGCTCCTCCTTGTAGGAGGATTGAGGGGCAGAGGGAGTCAGTGCTGAAAGAGCTGGTCCCCAGTTCCGGGGGACAGCAAGGACAGGGTGGCAGGAGCGGGAGGGCAGCATCTTCCTCCTGCTAGTCGGGGCACGGTGGCCCTGCACCTGCCGTGGAAGGCAGAATGGGGAGAGCTGGGATCGGAAGGCAGAGGAGCGCTCTGGGGTCGGGAAGCAGGAGCTGCAGCTCGGGTCCTGCCTCTGCTGCCAGCTTCCTCTGCATTTGTATGTAAATCGCTGGTGTTTCCTGCTGTAAAATGAGCTTAACACCACTTTGCCTGCCTCCTGGGGCCTCCCAAGGGTAAGCAGATTAAAGGTTTGGAGGTGTTTGGCCGCACTGCTGCAGGGATGGGAGGCCAGCGCAGTGAAACCCAGCTCCGGAGGATGCCAGGCTTCTCCCAGCCTCCCGTGGCCAGGACCTGCTGCCTTTGAGTGGCTGCAAGGAGAGCTCTGGAGATGGTGGGATTGAAGGCAAGGCAGCAAGCTGCCTGGCCAAGAAAGGAGTTTAATCCAGCCCCCATCGATCTCCCTCTTCCCAGCAATGGATGAGATGCTGGCGATGGCTCTGACTGTCTCCGAAGTCCTTCCCAGTCCTGCTGGATGCCCTAGCCCTGCTCCCTCATCCTCAGTAAAACTCATTTTTTCCGACCATCCTGACAGGCACCTGTCTTGTCAGAGAGTGCAGGTCGTCGTGCATCCTCCATCATCTCCCTAGCACATGCATCTCATAGCGCAGCTTTCCCTAGTGCTCCCTATCCAGGAAGGCGGCAGGGAGGCTCTTACAACCACCAGGACTCCATGGCACACGAGCTAGACGAGCGGCCTCGTCTCCGTTGGCTCCGTCCCTCCCGTTCATGGGCAGTGAGGACGGCGTGAGCGGGTGTGTGCATGTGCATGTGTACCCCCTGTATTAATACATATGTATGTGCGTTTTTACATATCAGTTCTATGGGGCTCAGCAACATCAAAAGGAACCTGGATAATCAGAGCAGAAGATATAAAAGATCAAACAGAATATCTTTTAAACAGATCTGAGAAGCTTAATTTTCATCCAGTGTTACTGCAGGAGCTTTTCCTTCTCTTTTTTTCCCCCCTCTTTCTGTTTTTTTTTCCCACTTCCATGAGTTTCTTTGATCTGTTTTGATGTCTTTTTCAGCTCCTCTTTCAAAAAAAGATCTTTTAAAAGCCTTTTTTTTTTTTTTTTTTTTTTTTTTGCTTTTCCTTTCCCCCAAAGTCATGAAGGCTTCTAAGGGTAAGAAACTAGCTATGTGTAGCTATGTGCACCATCTCCCCACACACACTTCCCTCCCCATGTACACTCCACACTCCCTGTTCTGCTAAGAAACCTCTGACTCCAGGGCAGAGGGATGAAATTAAAATCGCACAGAGCGAAATGTTATTTCCTTCATGTCAAGGGTTTTCAACTCAGTGACTTTTGAGTCCTGTTCAGGTTTTGAATTGGACTACATTTGTGGCAAAAAACTGTTCCCTCAGTTGTATGTCTAGTGAAAGGCCAACATCACAGGGAGAAACCCGGCAGGCTTCATTTCAGACCTGTGCTATCAGTTCACATTGACAAGGATGTGAGCATAGGGTCAGGTCACCTGGGTTTTTCCTTTGATTTCCTTAAGGCCCGGCCAAAGTTACTTAACTTCCCAACCTGAGTGCTGAAGAAGTGACTAACTTCTGCTATGCCTATAGGCAATGAATAAAATATGAAATTTCATCTGCAGATGCTCTTTCCTTGCAGTTTTGTGGCAGGCTTTCAGCTCAGGCTAGGAGGACCCCATAGTTCTCCTTGGTTCTCCCTGGTAGTTTTGAGGTCTTGCATCTCCCATAGCTCTCGCCTCCCCATGCCCAGCAGCACCAAACTCCCGTGCTTGTCATCTCCTTGTGCCCTGCCCGTACATCCCTCTCCACCCTTACACCCTGCCGTTTCCCCCAGCATTTCTCCTCCACTCTCCCTTCCCTTCTGCCTCCATACTGATTTCAGCGGCAGCATTTTGCTGAAAAACTCCCTGCATTCTCTCAAGAGCCTCTCCTCTTCTCTCTGCCTTTTCCTTTCCTGCTTTTGCTCCTCTCATTATAGCAGAAGAGTCTTCTTCAGGGGTCTTCAGAAGAGAGGGCTCCCCAGCATTGCAGAGCCCACTCTCCACAGTGCACGCAGAAACAGGCAACAGCTAAAATACACCTGTGGAGTGAAAATACATTGAATTCACATGGCAGGGCACTGTAAGGGATGACAATCTGATGTGGACAGGGCAGAGAAAGCCAAAATCCTTTTCCTCTGATCCTGTAAGGGGGCTGTACGAGGGCTCTAAGCAAAGACTCTTTTGACACCAAGGCTCCCACTTCTTACACAGAGGCTCTCCCTCCCTCGCTAGAAAGTGCTGAAGACGTGGGTCCTGTGCCTTTAATTAATAGGATTCCCCTCTCTTGGAGGGTCCTCAGAGCACTGAGAAAATGTGGAAAGTCTAAATATTGTACATAGACATGTAGACCTCACCAGAATGGCTCATCTTTCAAGCAGTTAGCCTTTCTTGCAGCAAGCAGATGAGCTCAGAGTAACCAGAAAAAGAGAAAAAGACTGAGCTATTACAGCACAAGTTTTGTGTGAAACCAGAACTGCCCTGCAGATTGGAAATCTATTTTCAGTCACTCCAGTTCCTTCCAAAATACTAATAATAATAATTGAAGTTCTGAGGCTTTTCAAGTAATTTTTATCCACTAGCCTCCTCTGAAGTACAAAGCCAGCTCATGCCTGTCAGGCCAGCTGGGCTGAGCTCAATCCGAGACACAGGGTGCCAGAAATTTAATCCTGAATTTCCCAAATCTAATCGAAACGGCACAAGCCGTGATTAATAATTCACTACTTTATTACTGATACGATGCCTCGGACTATCACAGCGTCTGAATAATTGATTTGCCAAGAGGGGCGACATGTCCTTTCCTAAAGCAGGGAAAGTTTGACCGAAGAGTTGCCGTGTAAAGCTAGCTAAATGCTTTTAAATAGTTTGAGTCTAGATCTCTGACATTCACTTGGTATCTAAGGACAAGCTGGGATGAGGCAGTCAGGGAAGTTTTATACCATCCATTACAGTACAGGTCATATGTCTAGAAACATGGACAAAGACATAGTATAAGGTACTGCTGTATACATGGAAGAAAAAGTGGAAAAAGACTAAAGGAGAAAGAAGTGGATTTACTAGAAAGAAAAATGCTGCATTTACAAGCATATGAATAGCAGGGATATTAAGTACCTTTGTATTTGGCTCTTTAGGTCTGTAAAAATCCCTTTCCTCCCACTCAGATCTCTGCTTTGACTCAGGCTGTCTCAGATCTCCCTGAGTCTAATGGAAGGTGAACGTCAGTGGAAGAGCTGTGCAAAACTTGGTAAAGCACAACCACACTTCATATTTTATCAGCTTGGAAGGTTGACAAAAGCCTGGGTGACAGTCCTGCTGTGCCTAAAGGACTGGAGGAAGATTTGGGTTAGAAATGGTGCTTCAAAGCTCTCCAGAACTGACAGTCCCAGATCTGAGACTTGAGAAACCCTAGAGGTGCATAGTCAGTATTTCAGCTTGGATAGTAAACAAACCTTCCATCTCCCAACAAAACCAAGCCCCAGTTTTGACAGGTTTCCCCATTTGTAAAATAGACAGTGAGAATTGCTGCACTGATTTTTCCACCCAGTCCTTTGGATGGGAAAGACCTTGGAGAACTTTAAACCATTGCTATCATATTGCTATAGTATTGATGTGGGATGATGACGACACCATGGAGGCAGATTTCTGAAGCATCAGAAGGACCATGACAAGGTTCCCCTCATGGCTCTACATTTAGAAAGATAGGGTTTTAACCATTTCACTACTGCCAAAAATGCAAGAGGGAACAACTTGTTCTATTTGGAACAAGTATCATCTCCACTGAAGCTCACGCAGCAAAATAGTAGCCTCTGAGACTTTCAGGGAGGGAAAACAGAACAACGTATAGCATTTTAGTTGTTCCATGAAAAAGCACTTTCCTGCCTTTCTTCCCGGTGTGTTTTAACACAGAAGAATATACCTTTAAAGCCACCCACCAACAAAGCTTGTATTGAAGGGGTTAACATAATTGGGGCAGTTTTCTCCCCTTCTCCACTTTGCCTTTGGTAGTTAAATGGAAAGCAAGTGCTACTGCCTTATTACTATCATTGTGCTGAGATATTGCATTAAAGGAGTTTAGGGTTTCAAATTGAATGTCAAATATAATATCACAGTGGAAACTTGAAGTGTGCAGCTGAGCTGCTCTGCTCCAGAGGGTTAAAGCCTTTAGCATACCTGCCCGGCAGCATGCTGAACAAGAGATCCCCGTTTCAGCCCACAGAGTTATCTTCAGATGCTCCCCAGGACTCCCGAGCAGGGCAAGAGGGGCCCTGATGGATGTCAGGCAGCCACAGATGGAGGGAGAGTTGGGTGTAACAAATCAATCATTGAGGAATTGATTGGAGTTCTGTATTGCCTCAGCTGTAGCAGCTGATCATAACTAATCAAACCTTTGTCATCTGGAACCAGAGCAGCACTTGCTGTGGACCAGGGACAGGAAGAATGGCTTTTGTTGTGCTTGGTGGAAAAGCTCCATGTTGGAAAAAAATAACATGGCCATTCCCGTCTGATTTTCTACCTCGGAGCTCACAAGCCGAATCATTTGAAGTTTGGAACCACTTTTTAGGGGCATAGTCATGTCAGTGCCTACCCCTAGTTCATCATTATTTTCCTATTTTGGGAATGATTTATAGTTTTCCTGCAGCAAACATCTAATGGCATATAGATGATAGAAAAAGTACATAGTGCCACATACACACTTAATACTGTAGTCATGATTTTATCCGATTGCAGATGGAAACTAAAGCAGATTGAATTAAATCACTAAGGAAAGCAGGTTAGGCCCATTCACAGTTTGAAGAAATCCATATGTAGCTGAGAGAACAAATTCTCATTGAAACAGGTATTTATTCACTGCAGCAACTTAGCACAGTAAAGAGTTTCTGAGGTAAATCCTTTATTCTGATTTCTCTTTTCTTTTTCTTTTTTTTTTTTTTCTGAAGAGGTTGGAGAAATGCCAGTTGTGCTCATCTCCAACTCCACTAACTTCAGTTCAGTTGTGTCCTCTGTATACCAGAGCTAGAGTTGTTTAGAAAACTCACCTGACACAGCAGACCTGTCCTTCAAGAGCTGTGATACTCCTAGGCTTAGCCTGTGCTTTTAGTTTGCTTAAATCACGTTTTGAAAGTGCCCTGGAAATATTGCTTCTGGTCTTTAGATGTGTTCAATCAGAGCATCAAGACAGCTCCTGTCTTCTCCCTTCCTTCTCTGCCTTCTTGCCTCATAAATCCTCCCCGAATACAGCACATGTAGGACTATATGGAGACTCTTCTTCTAAAGCTCTGTGTTCTGCGGCGTCAGGGCAGGTTCCAAGTTTGCATCCCTAAGTCCATCTCTGCCAAAACAGCAAACTTCAGCACATATTGAATGGGAAGCAAATGCAACCCATTCACAACTTACAGGTGCACTTCAATGTGTCTTAGTGATTTTCTGTTTCAAGTTAGGTTTCCCATGTGAAGAGCACTGTTAATTATTGAAGAGCATCTTTGCACTTGGCATCATCTTCTGTAAACTGATTGCAAATGCAAATTATATATTTTTATTAATATAGACTTCTGATAGAGGTAAAACATATCTAAAGGAGGAGAAAACGTATAGACATATCTACAGTGAAAGACTACTGAATAGTGTGAGCACCTGGCATAGGAAAGCCTTGGATCCATTCCACAAGTACGATAGCATTTCTTACCTCCTGTGTGTCCTTGGAGTACAATGAAGAAAGATGGTAACTTTAGTTGATGCTGTGTCTCTGTGTTTGTTTACTGTGTTATACATTATATTGTAAAAGATTAAAAACAAAAGAAACTTTAAAACCTGCAGGGTTAAGTTAGAATTTTATAGCCCTTTTGGGAAATAACATGGCAGGAGCAGCAGGCTCATCCTACAGATGCATTATATTTTGTGACAAACTCTGGTGCGTGCAGAACATCCATCAATCATCGAGATAATTTTCCATCTCATCAATTATGCAAATTAAACCACAAAAACTATGTTCAAATAACGCTAAGGGCCTGACATAAACCCAGGAAAGCGAGGCAACTTGGAGCGAGGGCTGAAATCCTACCCTCCCTTTGCCCTGCCGTGCATTGGCTTTCCAGGAGACGTGCTGTGCACGCCTGCCGTGGCGGAGCAGCCTCTTTGTTCCCGCCGGCAGCTCGAGGATCAGCAAACCATGGTACAACTGCTAACAGGAGCTGGAGGGAGCGAGCTCAGGCTTTCTTTGACTGCTACTCAATGTCCATCCTCTGCTATCTTATTAAGGGCAAGGCCGACATCGCGTGTGTTTGTGGGGCCATGCCGTAGCCTTCAGCTCTGCCACCGTAGATGTTTCGACACAGATGATGAGGCTGCGGTGTGATGCGTTCGCTGGGTGCGTGGGATCAGAGCGTGGTGAGTGAGACCAGTTCTCTGTGGCTGAGTTCACCACCCAGCAAATCTCAAATAAACCCTGCTAAAATAGACCTCCTCTGGTGCCGCTGGGTATTATGATCCCCCACATCTCAAATGACTGACTCCTGCTTTTCTTCCATTCATCTACCATGCAGTGACTTAATGCATGAAGTCATACCTGGGAAGAAAAGATTCATCTATTTAGAAACAGCCCAGCCGGGGGGGCTCTTGCAGATGGCAGCTGTTGCCCATGTGAAGATATTGTCATTCTCCTAATAAATCTTCTGAAAAGGCAGAACAGCATAGTGGGAGTTAAATATCTCTGAGCACAAAGCTCAGTGTGAGAAGAATGTCAGTGGATAAGATGTTTGTTAGCATTTCAGGGCTTTGGAGCAATCTTGCAGTCAAAGCTGCTGTCTTCTCACCAGTGCCATGTTGTCACCATGAAGCCTAGAGGAACTATAAACACCAAGGCTGACGGTGTGAAGTAACTGCTAAGTAATGCAGTAAAAAAGACCTCCCAATATGCTGGTTATTGAATAATAAGAATAATAAGAAGCCCCATATGGTGGGACTTCATCCTCCTCAACTTTGTTTATCTCAAAATCAGGGCTGTGATTCATTTGACTGAAAATGTTTGTCCACAGTTTTTGCATCTGTATCTGAGCAAATCACTCTTGGCTCCCTCTGTAGTCAATAGTGCTGGGCAATTGGTGAATGGAGTTTGGTAAAAGTACTTACCAACACAAAGTAGGTTATAGCTTTTGGTGAGAGGAATTAAACTCTTAAATTCTGTCAACTTCATTTCTAACATCTCCATTTCCTATCATGGCGTCTTGGTACTTGCCCCAAATGTTGACTCCTGCTGTTAGGGGAGATACATTTCATAACTGCCTTGAGTTCTAAGTGCTCCCAGAATCATCTCAAGCTGCGGACAGGGCAAGTCAGTGGTTCTGGGATTCCTTTGGTTCTGCAAACTCCTTCTCTTGTTCTTGGAAATTTCAGGAAACTTAATATTTTTGATCAGTGGTAAACTGAAAACATCTAGACCTATATACAGAGCAGCTTTACTACAAGAGTGGACCAAAGAAAATGTTCAGAAAATAAAATTTTACCCAGTCAAAAAGAAAAGATTCGCATACAGAAAGAGAAATGATGCATTCTTTTTTCTTGCTAAAGGAGAAAGTGTCTTTTGTTCCAAATGCAAGCATTCATGGGGAAAAAATAAATCCTTTTTGAAAAAAAAAAATGTTTGTCTTTCTATATCGATGCACCATAAAACTTGGGGGAAAATATAGACATTCAGACAGATTGCTTTTATCAGTACACTCACACCACAAAACTGATTTTCCTCTCCAAATTATTACCAGTGAAGCTGTTTAGTTATTTTTCCCTCCCACCCCTCCAGTTCTGATCACAAATGCATTGCTTGTACTCCCTGTTGGTCAAACTCCACATTTGGTATGCGACCACCAGCCCTTAAATGTAAGCGAAGAACTATTCTCTGCTGATTTGTGTCAGTGAAGCTGTATTTGGGAGATAATTGTTCACTGGATTTATTTATTACAGTCACTATCACAGGATCTGCATCACAGTATGGTCACAGCATGTCTCTGGAAATAAAGCAAAATGAATTGTATAAATAAATCGGGTACATTAACTCAACATGAGCTTTGCAAGCAGTGATATAGTCAATAGAACATACTAGTGAAAGTGACAGGACATTATATATTCAATGACACATGCTAACAAAGGTAACAAGAAGAATTTATTCCATAAAGCATACAAATATCATGTAGAGACGGAGGAAGTTTGAGTCTCATCCAGCTAAAATGGCTTGTTTCTGGCAGGTGAACTGCACCTGACAGATGTCCTCATATACAGCAGCACCTTGCAATGATCTTTGTACTCAGCCCAACTCATCTCTCATTAGCAAGACATTTCATTACCAGTCTGTGGGACCAGCTCCGCAGTATTGCTGATTTCTGTCTGCCCAGCAGAAATGCTGTCTTCAGCCAAAAGCTTCCTGTAGGCGACTGTCTAGCCAGAGAGGGAACTTGGCACTCAGTAAGACCCACCAACTCAGGAGGAAACAGAGGCATTTGCAGTCATGTTTCCTGAATATTGCTCACAGATATCACACTGGCCTGTCCTTTTTGTATATCTTGTAAGCGAATAATTTGCTCCTTACCTATCCTTCTCCTTTTGCCTCCCTCTTCTATTCTTCACCTCTGGGAGTCCTCCCAGATGGACTCCAATATCCATTTCTCCTTCTCTGTGACAATCAGCTCATCTGGGCTGATTGAAGAGCATGGGGATAGGGAGAAGTTACTGTAAAAGTCTTTCTTTTCTCCTTGTGAAATTACAACTCTTTTTCCAGAGGTTCAGTTCTGTAAGGAGTCACCACAAGAAGGAGGGAAGCTTCTGAAGTGTTCGTCTTCCAGGTAGAAATGAACATTATCTCTACGATAACGTTGTGACTCCGCTCAAAAATATGTGCAGTTCCATACTGGGGCCTGGCCTTTAGCCAGGGAGAGGCGTCTTTGATTGCTTGGCTTATTTTGGCCATTGGACTAAAGATCCTTGCAGGCTGATCACATGCTTCAAACTATGTTGGCATCTGGGTAAACTCAGTCATGTCCATGGCTTTTCCATCCATTCCACTTGTTTAGGACAACCACCTTCAAGATGATGTTTCTTCATACTCATGCCCTTATATACCAAAAACAGAGCAGTCCATTTACTTAACTCTCTCTGCCCTCTGTCCTTGCGCTCTCTATTCTACCTGTGTTCATACACTCAGCCCATCACTAGAGCACAGTGCAGCACTTATCTCTGCTTCTGCAGGACATACTCAGAGAACTTCAGTCTTGAGAGCTGTCAGTAACAGGAGTTACTTCTCATATGCAAGTAAATTGAACACGAAAAAAAGATGGTTGCTGTATTGATTTTGCCAAAATGCTGGAGGGACAGTGTAGCTTAGCTAGTAGACCATAAAAGATATTTTACAACTTCACATTCTCTCTCCTCTTACACAGCCTGGCTCTCTCCACCACAGGTTTTAATTAGACAAAAACTTTATTTTGACTGTTTCCAGGCCATGAAAATCTCACTTGTAGTTTGTTTAATATAAGAAGTAGGACAGGAGTGATTATGGACTCAGTGAAGGAATGGATAGTTGTACAGAAAAGGAAGTGTGTGCATGCAGGCACATGTGTATTAAGGTAGTTAACATAACTCAAATGGGAATAAAAGCATCAGAAACATCCTGTTGCAGTTCCAGCTTACCAGTAAAAAAAGGATAATTTTATGCCATTTAGCAAACACACAAATGATATATAGCATAATTTAACAGCATTGACTTTGTTTTCCTTTCTTTTTCTCATACCTATTGTTCGTATTAAGTGGTTTACCTCTGAACCATTTTCCCTCCGAGACTTACAGGTTGAAGAACAAAGACTAAAATTTCCACAGTTGCATAATGTAGACCATAGAATTGAATAGAGGAAAATCATTATCCCATCAATTACTGAATGGCTGAGTTAGACACCTTTTAGACCATTGATCATGACCATGCTGGAGTCCTTTGCCCATTTTGGTCAAATGTGCTGCAATCCATTCGGTCAAAGCATCTGAAATCAAAGACTGCTCCCAACTCTCTTATTACGTCTTATCTACATCAAGCCTTGTTACCTTTGCTCCCAAGCTAAGCCAAACCCTGATGTAGCTCCTCACAGTTTTCTGTTGTGCTGCCCTCATTCTTCCACTCCGTCTGAGACAGAAGCATCTGCCTCTTCAGTATGACAAGAAGGGAGAAAGTTCATTCTTATTTCTCTATCCTTTTAACCAAATGATTCTAAAAGCACAGCATATCCCTTTAGCTAACAAAAGCCTTCCCAGAGCCATTATAGTTGGCCAAATCATCCCATGATTTATGTTAATTAACATCATAAACATTGCAGTAAAATTTCTCAACCTGGCACTGTCATCTTTGAACAATAAAAAGTGAATGACTTCCACCAAAACCTCTTTTGTCACAGCAGCAGGAGAGCCATTTTCTCAATATGGTTACCCTGCCTGGGTTTAGCACAGTTGCAATGGGTGCAGCTCTTCAGATTTATAAACTTTTCTTAGAACTAATTTATCTGTGAAGTCTAACATCTTCTATGTAGTTGTACCTGTCAGATACAAATGATTCAGCTATGCAAGATGAAATCCCAATATGTCAATATGATCTACTGTAGAAACTGGTTATTTTTCTTTCACCTTTTTCCAATATTAGATAACTAGGTCTCCATCCAGAAAAAAAAGAAACAAAAGAAACCACACAACATAGCCAACAGCATTCAAATGTAATGTTTAATAGTAGCTAAACCAATGGGATGAAAAATGCTTGATAAAATCAGTGCTGTTTTATAGCATCTCGGCACCACATGCTTTTTCAGGCTGCAAGAAATTTTTTTGTTTTTGCCATGGTTTATTTGGAGATTATTGTCCTAGTGATGCTTGTATCTTTCTGGAGCAAAATGAGATAAGTTCATCCTACATAAGTTCATCCTTTGTCACACTTTTCACTTGGCTTTTTTTATACACAGTACAGCTGTGGAGGTTTGTAGCAGATACAGCTTGATCTTACAGGGCTTTTTTTATCAATTTACAGCACCAAAGTTAAGATCTCAAATTCTGATTTGCAGAAAGTAATCTTCAGAAATGAAATTTGTTGAATGTTCATTTCAGATCCCTCTTATATCAGGATGCAAGAAAGAGATAAAGCACTTTTGTTTCCACCTCTATAAGAGTCTGAGATGAGAAGGGAAAGATATTGCTCACATTTTATTCTCACACAGGCCAGTCTTTGAGGTCAGTTTGTGTTCTGTTATTCCAGAAACACATCACCTGTGAACCACGAAGCAATGAAGTGGTTCTGAGAAAGCTGCCCTTGGGCTTTAAAACCTCCATAATTGATACGGGCTGCATGCAGAATAATGGTCCAGCTATGTGTAAAGTGTATTGTCCTTGTGACAATACTGTGTTTAAAAGTGCTTTCTCTTTTGGGGTCCAAAAAAGAAACTCCTATAACTAAACAGAGAAGAGTATAGCAAAGATAGTTGGTGGGGGTTGGCATGGTGAAGGAGACAGAAGAGAGGTATTTATCACCTCAAGCAGTGAAGACTTGAGGTGAGATATATTACTCTTTCAGAACAAAGGGGAAAAAAAATAAGGGGGAGAAGAATCTAAAATAGTGATAGAGTTTTAGTCTGGACTTCACTGTGCAATTAAATTTTCATTAAAGAAGCAATAACTTGTATCCAATGATGATTTATATTTTGCACTTAAATATTACTGACCACCAACAAGAAAAGTGCTGTTATGAGCATGACGCTGCCACTTTGCATTTGCTCTGCCCTTTGCCTTTTGTGCCCCAACCATTGGAAGAGCAAACGTTCGTCTCAATATCTCTTTATCCATCTTAAAAATAGCCTTTACTTCTCACCCTCAGTACTTAGAAAACTTTACCCTGTCTGAGAAAGCCTAGTGCCATCACCAGTCCATCACTTACTGTATAAATAATGAGGAAAGTGAGGGAAAAACACATGTTTAGCAGAGTTGGAGCCATAATAATACTAAGTCACTTCATCAGCACATATTTTTAAGATCAAAAAGTACTTTACAAACATTCAGCTATTAAAGTCTGCACAGGCTTTGATAACATGTGTTCCTGGGATTTGCATTCTGTACTGCTTATTACTAACACTATTAATAATACTGTTTTGCATTAGAGCAGCAAATAGAGATCCTAATCAGGGCCTGGAGGCCTCTTCCACTAGATACCACAAGCCTATATAATTAAAACAATGACTAGTTTCAGACCTCCTGCTTTACAGGGTATGGGTGGGATTTATCTCACCTAACTTTCACTATCTGAAAACAGGGAGCACGAGGTTATAAATTGAGCATGACTGGCACAGTTAGCAGCAGACAAGCTGTGCTTCAGTCAGCCACAACTTGCTGGGCTTGTGTAAGAATATGAATATGTAGTAGTTTGGGATATCCAGGGAGTAAGATGATATGATCATACAGTTCCGCAGGTCTTGAATGTTTAATACTTAGAAGATTAACAGTCTGCTGTGCGTGTGCACGTGTGTGTTTCTGTGTTTATGTGCGTTTGAAATGGTTTGTGTGTCCACCTGCGCACAGACATAAATACCACATAAATGCATATTATGATTCATTCCTATATCACATTTCCCTAATGGATGCTATTTGCTTCTTTTGAAGCCATCCCTGGCTAGCGTATCAATCCGTATTATGTAGACATCATTGAGAGAGGCATAACAAGAAGCAATGGATTGAATCCTAAAAAGGAAACATTTAGCTTAGACATTAGTTACAAAAAAACTTAATGATAAGGCCAATTAGGCACCAGAATGAGGCACTAGAGATGTTTTCAGAGGAGGTTAAAAAAGACTTGCATCAGGGCAAGGAAGAAAATTTTATTTCTGTTTTAACAAAATGTTTCAGGGAAATAGATGTGTGTGCGTGTGTAAATGCATAAACCACATGTCTGTATTTGTATATATGTGTATGTTTTGTGAATATTTGTGTGCACAGATGTGTGTCATGATAGGTACTGTGTCTGTGTGTGTGCACGTGCATATTTACCAAGGCACACATGCACTTATATGTAGTCATGAGAGGTACGAATTTGTGCACTAAATATATACAGAGTGCAACCCGCATCCTGTAAAGTAGAAGTTTCTTTGTCTGTAGTCTGACTGTTCTCCACAGCTGCATTATATTCCAAGAAAACTGAAGTTCACAGAATTTGAACAAAGTTGCTGGATCAACATCTAAGATCCTAGACTGCGCATTCTTTGGTAGCTAATGTCACCTGTAGGATCACCTAACCAAGACTAACTCCAGACTCCCCAAATGCCAAAATGCTGCCATTGCTATTGCAAAGACCAAAGTATGACACATAAAAAGTGATGGTGCAGGTCAACGTTGAACAAGTTGAACAATCCCATTCTCTGCACTGAGGGAAGGTGGAAGAGGAAAGTTTGCCATGGAAAGTTTTCTAGATCAACCTTTTTCCCTGGAAGCAAGATGGGTGATACAGATGCTTACTGCATTCCTAGACATCTTTCCTCAGCAGCCAGCCCCTCAGTGCCAGGGGAGTGTGAAGCCCAGCACTGGCACATTGCTTCACTCTTGTTTTCTTGGAGAGGGAGTGAGCCAAAAGAAATCTCTGGATGGCAGCCCCTGGCACTCAGCTCTTCATATTTCTCTCCCTCACTTTTCCCCTCTCTCTTTTTATTTCCTTTTGGACAGTGAATTCCATTCCAGCTGGAAAGGACCAAAATGCAACTGTCAAATGCGCGCAGAAAAAAGGCACCACTGTGAAGTAAAAAGAGCTGTACAGAAATAGAGACACCTCTTGGGATTTGGCCAAACTAAATACTGGGGGTGTTTGTGTCTGCATGTGCAGAGGTAGCATGCATATACATGTGCACATATACACAGATGTAATTTTATTTTCCCAAAGCAGAACTTCCTGGAGGTGCAGGGGAGTAAGAAGAGACACAGACCAGGTTAGATTTTAGCTCTTGGCCTCTTTGATGGGGCTGTGAAAATACTGCTAGTATGTGGGGAATATCAGACATGAGAGATATTATTCCTCCAAAGACTAAATGCTCAAAGTAACAGGTACACAAGACTACTGCCATCCTGGGATTAATACAAGTTGGTTAGATCAGGACTTCACTCCTCCTTTTCCAAGCAGCAGGTCCTCTGCCAGAGAACAGACTATCATAGTGTTATTCCCTGAGTTTCCCTGCATGGAGGTAGCCTGCAGAGCCTGGCTGATCCTTCTATCATGAACAGTTGTCATTCTTGCCTAATTAACTATGCAACGTGATGGAAAATACGTTTTTAGATAGCATAAAAGTGCCTCTGAAAGATACGCTCTTCCTCGAGTGGTTCATTTAGGCTGGTGTAGATCCAGCCCAACTATCCTGAAATCAGTGATGGTGTTTTGGATATACACCAATGTATCTTCCAGCATCACTTGACATAGGAAATGGAATTCAGGATGGGCTTCTAGTACAGTATGGGCAGCTTAAATACAAAAGTTAGATTTGGTCAGGCTGACAGATTCGTCTGTGCCTGTTCCTTCCTTGTAACACATTTCAGAGAAAAACTGTGGGATTCATTTCATTACTGCTTTTTAGATAATTGACAGGGACTGAACAGTTCTGTATTTTCATGAGCAGAAGTGATCGCTGCAGTTGGTTTCTGGGCAGTGTCATAGCTAGGAGCAGAGGTTCAATAGACCTTTGCTTGGAGATATGACTTCAGGGTCCTGCAAACCACTCTTCCCTTTCAAGAAGTCCCATCTTGCAAGGCACTGCAGTAACACTGTGATACTCAGCAGCTCCATTCTGGCAAGATACTTCCTTTTTCCCTACTTTCCCAAAATCATATGGTGATAAAAACACAAGAAACCCTGCAGTAAAAGCTGCAGAACTGCCCAGGGCTTTGCCACCCAGGCAGCAGTTCACCTCAAAGTCTGTCTCATCAGCACGCAGTCCCCTTCATAGTCACCTAAGCCTGAAAGGACCTAAAGACAAAACCCTCCCCAACCTACCTTTTTAGGTTTCTGTGCACCCAAAAGAGGATAACCTGTCTTTGAGCTTTTCATAAACAGCAAGGATATCATTAAGTAATCACAGTCTGCTTCCCAGGACTTCAGCCCTTCTGGTACAGGTCTGTTTTCCATAACTGGAGACTTTGTCTCTGCTGGGCGCTTTACTTTGGCTTCCTTCCCTTCCCTCTTTAATGCTATATTCTATAATAGATCTTCTAAATGATTTGGGGACTTGGTTAATTAGCTTCATTCCAAGTGCCATTTCAAAAATAAATAAATAAATGTGAAAAGACTGCTTGAGAAAGAGCTAGACCATGTCTTCCCGAACTCTGACGGTGCCAAGCTCTGTAAAATTCATAAGACATCATGATTTAGTTGATGACAGAGCCGGGGTTTATAGATACAGATTTCCCAAATATTTATGATATCCTACATTTACTTAGTCCTTTCCAGTCCAGCATTCCCCATAGGACATTGCAAATGTTGCACCAACCTTTAAAGCCCAGATTTTTTATTCTTATTGAGCTAAATCTTTCTTCCCTACCATGAGCTTTTGCTTGAGTTAGGACTTCAAACCATGCTCTCATGTACACTCTAGATTTGCTTTATAAGGTACTCAGAGGCAATTTCCTCTGGGATGAAATACATCAGCTGTTTGAGCAAGGGAAAACCACATATCTGCCCAAGGGTCTGCTTTCCAGCTGCTATAAGTCAGCGGAGATGCTCCACTGGGCAGAAGAGGAATCCCTTATACATGCCGTGAAGAGCAAAGCAGGAAAGCCTTTGCAGCCTGCATAGTAAGGGGAATTTTATGCCTTTTTTTTTTTTTCCCTTGGCCAATGAACCACCTGCCCAGCAGACCAGCCAGAAGGCCTGGGGGGATTTATTTGATTCAGTTTGGACAGTACTTTCTACCTTGGCAAGATTTGGTAGGAAAACTTTTTTTTTTTTTCGTTTTGGTTATTTTTTACACATCTCAGAAGCCTGAATTCCACTTACAGAATGAAGAAACATTCTTGAGGAAGTTCCCAGAGGCTTAAGCTTGTCTCATTGGTTGATCTCGCTGGTCTCAGGCTGAAAAACAGGATCACTAGCAAAAAAAAGAGATTTGCTCCTTTGATCTTTCCTTCTCCTTCACCCAACTCAAGACTCTTTATTTAAGGGTAAGTGTTCTCAAAGGGTGCAGTACAAAACCCAAGAAGGCTGACATGCAAAGCTGCTTCTTGCAGAACAGGGTAGGGCATCAGTAGGATCTGCAAGGAGAGGATCTGCCCAGTGAAGTCTTCTCTTTCTCTCCAGTGTCTTACCCTTCTCCCTTCTGCTTTCATCTCTTAACCTCTCAGTAAAAACCTCATTTTTTAACACAATGTATTGCTACTGCAGACAGAACTGATGAGAACAAGAACAAATACTTGGCCCAATGTGCAAATTAGCCTGATTAGCATAGAAAGAGAATTAAAAATAAATAAAAGCCACAAAGGGTTGTCTTACCTTCATGTCCTGGCATGCTTGCTGGGACAGTGGCTTTTTTGGCACTTTCTTATCACACCAAGGGCCTCTCTCAGTTCGGAGAGTACTGTGTGGCATGTCCACATCTACACATTGTGTGTGGAAGAGTCAAATTAATTTTTCATTTCTGTCTCTTGTCTTCCATTCGCAATCCTCACTCTCACAGACAAGAAGGAGGCTGTGTGACAGATCCCATAGAAAAGCATCCCTGCGCTCCTCTATTCTGTTGGGACTGGCATCTTAATCTGGAAAGATCCCCCCCAGATGAGTCTGTCCATTGTCCCCAATAGAGGTTGTCATGTTTTCTGTCCTGCCCCTGGTTTCTTAAGGGGTGATATGGCTACAAACATTTCCTGCTGTTGTGTCACCTCAAATTGTCACCCTGCTCAGCTCAGAAATGCAAATCACTGCAAACCCAAAGGCTGACCTGTCATTTCTGTGATATACAGGGGAGCAAATGACATGGCATCTGCATTCCTGTCTGCCGCTGCCTCTGCCACAGTTTGCTGCAGAGCGGAAGAATAGATATCTATCTTGTTTATAGCCTTCCTTCTAGCCCTCCTTTCATCTTGCAGCTTGGGTGAATCTGGACACTCTCAGAATCTCTCTGGTTACTAACTGAGCTGAGCAAGCTTCAGAGGGGATAAATGGGATCAGGCAGGATTTCAGGAGTTTCTCCACATTTTACTGAACCAAGGCCTGCCCTTTCCCCTTTGCCTAGGACCCTAGGTTTTCATACAGCCTTGCACAGACAGCCAAGCAATGTAGTCTTGGATTCCTAGTTTAGCACATTTCTGAAGGCAAAGGAAACCAGTAGAGGAACTTAAATACACAGACGGATAGACCCTTGTGTGAATAAAACTAGCTTAGAGCTAGTGAAATAATACCTCTGACTGCCTCTGCTTCCCTTAGGTTTCCACTGTACTGCTGGGAATATGTAACGTATTAGTTATGTTCTCATTAGTGTAGCTCGGAGATGTGTTTGTGTTCTCCATTTAGCTCTGTATTTTTTTCTCTGCTCATATGTAGCTCTGTGCTCATGCTGAGCAGGCTCAAGCTCTTCGTAGTTGGAGAGCTGAGAATGGAAGAGTGAAATTACAACAGCCATTCCCGGGAGCATGACTATCCTTGTCAGGAAATCCCATGCTGGGAAAGCGGACAAAAGGACCAGGAATATGCTTCACTTGAACATGTCTTTGTCCTCATTTGCCCTTTCCCATATGCTGATGTGAAACTATCTCAATGGACTTTGGAAACAGGAGACAGTGATGTGAGTGGATGCCTGGTGTGCTGAAAGCTATGGAACGCATTTTTTGTTTTCATTTCTATTTTTCACTGAAAGTTGAGTTAGGAATCTAAAAATGTTTGTTTCTAATTCACGGCCCTGATGGAAGTGCCAAAATCTGGTTTCTCCAAGGCATAGCTTGACTTCTGATCTGCTCGCGTCTCATCAGTGAAGCAGTGCTAAATCCAGCGAAGGCAGGGCTGAGAGCGCTCCAGGGGAAGAAGCTGCTGCTGCTGTAGAAATCAGATTTGGTGAATGGCTGTTCACCACTTCCCTGGCACATTTCTGCAGAGCCATGCTGAGAACCTTGGCGGGGCGTAAACCAGAACTCGCATGTGGCAGCTCGCAGGCTTCTCTTTTCACATACAGAGGTGATCTGAGCTACATTCCAGCTTGGAGTAGAGCAACACTTCTGTTTTTCCAAATGTTGGTGCAATGGGATTGAACATGTTCCTTTACCCTCTCCACAAAACCGTACGGAAGTGGGATACAGTTCAGTGCATCCCCTAGATGCACTGCTGCAGAAGCAGCAGCATTTTGTGGGGGGTGAAGCAGCTGCTCAGGGGAAGGGGCTGAAAGAAAGAAAGATCTTTGGGATTACAATAACCTACATAACACCTGAATGTTACCACGAGGAGCTCTTGCATGAATCCTGCAGTCTGGATCTCTATGTTTGCCTCCACTAAC
>VZSV01000045.1:4676507-4724629 GCA_013398735.1 Nothocercus julius
TCTCTAGAGGTCCCTTCCAACCTTAACCATTCTATGATTCTATGATTCTATGATTCTACAGATGGACTTGATGATCTTAGAGATCTTTGCCAACCATTATGATTCTATGATTTCATGATTCTATAAATGTTTAGAGCTCTGTGGGTCCTCTGTTTATTACTGTGTAGTGAAGAAAACAGTGGAAAACTATGTTTGTGAGTAAGTCCTGGCTTTTTACTGCAGGAGAGGCTGAGGGACTGTCCCAGCCTCGCTCCTTCTCGGCCACCTGCAAAAAAAAATCACTGTGAAGTATAAACTTTCTCTCCAACATCAAAGTGGCAACTGCAAGGTCTAAGCATTTATTTATCAAAATCACTGTAGATATTTTCTTCACTGGGAAACTCAGTACTTTAAGCTGAAACCATCCATCACAACTGGGCAAGGGGGAAAAAAAAAAGCCTCTTCACCTTCATGGATTTTCCCCCTCCCTTCATGTCACCTTATTCATGTTTAAATGGGTAGAAATTCATCTTTCTCTCCTAAGATCCAGCTGGCTGCCACACGCTCTGTGCTTAAACAAGCCGCCTGCATTGGAAGCATTTTTCAGGCTCTCTGTCTCCCCCCACCTGTCCCCCTGGGCCCCGATTGACGTCTCTTCTCATTTTTATTTTTGACACCTTAAAAAACAGCTTAAACAAATAGCCCCTACTTGCAAAAGAAAAGCAACTTCTCTTAAAGACAAAATGAACTTCTCACCAGGAGGTATGCAAACTCCTCGGAAGAAGCTCTTTGCCAGCAGCTCGGGCAGGATGGACACGTGCACGTGTGTGCATGTGCAGCTCTCTTTGCATGCAGGGTGTGAGTCTAGGAGCAGCTCTCAGGGTCTGCAACTTATATCATGTTGCCCTTCTCTTTTTCCTAAAACTTATGTGGAAAAGCAAACACGGTTCAGGTGCACCTGCATGATTGACTGCTCTTTGGCCCAAAGAGTAGGATGTGTCTTCTCCAGTAACTGGTTTGATACAGCTACCAGTGGCTTCTCCTATAGTACCCATGAGAGCATCTGTGTGCCTAGAGGAGGGGACACTGGGTTCAGGACAAGCAGTCCCAAACAGCCTCAGATTGTCTAGCAGAGCTTCTGGTTTTGCTTCAGCAGCTGGAAGATGGAGCCTGCAGACTTGATCGGTTATGAAAGGTGACTGCATGACCATTTATTGCGCCGGGAGGTAAATTATCAGTTGGCAAGGGAAAAGGAGGAGAGAAGGATTGACATCCTTCTCCCAGGGAACGCGGGGCTCCCCAGGTGTTCAGAAATACGGCTGTTGCAAAGTGTTTCCTGTCTGTTCCCATGCCTGCTTCAGTTTTAAAGGTTAGTCAGCTTGGGGTGAGATTATTTTTCTTGTGTATATGCAGAGCCAGGTCCTAAGGAAAGGAGTCCCAGGAGACTCCAGCTTATCCTGCCAAACAAATTCTTCTGTAAGGATCTGAGGGTGTTTGTTTTTTTAAAGCTTTGGATGCAGCGAAGATTTCAGTTCATCCGTGTGAGGAAGGGCAGATCTGCTGTTTCATCCCCAAACTAGTATCTGTGAGAGAGATGCTGGGCCTAGAGCAGTGATGTTTGGACCCTCTAGGCTTCCTCAGCATGGTAGAAGTTTCCTAAATCACCTCTTCATTCGTTTACATCATGCAGTACCTGTTTGGATGAGCTGTTTGCACACATCATCAGAGACAGACAAATCAGCCTATCTGATAGAAAAGCCAGGACTCTCCAAGAAAGGAAGAAGCAACAACAAACCCGTGTTCTGTCCTTTTGATCTCAGACAATGACAAGCAGTGAAGCTCCAGCTTTGTAGAAAGAGGTTTCCAGAGCTTCAGTGAAACAGCTCAGTGCCTAATTCCCTGGCACAGCCCAGAGCCCATAAGCATAAGCGTGTGGCCATTCTAGATAACAGAGCACTTTGGGGAAGGATGGGACAGCTAGCACCTTTTCCAGAGCCAAATGCCGATTTGAAGAGTCCATAATGCCTCTCTGCACACCCGTCCTGCATCATGTGGCCACAGGGACTGGCTGCAAGATCACACTTTGCTGCTGCCCCACTCCTTTCGTTATCATTAGCGGAAAGTGCAGCCGCAACTTCCCAGAAGTAGCTGAGATTTTAGTCAAGAGCAATTAACCTTGAAAGTAGAATAGGCCCCCCCCACCAGTTAGATAGCCAAGCGACCAGCTCCTCTTTGGGACATAGACATCTTCTGTGCTTTCCTCCAGCACGATTCTGCACAAATTCAAGTGATTCCCAGCAGCCAGTACAGGGAAGGGCCCTTTAGATAGAGCTAATAACAAGGAGAAGAAGTGGAACCTCAGACATATGTATACTAATTGTTATTAAATGTGTAGTCTTTAATGGTGTATTTCAGGGGATTTTACACTTTTATTTGAGGCATTGATCTCCGCTGGACGTGTAATAATGCTGGATCAGAAGGCCTAGAAGTCTTTGTGGTTTTACATCTTTCTGCTTATTTCTGCTGAAACAATACGAATCCCCTGAACAATAGAGAGTGCTCTCTAGAATGATACATTTTTTTGTCAATCCAAAATGTATTTTTGTGCATGAAATACACATTTGCTTTTAATGTGGTGGCTATTTAACCTATTTTTTGCCCTTTTAGAAATTAGGTCAGGTTTTAGATGAAAATTTAAATATTACTTTGAAAAAAAAATTCACCAACTATCACACTTTGACACAAGATCAAACATTTTGACTTCTCCAAGAAGGGCAATATTTTTAGCCAAGCCAAGCCAAGACAGTGTTCCTTGATCCAAAATCCTGCATAATTTAAATTTTCGCACAAAGTCCTCTTCTCCTTTGAATGTAACAACTGTCGGAAAAGCATGGAAGCGCTCAGCCAGCTGTGTTCCATGTATCCTTGGATTTACATATCTTATTAGAGGGCTCCTATTTTATGATGACTACCGAGAGGCAATCGAGTCCAGCTGCACAATGTTCTCAGATCCAGATTTCCTCGCACATTTGAGTATTCCGTTGAGCCATGAGCGCTGGCGAATGCTCAATATGTAGCATGGGGAAGATCTGAGGATATAGAGGTAGCAGCTCTGCCACATGAATGCTTCCCAGTAACCCAGTTTAATAACTTAATATTAAGGTAATTTTCTGTTGGTATAATTCAACACGTCACCTTTAACTTTGCTAGATTTCTATTCATTCAAACCAGCTGAGGATCTTGACTCCGAAACTGGTTTAGCTGTTTGGTCATTAAATTATGAGCTTCCCAACCCGGATGCAACTTGTATTTGCAGTACTAATCCCTACTCATTCATATAGGCCACGGGAGCTCTCTGACTTCAAAGGATCCTCATGCAAACAGCACTGTGAAATGCCCAAATTGCACTATGTAAATTCTGTAAACTGAGAGCAAGTGTCTTTGTTAAGTCCATGAGGAAGTGCAAGAAAATCCTATTTGCTGACTTGCAAAGGCTTTGTAAGGAAGAGTCCCCAGCCTGAAATCGCTTGATTTGTGGATCCTTGCGATTAAGTTGAACTGAATGACATGCGAAGCTGGCAATTGAGATAAAGAATCACCCCAGGCCAGGGAATGGAGGCAGCTAAGATCTGAAAACAAAGGCTGTTAATCTCACGCTCATCATCTTTAAACAGCCAACATTAAAAGTGCAGGTAAGACTCAGCTGATGCCTTCAGATTACTGGATGGGATGTTGTCTTTTGTCCTCACAAAACTCATTTTCATTCAGTTACTGACAGCCCTCCCCCCTTCTTTTCTGCCACCCACGTCCATCCCCTTAGGCAAAATATCTCATCCGAGCAGAGTCTCTGCCTGAGTCCTGCTTGCTGACTGGTGAGCCGCAAAGAAATCCTTTCCAAAGCACTGGAAGTTTTCTCACGGTATCCAGCCCTTCACAGCCTCTCCCAGGAGTGCTGCTTGTCTTTCTGCCCCTTCCTTTCACCACCATGTCACCTTCCTGGTCTCACCAGGGTCCTGTCCAGACGGCAGTTTGGACCCTCAGGACACCTTGCTGTAGGACATGCTGCTGATCTCTTTGTCAAAAATCTGGAGATGGCTGCACAAAAGCAAAGGTTCTTGTCCAAAGCAGATGTGCACAGGATGGAGCCAAATCCATCCCCAGAGTTAGGTGAGATTGATTCTGTTTCCAAGGGTCAAATTGGTTGAGTTTGTGTTTGTATCTCAGCATCCCTATCAAACATGCAGGAGCTCAGGATCTGGTGCTTTAGCACTTAGCATACACTGATCTCCCAAGTCCGTGGACAACAAGTATCGTGCAAATTAGCAGTGTAGGCTTTGCCAGGATCCAGCCATGGCCGTAATCAGCAAAGGGAGCTGCATTTAAGCAGTATTTGAAACGTTAGAACCATTCCAGTGCAGCAGGTTAAAAACTGCTCCAGGACTACAGGTTTGGCATTTTAGGGATCAGTGGGAGATTTCTCTGGAGATTAAGAGCAATTGAAAAGATCGACTTCCTCTCTATAGAGAAGTTTTAATAAGGCTGAAAATAAAATGCTGTCTCCCTCAGCCTTTCTGGCAGAAGAGATCCAAAGCGCCCCCCTGTTGTTTCAATAATTCAAACTTCAGTTTTAGCCAGCCAAATAGGCCTGAAACTCACCTGCGAAAGTTCACAGGGCTAAATGGAATTCAGAACAAACTCCTCTTGTTCCCAAATTCATGTATAATGCAGTGAGGAGCTTTGCTCAAAAGCAGCTCCTCAGTGCTGCTATGTGTTAACGATGCTCCAAAAGGAAGGAGACAAACTTGGGAATGGTGCAACATCACAGAAGGCAGAGCAGGAGGGGACAGGAAGAGCCCGGCCACCACCACCTTAACATTAGTTGCTTCCTTTCTAGTTGGATGGCACCTAAATGAATGTGCCCATGGAGTACCCCTGGCAGATAGTGCAGGGCCACCCATGCAACAGGATGTCCACAGTAGGCAGAAATTTCAGCTTCAGCAAGTTCTGTGGGCTTGTTTCACAAAAAGCGAGGGCCCACCACTTACCTTGGCATTTTCTGCCACCACTCAGCCCCTGCAGCAGCCGTGGCGCAGGAGTTCTGCCGGTAGCTGAAGATCCACCAGTTGGCCACCGCAGTCCAGGGATCAACCCAAGTTCACTGGAGACATTGAGGGTTTTTCTGTTGACACCTCCATCCATGCATTTGAGGATGTCAGATTTTAAAGCATTCACAGCAGGTTGCCACAGTGACCTACCTTAGTAAAGCATCTTTCCTACAACATTAGCTATGCTTTGCATCTTTGCACAAGAAGGTCATACCCAAATTCACTTTTGTGTCGACTAGCTTGCATGGTTCATCCTGCCCATTTTAAAAGCCTGTCCTCAGATTTTAAATAGCCTTCTGAAAACCTGTATCCATTGCCTGTATACAGAACCCAGGTAACAGGCTGAGAACAGACATGTAAGCCTTAGGTAGCCAGTGTTAAGTGAGCTGAATCCCACACAGGGCGTTAGTGGTCACTGCTCAGAATAATTTGGCTTACCATTGTGTAACTGAGGAAATATATAGAATAGTTATGGCTAATCATGAATTTCAGTGCTGATCCAAGCTCTTTGTCTTTCACCTTTCCTTCCTTCTGTTCTTTCTTTAACTGTTTTACTAGCATAGTAAGATGTTGGCTGCTGATGTTTTTTCTCAGGTATATTATTTTTGGAGTTTTGGGGGGACTGGACTAATTCAAGTGCACTGAATGACCCATGTGAAGGGCTGAAATAGCACCTTCTTCTTAATGGATTGCTAGGTCCTTACTAGCTCTATTAATACTATAAATATATACTGCACACTACACTCTATACTGTACATATATACTGTACTATAGATATACTGTACAGATTGTTATTTCTCTTATAAGTATAAAGTGATGTTAAAATAATGTAAGCACAGCGAAAGTATCTCTGAAAAAGTTTGTCGGTGCCAGTGTTAGACTGATACAGGCACTGTAATTCTGTTCAACTGTATTTCTGTTTCAAAGCTTCATGACTCACTTTTAAATTCCCTAATAACAGTGTTTTTCTGAAAGCGATTAAACCTGAAATAACAAAAAGATGGAGTGAATCAGCTCGGTATGCTCATTCTGGCTGCTCAGGTTGTACTGCTCCCCCACTTCCAAACAAAAACAGCAATCACTTCGCAAAATTGCACCATTTAGGGTGCCTTGTGGATTGAGGTACATCAGTGTAAAAACCTGAGCAGGCCTAGGGACTGCGCTCGGATGGGTGAGATCGCGGATGCTCCTCTCCTTTGCACCAGGCTGTTTATTGTTGCTTGAGGATTTGGCCTCATGTTTTTGATGCTGATCACATTTACAGGTTTCTTAAGTGGATTAGAGCAATGGAGTGAAAAACTGTACATCATACTACATTGGAGTTAAGAGCAGAAGACATACTGCAGAGTTAGTTTTAGTGTAAACTTGTGAGACGTAAGGATGTTGCATTTCTGCTCTGTGATGGAACTCTGCTTCCTGCAACATTTGCTGCATTACAGTTTATGGAATTTATGAGAAGGGCTTGTAATTCTCCAAAACTGCCTGGTGCGGTCATTTCAGCCAGCGCAATGTGAATTATGCAATAACCCATCGCCTTAATTAAAACAAATTGCATTTACTGTATCAGTCTGTACTATAAATCACTCCCTAGGGCCCCTCTTCAAGGTTTGTGCTTGGCCTGTTCTTGAGAAATGTTGACAGCAACCTCCATTACCAAAAACAGTTTTGAGAATTTTGTTCTAATATCCTTCCCCAGGATCCAGCATTTTAGCTCACTGCTCTGATATACAAAACAAATTTTGTCAAAAAAAAAAAAGTGAAAAAAGACAAAGTTTCTCATTTTCCTTTGTTCTCCTGGTTTTGTAGTGTATACTTGTGTAGACCATGACAGTGGGAAGATGAAGTTTATTAATTGCAATAATGATAATAATAAAAGCCAAAAAAGGAAACCTGTAGACTAATTGTTTTCATCCAAAGTTAGGAGGCACATGGGATTCCTCACGCTTGCTACTATAATTAGACTGAACAACAAGGCAACCAGATTATTAGTCCTTTGTGTAGTGCCAGTTTAATAGAGAGAATGACCACTGGGTATTTATATTCATTTGAGCTCAAAGCAGCTTAAAATGAAACGTTAAATACAGCATATCATACTGCAGGATGAAGTAACTTGCCTTTTAAAGGGAAACTGTCATCTAATTTATGACCTCTGATGTGGGTGGAAGGATTTTTCTTCATTCAGTTTGGGCCAGGCTACTGGGACCCATCCGTTCAGCTCTGCCTAGCAAGGTATTCAAGAGCCTGTGTTTGCTCACGTTTCCTTGCATTGAAAGTTTAAATAAGGTGGTTAAGTACTTTGTTCAAAAGGAGTATAGTTAAAAGTTCCCTGAATTGGAATATTAGACTCAAAGCAGTGATTTATGGCTATAGTTTTATTAGAGAGATACTATTGCAAGTCTGAAGGAAATGCTGGTTAAGACATTCCTGCACAGGTTAATATGCACAGGGGAATCCTAGGAGAAGGTTAAAGCAAATTCAGAAAGCTCAAGTGAACATTCAAAGCACTTTTTCAAGGAGCTGCTTAACTCTCACTAATCTGGGAGATCCTGTAGGTGGAGCTGCTTTTGTAAAATTTATGAGAATTGAACCATTTATATATAAAACTATTTGGCAACTCCAGTTACACTGAAATTGCTGAAACCTCATCATGAACAACTGGGTCATTGAACTTAAAATCAGACCCTCGAGCCTGATTGGAAAGCCATTAAAGCCAACAAAAAGGGTCCCATTGACTGGAGCCAGCACTGGAGCAGATCCGCGGAGATTAATATAAACTGAATCTGTCTCCATATTTATTTTCCTCTTGATATATGCCTAGAAGAACCCTAGGTAGATCTGCAGTGTCCATAGCAGTATCTATTTGTTGTGAAGATTAATTCGCTTTACATCAAAGCAGTTGTCCATCTCACCCAGCATCTCTGTCTCTGACAGTGTTCAGGTTTTCACATGAAAGCCCCTATCATACAAACAAGCAAATGCGTCTAAAGAGCAGGTTTGAGCACGGAGAAGAAAACAAGTCAATATGCATTTTCTTTCCCTGAAAAGGAAAGAAAACGCAATTCGAAACAGCATATGCCCCAACTATGACCACTGTTCTTGTAATCAGTCAGACAGAATAAACTGTGCAAATAATTGGCATCAACAACCATTATCAGGGACCAGCTGGAAAGCACATGTACTGAAAAGTGAACAGCTACCTTTAGAATAGTTAATAAATAGTTGCATTTGCCTGTGTATTTACTGAGTGGCTATGACTGTTTGGCTTATGAATTCAAAAAGCATTTATTGATGCTATATTAAGGGCTCCCTGCTCAAAGCTCAGGAAACTCAAAGTGCTGAAGCTAGCAACAAAGATCCTTCAACCTCCAACAGCCATAAATACATTTTCCATCTCTTACTATTAGGCTTCCAGTGTATCTATCTGAGTGGTTTACAATTTCTCATCATATGTAATTTTATTTTCTTTCTTGCCCAAATTCAGTCACAATAAGCAGTTGTGGAGCCTGCATGTCCCCTAGTCTTTTGCATTACATGAGGCTGAAAATACAGGCCTGTCTTTTCTTTTTAATGGCAAAAATTAGGGGGAAAGGGACTGTTTGTTTCTTTCCCCCTAAGTTATGATAACTTTAAAATAGCTGATAAGATTATCTTCCAACTTTCTAAATAAATTCACTAGTGGCCTGTGAATAAGAAAGCGTGAGAAAATTTCAGCCCCCAAAGGTAATTTTGGGGAAAAGTTATAAACCACTGAAAACAGCGGCCTATAATGAAAGTGTCATCTCAACCATAAAAGGTACCTCAATGCACTGAACAGGCACCGTAAAACATGATTGAAAGGGAGTTTAGAGATATAGCTAATGGCTCCGGCATAAGGAGTGTAGCCATAAAAGATGAAAAGATGCATGGCTAAAACTGCCCACTGCAAATCTTTGAAGAGCGTCTAACTATCCAGGCGTGCCAGAGATGCGTGATTGCTAACAGAACTGGTCATGCAAATCTGCTGCGACAGAGAGAGACCTTCAGACGCTTCACGCTTTTACTTCCTCTGCAAGTAATGCAATTGTTCAGCAGAGAGACAGCTCGTGTCCCCAGGCTCGTGTTAGGGACATCAGCTTGCGTCTGAACGATGGCGACTGAGGACTGTGAGCCAGGGCTAGTGCCATCAGGCTCTAGCGCTGAGGATAACGTGGTGGGTGTTGAGAAACGTTCAGTTTCTCTTTCTGGCTCTTGGCCTAACTTGGTACGTTACAATAGTTTTGCACCAATTTCAGGAAGATGTGTAATTTTGGTGGGAAGGGACCTCTGGAGATCACGCAGCCCAGTCCCCTGCTCAAAGTAGACTAACTTCAAAGTTAGTTTTGAAGTGGTTTTACTATTCTGATTTAAGCCAGGTAATTTCAAGTTTAATTAATATGTGCCAAATACTTCAACAATCTCTGAAATTCATTTCATGGACTTTCAGAGTTTGTACTTGACCGTAATTATTTTGCAACATGGTCCTTATGATATCTCTAGTGAAATGAGTATTGGTCTGTACTGACATTCAGGCAAGAGGACTGCTTGGTTAAATTTATCCTGCCCTGGAGGGGGCAAATTCTGACTAGTAGCTATGTTTTGAACGTCTTTTGGTCTAGGATGTATATGATCATGGATTTCATTGGTGCCTTTTGAAAATATGGATTTCGAGTCTCCTGTAGGACAGTGCTAAAGACCAGGAGGAAGAATTATTTTTTAATCACTGGTCAACTGTTGAAATAAGAATATAGAAACCTGGGGAAAGGCTACTCTCTCGCTCCACTGCGAGGTTTCTGCAGTGATGTCTCTGGATCTCTTTCTGACTGACTTAGCAATCTGAAAAACAATATGAGCATCCAAGTCTGACTCCTTTACATATTCAGGGTTGTCCAAATGTGCAAATTCAGAGAATTTTCCAGAGTAGAAATGTAGACAAGTGTATTACTGAATATTTTTCCCAAGTATTATCAGGCAAAACAGATCCTTCCCCAGAGCTGAGGATCAAAGTTCCAGGCATTTTCTTAGTGTTTATTAGCAACTTCAAGGACTCAGAAGACATAAGTCAGACCTAAAGATGTCATGAAATTTTACTTATTTAATAATAGATTTGAAATCCCTTTTATTTGTCTCCTGCTGAGCCTTTAGCTTGAACTTGGGTCACTTTCAAACTTTTATATCCTCATGAGGTCTAGAAACTAGGGATTTATTGAGCAAGAAAGAGAGAAAAAAATCTCAGTTGTGCACATGACAGCAGATGGCAAGGCCTCAAACAGCATGAAATTTCTGTGGAAATCCTGGTGGGTTTCTCAGCCACTCTCGCAGGCGCGTGCACTCCTTGGGGTGGCTGCAGGGCACGTGGCCTTCCCCAAGGGTCAGGTCTCAGGTATCTCAGGGAAGATGCAAGTTCTGAAATTTTTTAGGACAATTTCAGCTTAATGCAAATGCTTTCAAAACAAAACAAAAGTAAGCGTGGGCAGCTCATTATATCTACTGACTAATGATTTCTAAGAGTTCACCTACTTCCCTGTCACCATAGCCAACATCTCCTCATCTTCCTCTCTCTCTTGGGAGAGGATGGTGCTTTTAGAGGTAGGTGATGTGTTACGTTATTCCCTGTCAGCCTACTGAGGGAGATAGAGGAGCAGGGAGAGTCCTTGGCTTTAGCAACAAGAGCATCTCTGAACAATACTTTGCACTTCAAGTGCTTCTTTTAGGGGTCTTCCCAATTTGTGCCAAAGGCTTCTGGGCGCCCTTTGCAGACACAAACACATTCCCTACCATGTGCATGCCTTGCAAGGGATGCTCATCTGTCAGGCCCTGCATGCTGCCCTACCAGCTACTTCCCATCTCCTCCATAGCGTAGAGGGGACTTGGAGTGGGGGGAAGAGAATCAGCTTCAGCCCCGATCCACACCAGGTACCTGCCTTAAGGTACTTTAAGTGCACTCTGTGCTCCCTTTTCGGATGAGGGAGGTGGAAGAAGTGCTGACCGCTTGCAAAGTGCTTGAAGGTACTCAGGACAAACAGGCAGCTCAGCACAAGGCTCTTTTTTACGTGCTAAAACTCCAAAGGAAACCCGCAAATCCTCCTTGAAAGCCTCCTCTGCAAGGCTGTGTGTCTCTAATTGAAACAGGGCAGGGTCTGAAGCCATAGGAGTCCACAGCTGCTATTTCTCTGTGCATGTCTGAGTCAAGGTGAAGAGAAAAGTCAGCAAAGCATCCCACAGGGTGAGTCCTCCATGTGCCAAGAAAGCTGACTCCACATTAAAGGTGAGAGCCAGAGCTTGCAAAGTAGTGATGGCCTGGGAAGACAGAGCCCTTGATTCCCTCCAGCCAGCTCCACGTGTTATTCCCATTAACATTGGCACAAGCCATCGCCCTGAATACCCCACGCACCAAAGGAAGACTGAGAGAGAGCAGGAGCGAGAGAGGGAGGCGATGAAGTTGTCAGGCTGCAGCAAAAGCTCTGCCTGTGGACAACTCTCAGGGACTGGGTCATTTAGAGATATATCCTGGGACGTATTTTAAGGACAGGAATAGGGCAGATTTGTTGATCTTGCAAGGCATTCATTTTGGGTCAGACTTTAGCTCACACTGTAAGATTACCAGGAGTCTGCATTTCTCTTCTCCTTGGTCTTCATTACCAGGGGAAAAAGAAAGCCTGAGATGGCAGAGCCACTTACTTGCATTTCCCAGCCCTAAGATAAGCACTTCCTTCACACAGTCGCTGCCCCGAAGGAGCAATCAGAATAGCAACTATTGAGGCCATGGAAAAAGCTTGTTGAAGAGCTAAGGGCAAAAGCATTTGTGCCGTCATCCTGCTGTCAAGGTGGTCCTGTTGGTTGCTAGTCCTCTCTTAGCAGTCAATTTTAACACTGAAAAATCTGAGTTATCACAGGACATGGCTCAAGGAAGGGCCAGTTGGGCCCTTGAGACCAACGCCCAGTGATTGCTGCTAACTCTGTGGTTTAAGCCAGGCTCACAAAACACCTGCCCTGCTTTGCCGCTGTGGGCCAAAAAGCACTTTCTGACCCCTTCCCACAAACAAAACCTGTGATAAAAGAGCACAGCCCCCATTAGCATGGGCCACATGGAGGAAGAAGGGACCAGCCCCCTGCCCTGGAATAGCCGTTTTCAGACACGACCTTCTGCCTCTTTGCAGCTCCCTGTGACTCCGAAATGTCCAGAGATTGGCCGTGCTGCAACCACAAGGAGCCCTGGTCTGGGGATTCCAGGCTCGTGTCCACCCCATCTCATGTCCCTGTCACCTCCCATCATGTTGCTGCAGCGAAGGGGGTACAAGGAGCTTAGGTGGTGTCCTCTACTGCGACATGGGCTCATCATTTCACTATTTGTTGGGGAATGGCAGCTGTGCACTGCTCGTGGAAAGGCAGCCTTGACTGACTAGCTGAAATCGGAGGCGACCTAGCGGTGCAACTTGCTGCTCAGGAACAGTGTGACAAACTTCATCTTCCTTCACTGCCAACCTGTAAGGTTAGAGAGGGCCATTACCTGTCACGGTGGGGAGGAGAGGGACAGGTCTATGGATGTGTCTGCCTGTGTGTGCTGAGGGGGGAGATGAGTGGGCATGTTCTTATTCTTTCTTTCCTACTTAGTTATATTGATTTTCAGTGGCTTGCACGCTTGGAATGCAATAAGGGAGCAATTCCCTTCTATGCTGGCTAGTAAACATTGCCTGTAACTTTATTCTGGGTCAAGAAAGTCAGCACTTAAAATTAAAAGTGGTTTCAGAGCAGGAAAGTCATATTTTAGGAAATTCCATCTGGGGGTTCCTTGCTACTGTACTTAATTTTAGAATCCAGTGTGTCGTGTCACGTCATATATGTCTTTAAAAAAGCATTTAACTGATATATATTCTCATCTGCTCTTTACTTGCAATATTTCAAGCAGAAAGTATTTTTTAAAAAATCAGTTCCCTGGCTCTCTGAATTTACAGCAGAGGCCACAGACTATAAAGTGGAAGTAGTTGAAATTAAGCCCAGGGGACTGAGGAGTGTGCTGGAGAGTAAAGCTCCTATGCCAGGTGCTTAAACACATGCATAGCTTAAATCCTGTGCTGTCTCATCGAAGCCAATGGAGCTGCTTTTGTATTTAAGACTAACATACCTGGCTTAACTATTTGGCTGAATGGGGACCTTAATCTGCAGTTCTGAGATCCAGTCTGAGATGTTGAGAAGCTACTCCAGCCTGTAGTGATGGTTGATTCTCCCCTTTCCGTCTCCATTCCTTGCGCTTTGTACAGAGCCTTCCGTGCTGGGAGAGCCAGAAGAACTCCCCTGCTCTCAGAGACATAGGGAAACATCTGCCCCAGAGGGTTAGTTGGAGGAATGGATGCCCGTGTAGCTTCCAGATACAAATCCCCACCAGGATGGGGCTCAAGGTTTAGCCCTTGGATCATGAATTTCCACCCAGGAAAAGCTCCGCTCTGAAGTGCTAGGGACTTCATCTCGAAAGTTTTCTTCTCGCAGAAGAGATGCTCCCAGCCAGTATTTCACATGCAGTTAAACACTGGCACTAAAAACATGGTGCATTACTTTTTAGAGGGATAGGCAGGTATTTTACATAGCTCTACTCCTAGCACTGCAAGCAGCAAAGTGTCTCTGAAAAACACGCAGCAAAGAAGCGAGACCAGGGCTGTGGTGTGCCACTGCATGGAGCACTGTGTGCTTTGGCAGAGCACCTCCGCGCCAGCACAGCCAGTGCCCTGTTGCCATCCTGTCCTGCTGTGAAAATGTCCCTGCAGACCCCCTGCGCGCTCTGCCGGGCGCGCACCTGCCCTGCAGCAGGGCTGTCACCGCTGTGTCGGGTCACAGGGATGTCTGGAGCTGGAACCCCCCTGGGGGGGATGAAGTTTGAGGCAGCAGGAGGCCACGCACACCTACCTGGCCCCTGAACTCAGAGTGCATCGCCCAGCAGCAGCGGGCACCGCGCGGAAGCGCTTGCGCCCCAGCCGCCCGGCACGCGGCTCCCCTGCTCCCACCTTCGCGTTTGCAAGCAGTGACAGGACCCAGGAGCTGCCACCCCAAAGCTGGCAAGCCAGACGTGCTGTTAGCTGTTCAGCACCCCCAAAGTCTCAGCAGAAGTAGCTGTTGTGGGTTAGGCCCAATGCATTGTATTAGGAAAGCTCTGCAGCGAGTTGCCCAGTGAAAGGAAAGCAGAGAGACACCCCAACAGAGGGAAAGAAGCAGAGAGATGCCCCAACAGAGGGAAAGAAGGATGGTGCTCATGTAGCCTGTTTTAAATGCTTTACATGGGACTGGTTTCTCACCTCAGCTCTTTTTTCTCCCTTCTCTTCCTGTGACGAGAGAGACCCTATCCCTAACAGGGACCATCAGCTATGGGAGCAGCATGAGCTGCTGCAGTTCCTTGCTCCATCTCTGGCTACAGCCCTTGGCATTCCCTTTCTCTGTCCTTTCCTTGGATGCGCTTCAGCTAGGCAGGATGAAGCCCAGGAGCAGTGCAGCACAGATGTTAGTATGAGCAGGTGATCAGTTTATTTCCCCGAAATCCCAGGCTGTGGGGTCTCCTTTGCACTTGTGACCCAAATTGCAATTTGCAGCCACTAAATTACAAGCTGGGATTTGGAGCTAGGGTGGGTGGGGTGGTGTCTTGTCGAGGAACGCAAATATGTAGAAGGGGCATCAGCAAGAGATCCCCAAGCCATTCTTACAGAGCAGCTTCTTTCAGGACACATCATTTTTCAGGCTGCTGCGGTTATTCTGTCTCCCTCTAAGCAGTCATGCAACAAGCAACACTTTCAAGCAACCGTCTATTGATTACTTGCTACATTAACAATGATGCAATTCCCTGGAGAGGTTTATTACCCTTGTTTTGTATTATTTTGTGCCTTATGATTTGATTTTATCATTAATAGGTACACTTGCATTTCATTTCATTGTGACTCACTTTCTTGGAAGGAATTCGCGATGCAGTTCAAAAATGTTCATGAATAAATGTTTACTGGCGGAGGGTATTTGTGTGTGGCAGAGGTAGGCAATGTTTTCACCCTGACGATCCAGTAGTAAATCAATTAAAAACATGATTGTAAAGCTGTGACAAAGTTCCTTTTGCCTCCAGACTTCACATTACCTACGTTTAGCTGTATAAATCTAATAATATATTGCCCATGTGAACATCTGGGATGTGTAGTGAGAGCTGCTGCACACACGTTTAAGGTAAGAGCAGGGGCTAAACCAGGCTCCACGTACCCAGCAGCTCTGCGCCCACGCAGAGAGCAGAGCCCATGTCCCACTGGTGATTTAACTCCTTTTGGCAACATTTGACTAGAATTCCCTTTACTGGAGGATAAAATAAATCAAAAGGGCTCTTTACACAGAGATGTTCATTCAGATTAAGGTATAGTATGCATTGAACATGGAGTAGCTGTTCTTAATTAATTCCCTGTCTGGGTGCTCTTATTTCAGTCAGACTGCTGTAGTCCAAATTAGATTAATCGACTTTGGATATTCTTACTAGTTATTACCTTCTCTTATTATTAAGCATTATTAATATTAGTTATTAGGAATTAATGATTCCAGAATATCTCTCCACATTTAGTTACACGCCAAAGCCTCCAGAGGCCTCGATGGCCAGTGGGCTCGGCGCTCAGTGAAACTCCCTCGCTCCCAATTTAAAGAGGTTTTGAACAGCACTGGGCTGTGTCTGCTGAGCACAGATGACTGTGTTGGTTTTAAAATCTTCTGTAGCTAAAGTGAACCTCTTTGTATCAAGGACATATCCAGGAGCCACTGCTGGGCACGCAGCGGCACAAGGGAAACGTGGTGCAAAGGGGTAGGGATCCTGAAGAGACACCGGCTAAGGGCAGCACATCACATCCCTGCGTCCCGCCTGTGTCCCTGGGCTTCTCCAAAACCCAGGGGTGTTGGTGGGAGCTCCTTTGTGGCCTGACTGGGTTCCAAACGCTCCGTGGGAGCTCAACATGGGGCTGCCCCAAGGATCCTGCAGCATCGCCGTGTTTGGAGTCTACAGATGCAGGCAGAAGAAGGGTGTACATGACTGTGCGCTTGAATGTAGATTCACAGAGACACTGTGCATAAATCTAGATAATTTATACAGTGCTGCAAATACAAACAGCAACTGCCACCCCTCTCCCCTCCCAAGCTCGTATACACAAATGCACCTCAAGAATGAATAATGCAATGACAAAGTGAGCTGCATTTGTATGGACATCACTGGTATCAGCAGTTAGGAATAATAGTTGTCTAATTGTAGTCTTTTATTGTGTGCTATGTCAAAGCGTGGGCGAGTAATTGCAATCATCAAAACCCTTTCAGAGTGTGTGCAGAGCCCCGACCCCCATCACCTGCCGTCAAGCCTATCTGATCCACCACACGCATGCACTTACTGGGCAGATGGATTAGCTAGATGGGCTGCTCTTTATTTTTTATTTTCTCTCTGGTTTTGTGTTTTCCTTCCCTCAAGGTTGTGAAGGGTTGTTAGACTTTTATTATTATTGCTATTCTTATTTTTTGATGTGTGTGTGAGATCGCTTTTGGGGTGAGATAATTTAGACGACAGACATCAACAATTATACAAAATAATATGGTAACCAGCAACTGAAAAAAAAAATAACAATGGATTCTCATGGGCTGCTGAGTGTTACAATTTGAATGTTTTTCTATTAAAATCCTTGTAATAGTCACAGGGAGAAAGAAGGGAGGAGGGGTGAGAGAGAGAGAGGGAAATCGGTTCTTTTTACAAATATTACTCATAAGATGGAAGAGAAGATAGTTTCAGAATGCAAGCGAGACTGATTTCCATTAACATAATCCCATTTCTAGTATTATTTTATTAATATAAACATCTTGGCTCTGGGAATGCCTCCTGGATCATCTAAACTGACTGCATTTTGCATTGAGTTTAGGGGAAAATCAAGGAGAGTGCTAAAAAAAAAAATTGAACCTATTTGTTATATTCATTCTGAATTGCCAGCTGCACAGTACCTGAGTGGAGCAGCAAATTTGATTATCAAATACAATTAAGGCCTGTTTTTGTCAGTGTGGAGTACCATGTAAGTGCATATTGTATATATCTGTCTAGAAGACAGCAACAGTACAATCATGTGGGCTACACCCTCTGTCTTGCTGCTGGAGAGCACTTGCAGTGATTTGCTCTTGTTCACCCTCCCAAAGCAAAGCAACCATTTCAGCAGTGTAACAACAGCACCATGTTATATAGAACACATATTGTTTAAGAAGTGGATCGGTTCATATATAAATACCTGCTTTAAACCTACAGAGGTGCTCTGCTCTATTTTTTCTTATGCCAGTCTTTGTGTGGTATATTATAATTTAATTATTAGCAGAATGTAATGTTTTCAGAAGCTAAGTAGGGTGTGCTTACAGTGAAAGGTACAGTTGCTTAAGGACACACGCACTTTTCATGGCTGGCAAACATGAGACTGGATGGGATGTGTGTGTGACACAGGTCTGGAAATCGGAGCAGCGTTCTAGTCCCATTCTTGCATTTGGGGCAAACCAAATGGATTTCATCACTCATAGTTTTTGTCTTCTGGAAGGAAAGTGTTATTCTTAGGTGGTCATCTGAGATGCTTCAACAGTCAATAAAGAAGCAGCGGGGTATTTCCACAGGGCCAGCCATTCATTCATTCCACAGGTGGGCATGAATCACTTTATGGCAAGTCACCTGTATCACCCTACACTTCTCATAGTGCATGGACAAACAGTTTCAAGTAAGTACTGGTTCTTAGCTGGCTAAAGCTAGAGGAGATGAAGGCCTCCCTTAGGACCTAGTTGCACTCCATGTTGAATAAATGCAGAAATTCTCTTTGGCTTCCGGAAATGATGAATTTGATGACCTGAGATTTTCTCTCAGCTGTAAAATGCTTAGAAAGATGCCTGCCTGGCCCAAGTATTGGTTTCATCTCCTCTGACAGAGCTTTAGAATAATGTTACAGTAACGATTCGCTTCCATATTATTATCCTTCTTAAGGGTTAACTGGACTATAGCTTCACCTTAAGGAAGTTGGAAATGCTTTTTTTGTTAATCAGAAAGGTCTTTTACTGATTTCCAGTTCCATTACCCACAGTTCTTTCCCAGCAAAATTTCTTCCAGATGTATTGAAATATTCTGCTAGAAAGCTGCTTTCTTAAATGGTTATTATTCACATGATAATTAGTACTGAGGGAGATAATTTTTTCAGGCAAAAATGTTAATTTTTTCCCAATTCATGCTTTGGGGACAAAATAGTGGATTTGATGAAGCTTTTATTGGGCAAGTTACTAAGGTCCGAGTTGGACTTTTTGAATAGCAAGTGCTCCAACGTGTAAACCATGCTCGGCTGATATGGGTGACACCTGCTCTGCTGAGTTGTCCAACAGCTGTGCTCCTGGGCATTTTAGGGAGAAGGGTGTTGATGTCAACCTGAACATTACTGAAAGGTCATGGTCTAGAACAAAAATAATATGTGAAACCTTGACATTTTCTGCTTAATGGAATTCTTGTTTTCCACCTCACCCTAATTAAGGCAGTGCCTAGAAATGCTAGTGGAGGGACCGTACTATGCCAGCATCTCTACAGAGACCAAGTAAAAGAACATCCAGGTCCAGACTTTCCATGAGTTAAAGACAGTAAGAAAGAAAACCGAGGAAGAAAAGCAGGTATGAGAGTACAGGAAGTGGTGAGATAGGTTTAATTAGCAAGACAGAGAAAAGGTTTCAGCACACTCAGTGTCTCAGTGTTGTCAAATTGTATGTTGGCATCATAGCAAGCGGAACAGCTTTGGAGAAATTTTGGGGAACGTCCTGAGATGGGATTGTAGCTCTTTTTGAGGAACTCCTGCAAGGTATGAAGGGCCATCATGGGAGAAAACTTGCCTAAAACAATTCAGCTAGAGTGTGATAGAGGGTGTTATGACAGGATAACCAAAGAGGGGAGATGGCATTTCAATAGCAAGTGAGAGATTTAGGTAGAGGGGGAGATAGCCTGTGAAGAACCTTTTAGAGGTCCCTGTATGGACATTGAACCATAAGAGCCACTCATCAGTGTTATAAAACTACCAACCGCAGTATCCTCAGGCCATGAAAGACTCTTCTTGGCAAGACTGTGAACCACACCGTGTCCTCAGATAGAGCCTGTCCTACTGAAAATTGAATCCCTTCGAGTTCCCTGGAACAGCAGCAGCTGGAGAGGAAATAACAGTAAAATTCTATGGCTGTAATAAAACACATTAGCCATCTGAACACTCATTTCAATCAAATAATGCAGCCTATTCATATTTAAACAGGAAATATTGTTTAATGTTTATGGTAATGATCAAATCAAATTTTAAAAATTAAACATGAAATTAAACATTAAAGTGAGGTTCCAGCATTTGGCACATGGGACGCCATTTCCAACCCACAACCGATGGTGGCAATCAGCAGGGTCTACCCTCTCACCCTCCCTTAGCACCACTTGTTGAGGAGGGTGTCAGGAGGGGACCCCCAAGGGGCTCTGGTGTCACGATGGCAGCAAGGCCAGTCTGGGTGAGTGACCACCTGACGTAGGGGAGCTGATCTGGAGAAGGGCCTTGCACAGCCTCCCCTTCCCTTCCTGCAGCTTTCCATGGCAGTGAGCGTTAATGGCTGTTGAGAGGAAACTGGAAACCCAAAGGAAAAGTATTTTTGTCTGGAATAAACTAAGGGATACTTGTCCTTCATCCAAGTGAAAAGCAGCCATGTGTCCCCACTGGAATATTTTGGACTCTGACCTTCCCCAGAAAAGAACAAGGAGAGTAAAAGTAAGAAAGGATTTTCCAGAACAGCCCTGAGTTAGAAGGAGTAGAAAATGCCACTAGGAACAAGGCGTCAGATACACAAAATGGTTAGACCTCCACAAGAGTTCAAAATGTGAAAGAGCATGTACTTGCTCTTTAAATTCTGCCCTTTTGGGGCCACACACAGCTGTTTCTGTCACGGTAGGAACAGCTATAGCACTCTTGATTTTGAAAAAGATATGCTACTCTACACCAGCAGAAGAATGAGCTCAGCTGATTAATTTAAGATTTTGATAGAGTCGGCCAAGTTTGCATTACATGAAGACCTGGAGTGATGGCTGGCTGTCAGAATATTGCTTTTAAACTTTATCTTGTGCCAGAGCAAACTTAGAGACAGGAACCTTTTTCCTTCTCCCACACTAATTCTGGAGTGACGTTACTGACGCTAAGCAGCCCTTCTCCATCTCTCTCCAACTGAAGTCAGAAGAAAAGAGGAGTTTTGAAGTTAACTCACTGTCTCTTGTATCTCTACCCAGTGAGGCCATGGACCTTATCAGTGATGTGCAACTAGCTTAGCCTTTTCTTTTAATAGTTGTATCTTTCAAGGGAGAAGGTCCTCAGTGTAAATCAATACCAAATTAGCAATGGTATGGACCTCCAGACAGCTGTGTGTTGTTCCCTAAAGTCACAAAAAAAAAAAAAAAAAAATCCAGAAAAGGCAGGATCAGTCTGTTAATCCCCAATTTTAAGTCAGCTGCTTGCTCAAGTTTGTTGTTGAGGGGACATGCACAAAAATTTCTGTAATATGACAAACAAAAAAAGAGTAAATTAGCTGGGAGAATAGAGCAAAATGGCAAGTATTATTTTAACCTGAGACTACTGCTCTCATACTTGTGCCATGCGCTTTAAATAGGATTGGTATCCTATAGGAAACTGTCAAGGATTTCGTTTGTTCTGCTTGGCATACAGATGTACAATTGGTAAAACTGCGTCTTATCTTAGTAATTGTCTATAGGGCAAAGACTGTCCCAAGTTATTGACTTCAAAAGTCAGGTTTCGAGTGCTGCTCCCTGATCCACCATCAGCACAACAACCTGCAGCGCTGCCCCTTCATCTTGCAGCTCGGCCTCCCACTAAACCACCTTCCTCTGTGCAAATGCCGGATCTCAGCTGTTTGTACGGGATCAGAATCACTTTTGATGGGGAGGGAGTGTGGAATGGGGAGGAAACAGGCAATTTCCATGTTGCTGGCAGTATTTCTGTATCCAGTGTATGCTTTGTCTGAAAGAAATCATCTCAAACAAGAACTTGGGGAATAGGTATTAACTCTCTGCAGCATTAACCTGTTTATTAAAGTTGTTGTTGGGTTTGGTGCTCACATAGAGAAATTTCTCTCTGTCTAATGATATTTGAAAACTCTTATACAAGCCCGGGGTAGCATGCTGACCCCTAAATATTAAACGAAGAGCTTTTCCAAATTTTCATCAGCCTTTCTTGTTCCCAAACACATGCTGCAAATAGATCCAGCTATAAAACAGGATGTTTTTTCCTGCACTTTTGAAAAGTTCACATAGAATTAGGTATTTACTTTTCTATTTAAAAAAAAAAACAACGGTTTACTCAAATTAATGCTCAAATGTGAGCAATGACAGTCATATGAACTGGCAACTAACTTGCTCACAGTGTCAATTCACTCCTCCCTGGGAAAATACAAATATAGAATAAGAACATAAGAAGGGTAGTAGGCCAGACCAAAAGTCCATCTAACCCACGTCCTGTCTTCTGTAGTGGTCAATCATGAAGTGTAGGGAAAAATTCAAGACCAAGGTGAGCATAGGGCAATACTTGCCCTGAATACTTTGCTATCTTCCTGCAATTGGCAGCTCAGAGATTTTCTGAGCCAAAGGTACTTTCTTTGCATTAGTAGTTGTCAATGGATTTTTCTTCTGTGGATTGCTCTGTTGTGTCTGAATTCGTGGGGATGTTTTGGATGCTGGTTTTGTATCGCTGGCATTTTTCATTGGTTGAGCAGGACCATTTGTCCACAGAGTCAGACATTAGTCATGAACCTGGAGACTGGCAAGTTGTACATGCACAAAATAATGCCCTGAAATTGCTTTTTTTTTTTCGGTTTTCAGCATCCTGTCAGGTCTGAAATAGGACAGTGCAGGTTGCAGATAGACTTTTGGCATGACAGTTGAAGGGAGAAGAATTCCAGATCCTGCTCAGACTGCCCAGGGCTGTGATAGCGATGAGATGTCACTACTGAAGGTGGGATCCCAGCTCAGGCCTGGTTTAACCTTGGTAGGGGAGCCGTAAACGCTAGGAGTTGAGCAGCTGTTTTCTGAACAGCTGCAATAGCCCTACAGCAAGGGAGGGTTAGGTGCCTGACAGGTGAACAGGTTGAGTCCTCCAGAGCTGAGATAGCTCCAGTCACAAGTGGGAGCCCATGGACAAGAAGCTGAGGTTTGCAGAAGGTCCCGTGACATCGCTGCCGCGTGCGAGCGCACAAGAAGCAGCGTTTTCTGACATCCAGCAAACAACGCCTGCTGCACGTATTGCAGGCTGCGCCTCTGCTGCCCGAGCAGCCTGCCGGCTCCCAGCAAGGAAATGGCTCTGCTTTTTGGAAGGGGTGGATAGTTGTCATATTGGTTGGGAGCATAGTTGTTTTTTTTCCTTTTTTTCCCTTTTTTTTAATTTCTTTTCCCTTGTTCAGTTTTCAAGCGGCTCTATAGATCAGTATTTGCACTAAAGTGAAACGATGCTAAAGTAGTTGGAAGAATCTGCACAAGCAGAGACACATGTAAACAAGGTGGTAATTAGAATAAGAGGCAAGTCAGGGGGTTACAGCTGCATCAGGAGTTGTGTTTGTGTGTCAAGTTTACTCCTATGCTTTCTTTCAAAAGGATCCTTATTTCAGGGCTACCTGGAAAATGCAATATGGCTTTTGTTGTTTGCATTTTTTTTTAACATTATATATATATATTTTTTTTCATTCTTTGCTTTTCTTTATGGACTCCTCAGGTGCTCATAACAATGTGGCAATCAACAAGGATATGCACAGGAGCAGAATTTTCCCTTTACAAGTAAATCTATGCAAATACAGCAACCCACCTCAGGGCATCTTTCAAACCTAGGGAAGAAATGGCAGGGAAGGAATCGCGTTATGCTTCAGACAGAGCTTCTCTCACCTGACTTTGGAGGCTTCTCTTGCTTTTTGTCTCTCTCTTCCCTCTCCCTTAAGTATACTTCCAGAAAGATAAGTGAGTAGAAAGGGCATGTGCTGTCCTCGGGGAGCCTGTGTGGCTGCCTGGCAGCCCGAGTCCGTGCCCCAGCGGGATGGTGTACAGGAGGGAGCTCGGGGACACGTTCTGCTTTCTGATGTGCCCACACATCTGTTATTGGCTTCAGCTGGGAACTCCCTGCAGGCACAGCTACGAGATGGATTTGAAACTAAGTCTATATTAAAATAAAATCAAATAAAAAATAAATAAAAGTGTGGCATCTTTGTAAGAACAGAGAGCCCAGGACCGCATGTATTCAAGAGGACTGCATCATGCAGAGCCCAGGGTGGGACTGGGCTTTGGGTGACTCTCCACCTTGGCCTCTGGTCCTCGGGCTAACCACCCACACAGCTGCTTTCTGCAACCAAGAATTTGCATGGAAGGAGGGACAAATCCTAACCCAGTGTCTCCTCTGGTTGTCTTTAGATGGTTAGAAGGACAGGGAGACAACAGATACTGTCCTGCTGACTCCCCCCCAAAAAGGACGTAGGGTCTGAGTGGGGCTGAGGCTGCAGGGCCATTGCAGACCCCTGCAGAAATGGCCTTGAGGTGAATGAGTAGGGGAGGTATCTTGCTGAAATGAGATGGGTACCCAGAGCCAGCACCGCGGCTCTGCACAGGCACAGCTGGTATCTAACAGGCAAAAACGCATTTGACAATACCAAGACATCAGAAAAAATATTGCTAAGCTTCACTAAAAACAAAATCAGGACATGCTGGTAAAGCACAGACCATCATAAACAGAGGCAGCCAGATAACATGTAGAGGGGCTTCACATAAAGACCAAAGCAGAGCAGAAGAAAGTTATCTGAAGGGATTTAGTGTACGTGGAAACAGCCATGCAGTCTCTCTTTAAATTCTTAGTGCGGTGAGAGAAGGTAACGTTTTCAAAATGCATCTCCCCACCCGGTGTCTGTGACTCCAAGGAGAGCAGGAGAACTCCAGGAGGTCCTTCCGGAGGGACCTCTTGGCTCTGACAGCCCAAGCACCTCCATCACGCATGAGCATCACCACGGAGTACAGCTCGTGTTTGCTGTGTGTCATCCCTTTTTGTTCCCTGCCATTTACGTGCTGGCAGGTTGACTTTTTATTAAAGTAGGAGTAGGCTGAAGATTTCAGATGTGGGCGCTTGAGAGTCCCTCCCCTTCATGCCAAGCTCAGCTTTCTCAGTTTCAGCTCAGACTGACATTATATCAAACTGTGTTTCTCCCCAGTGGGGACAACCACAGATTATTTACAAAATACAGCACGAATGTCACACTAAATGAAGATGAAAGATGTGCAGGAAGCGTGATTGCTTTCTGAGCTTTAAGAACTGCTTGTTAAGGAAATCATCCATTTAAGGAGCAAACAGTCACCAGAATTGTCCATGTTAGATACTAGAGATAGGATCTGAGCTGCCAGCAAACACCATCCACTGATAACGTTCTTCAGGTGAAGATAATGCAGATGCTAATAAGCCTATAAAAAATAATAATGTGTGTATTTATTACGTCTCCTATTCCAAGGGTCAAAAATGCTTTACCAATAAGAAAGTGTGAAGCCCCAGAACAGCTACACATTTCTCCACATGTTAGCATAAGCAAAGGGCCTTTGATCACCTGGGCTGGTGAGGAGCAGGGGCAAGGGAGCCGTGGACCCCAGTCGCTCCAGTATTGCTGATTCACAGTGTGAACTTGGGGGAGTTATTTCAGTGCTGTGAGTCTTGAGTTCACCATCTGTAAAATCAAGATAATTATATTTACAGTGCTTACCTCACAGAGCTGTTGGGAAGATTAATTAACACATATATATTTACAAAGTGCTTTGAGATCTTCAGGTGAAACCTGCTGCCTGTGTGCAAAATATTACTTCTTTAAAATATCCTGAAACCCCAAGTGCTGCAGAGTCTTACCAGCTATCACAACATTTTTGAGTGCTTTTACTTTGTCTGAGAAACCTGTTTCACAGGTAACAGTTATATATTATGTTAATGATAGAACACTTTGCAAGTAATAGTTTTTCCCAGTTCATTTTCACTAGTTTTTCTCCTCGTGCACTATGTGCAAGCAGATCACAGGTCCACTGAACAGTAATTTTGTGTCATTAAGACATGTATTTCAAGCATTTTTTACAGCTGTAGATTTTATCACATACACAAAAAAAAGCTTTGTGCTTATTTGATATTGGCTATTCCTGCTGTGTTGGTTGTTTGTGATGAGTTAGATAAACCGTGGTGTATTATATCTGTGTGACTACCAGCAAGAACACACCCGCAGGCATACTTAGGGCTCAAAGATTATGTGTGTATTTAATTTACGTGCTGTGGGTCGGATTCATCTCTCCTAAATTTAGCCATCTGAACATTAACCATTAAATCTAAAGTAGTTTTTAAGCTTACTTTATACTTAATTGAGAGAGACAGGCACTTGGGCAGATCACAGTTTACCTGACCTTTCTTAGATAGCAGTATTGATAGGATGAATCAGCCTTTGGAGACACCAATACCACTGTTGACTGTGAGTGAAGATGAGCGTGACAGGCTCAGATTTAGATGTCCAGCATGGTATTATGAGATTGGATTTTGCTGTGTAGGCCCTAATGATTCTCCTTGCTCTGGCAGGAGAACCAGCATTACATTGAAATAGAGGACGGCTTCTTTGAGGGATAGCACAACTCCAGATTGAGATACCCACCGTTAGGAATCTACACTCCCATTATAGGCAATGGAGATCTTGGCAGTGCAGCCCATAGGCTCTAGAGAGTGATGCAGGTCACCAGATAGAGGTGTCCTCTATAGGGTAAGCTGAATAGCTTGCTGGGCTCCCCAGACTATACAGCTAGGTCTGCACTGATTATGGCAATCTAAACAGCCATTTCATCTGGAGAAACCTAAATGTGGGTGTCTTAACTTACACTCTGAATCCCACTCCAGAAGTATGGTTTCATTAGAGGGTGAACACTGGAGCTATTTGATATAAGTAGATATGCTGAGGATGCTGCAATTTTACATCCAAGTAACAGTTTCAGCAAGCCAATGCTGAGAAGTCTGCAAGCATCGCAATATTTGTAAATCAACTTCAAAAAATAAGAGAGCTTGATCATATGAAACCTGTATGCATTTGCCAGTTCTTATCCCTGCCTGTTTCAGCTATTTCATAATTGTGCATTTTAGCTGTATTGTGTCTAAAGTTCTTAAATTATGGTATTTCCACCCCCTTTTCTTATAAGACAATTCTCCAGGCTCAGGTATTCACTGGCAAGAAGCCATTCAGTGGAAGTTTCTATTCCTTAATTTCCCTTTCTTACATGCAGTTAAAGCCTTATGAGTCACATCATTCAGTTCTTCCATCTCTCACTGCATGTATATGGTTGCCACATATATACACACAAGCTTTCTACCTGATCTTTGTCCCTACTAACATTCCTTCTAATTGCCTATGAAATCATTCTGTACTCAAGATATGATAAAGTGATAAGAATATTTATTTATGCACACTCCTATATACACAGATGACTTGTAGTCATTGTGTTCAAGCACACATGTAGGAAACAAACAGGAAATGTATATTTAAGCATCTTCATATACCTCCCCACCTTCACTGGGCCTTCATGACTGAGCACCAGCAGACAATCTACCATTATATGCACATACGCACACAGATGTATGTGTATATATAGAGAGAGATGGATAAATTTACTTTGGAGACTTGGGGGAAAGAATTCTTTTGATTTTCTCTGGACATCTGATGCTCCTTAAGGCAGTTGTCATTACATATTAATTTGTCTTCTTCTGCCTCAGCTCACTCCTTTTTGTCTTAAATGCCATATTACAAAATGCTACAAGGCCCCTGCCTCCCTTGGCATTCCCACAATCCACCTGGGCATGTAGGGAAGCATGCCATGATCCCTCCTGACACATGTCAGCAAACATCTCATCAGGGGCTCAGCTGTGTCACCCCCAATGATGCCGCGTGGCAAGATCAGACCTTGGCTACATTACACCCTATCCTGCCCGCAGGGGTGGTGGGATGGGCTATGCTAATTGGTTTTGACCCGCCAAGATCCAGAGGGAACATTGCCTGCACCCGGCCAGCGGGCCAGACCTGCTCCGCAGAAGCCGGGATGCTGCTGCTGTACACACGGCCCCTTCTGGTGCATTTACAAGATGGCAGGGGTCTGCATACACTTGTGTGCGTGTGAAGAGACAGAGAGGTACAAGAGCCACGTGAACAACCCACCTGAATTCGCTGTGACCCTACAGAAGGGCCTTGCTTTGGCTCTGCCCCCAAGCTCTGAGGTAGACTTGGTATCCTGCAGCAGTAGAGTCAGTGCCAAAGTTGAGGTTGTCTCATTTAGAATCCTAGAATCATTATGGTTAGAAAAGACCTTCAAGATCATCAAGTCCTGCTGTAAACCCATCACCACCCATCACCACCATGCCTACTAAATCATGTCCCTAAGTGCCTCATCTGCACGTTTCTTGAACACTGCCCGGGATGATGTCTCCACCACTGCCCTGGGCAATTCTTTATATGGCCTACATTGCGTGAAGTTGAAGTCTTGCCAACCAACCTGTGTCATGGGTTTCTGTTGCCTCTAGTGCAGTGCCCTCCAAAGGCAAGAGCACCATCCCAGTCAAAGCACCTGAGCCTTCCGCAGCCTGGCTGTGGGGTTATAAAAACACGTGCTTGTAACCTGGGGCACAACTGTTGCCTCTGCGCTCTTCCAGGCCCAGCCGAAAGGCCTGACTTCTCTGCGGACTTATGTTCTCCCGGGACCCCTGGAGCGGTGTCAGGGACCCCAGAGCCACAGTCAGTAGCAGTGATTATGCAAGTCAGAAAAAAAAAAAGAGAAACAGAGAAAATCAGTACAGTTCAAATATCTTGTCTATTCTTCACTTTGTTAAAAGAGATTTTCTAGTTGGCTAGAAGATACCACCTACTCTGCACAGCCAGCAGAATGCTAAATACAGGGAGACCTAGAAGTTCCTGCCCTTTCCTCGGACTTGCTCTCAGTTTGTGCAGAGCCTGACCGTGAATAAATGGACGAACAGACCAGCAAGGAGATTAGAGCACCAGTTATTCTCTGACCTGACTCTCTGTGTCCGTATTATCAGACCCAGGCATCTTCATGCAGCTTGTCACTGACTGAACGGCCTCAAGCTTTCTCCCCTCATATTCATTCTCCTTCTTTACTGCTTTCTTTCTTCCTACTTTTCCTACTTTATTAACACCTTACTAAACTCTGTGTTTCTTTGTATCTGATGCCAGATGATGAACACAGGTCTGTGGCTTTACATTTCCCTGGCATGCAGATTACTGCTGCCTTGTCCTGTTCTAGGTTAGGACTCAAAGCCAGATGCCCTTTCAGATCATGTGCGCTTATTTAGGTTGCAGAAACATCTCAGTGGAGAAATGAAAGTGGTCACATTATGCAAAATAGTTAAAATCGTATTGGATAAAGAAGATAGAAATTGAATCTTGTAGCCTGTTTTGGCTCAGACTTTTCAGAAGAAACAGGTGCTCTAGAAGAAGCAGACGGCAGTTTTAAGATAGCCTAACACCAAAACCCGTTCCTTGCCAGTTTTTCTGAATTAGTTATTGGCTTTCATCCTGTGCAGTATGAATTTTGTCTCTTCCCAAGTCTCAGAAACAGACAGTCCTCGCAGAAACGTTTCTAGCAGAGAAAACTCCTTTGGGTTGCATGCCAAGGCAAATAACTTGTTCTGCAACTTAGACTGGGGAAGTAGGGGGTTGCTAGAACCTTAGTACAAGCTGATTTTTTCATTTGATTATCAAAGGGATGCTGAGTAGGTGGTACCAGATTTTGCTTGAACTGCCTGGACCTAAATGCACACACAAGCAAACACACGCAGTCAAGAGGTTCAGTGGTGGGGGAGTGAGGAGCTGTCAGGACTGTGTCGTGGCAAAGGCGTCCCATCAGCTAGAGGGGGAGATTTTCTGGGCCTTGGTTTGAGAAGCAGACAGATGACTGACAGGGGTTAAAAGCTTCCTGCTTTCTTTTCTACACTGCCTCCTTGATGGTAAAGAGTTCCCTGTCCCTCACGTAGAAGGTGTTCTATGATTTCAAAGCGTTTTGCTGCAAATACTGTACAGGCTATAATAAGTTATTGTAGCCCTTGGCAGAGATGCCCAGCTGAGCCTAATTCCCCATATCCTCAACTCATCAGCCTCTGATCATAATGCAGGTTCAGTGTCCTAGAGGACCATTAAATAAAAAAACTACACACACAAAAACCCAATTAGTACATTTCATGATGGTAAGAGATGTCAGACTGAGCACCCTGGGCACACCAGTCCTCTGCTTAGTCACAGAAAGGCAAAGTGATCTATCCCGTAGTCTGCTGTGGCCCTGACCCAGAGGAGCTGAACCCTAGGGGCAAAAAGGAGTTGAGGCTCTTTCTCTCTTGCAGTCTTCAGCTGCTTTGCTGAGGCCATTGCAAGCCAACATGGTCAGTGATGAAAGTCTGGGTGTCATTATGCACATAATGACAGTTCCTTCTGCAAAGAGCTGAGCACAGTCATTCCCATTTCAAACACTTCCAGCAAGGACAACGATGCTAATGCTGGAAGTCACCAAAGGAACCAGTGAGAAATTAGGAGCAGGATATCTAAATGAAAGGCAAGAGAAGTTTGTGCTTCTAAGTGACTGTAGCTGTCTTGAAAATCACCATCAGTACCGGCTAAAAATAGGTGACATCTGGCTCTAAGGCTGTGATCAATATTAAATGCAAACAATAATAAATGATACTGCAGATTTTCAGCAGAACCTGAGAGTTTGGTGCTCAGCTCTTCCTGAAACAGATCCGCATTCCCCATAGGCTGCTTTGCAAATCCCCTATGGAGAGAATAATTTTACTTGTCCTCAGTCTTGTCTAGCTTTTATCCAGTTGCCTCTCTAGGAGAGCTGTGGATTTGCTCCCTTTATGACTAGTTTCAACAGAGAGCTGTAACATCTCATACATAGAAGATGAGGCCTGTGGTCCTGCTCCAGTTTCATGTTCCTAAGAAGAGACAACACCAAGCTTTGTACACAAAAGTGACGGCAATCTCACAGATAAGGGAGAGCAAGTCCTTGTGAAGGTCTCACTGGATCATTGAGCTTGAAGCTGAGATCATCATGACTCTTGTGCTGTAAACACCTAAATAGATGAGATCTCAGCTCAGATATCACGCCTTCCAAGCTTCATTATTTAAATGTTTCTATGCCTGAAATAATTATGCCAGACAAGCATCATGAAAACAACTTCTCCTTAGCCAGGAGACAGTAAATTAGCAGCAGTGAGCCTTCACTCCCAAGTCCAGTTGTGAGGTTCTTGCCTTTTTTTCCATTAACTATTTCCATTTCCAAAGTGAGGGCAGAGTGGTTCAGAAGTGCTGCTCAGTCTTCAGAAATGTCAGGATGAGCTTTGCCAGCTAATGATGCATTTGCCAGGGGAATACAGGTGCAGCTCAACAGTGCATGGCCTGATGTAGACTCTGACCCACTGAGAATGATTAAATGGGTCTCACTTGGCTACAGCACAATATTAGAACCATTTTTTTTTTGCACTCTGCAAAGCAAAACATTCAATTAAGAAAACAGAAACAGGAAATGAATAAACATTATATTTCAGTGTTTTTTTTACTTGTATCAACTCATTTAAATGGTTCTTCCTAATAAACAATATCCATTCGGGATCAACAGGTCTCTGGACTGATTTTCTCTTATTATCATCATGGGGAGCTGACTTTGTTGTTAACCTTTCCATTTATTTAAAATGCTCTGGATTTCATATTCAAATTTTCTGCTCTGTTTCTGATTGTTTCCTTGAAATGGGAACTTCAAGGACTTTGATAAATGGATTGAAAGGTTGCCTTATTTCTCTGTCACTTCTGCCTTTGCGTCCTCTGCAAAATGCTGCTTTGTAAATCATAAAGCAGGGGATTGCGGTAAGTATTCATCGGAGTAAGGCACAGAGGGCTGTGGGGGCATAGCAGATTAGATAGTCCCAGTGAGGGGCCAGAAGCAAAGGCTGACGGGAAAGAGTAGTTGTGAGCTGAAATTAAGATAGAATAAACCACAGGCTGGATATCAGCGCAGTTGTTCTGGTGGCTTTATCTAGTAGCTGGCAGCAGTTTTGCACTACTGAGGTTTGCAGATCAGTGGTGGTCTGGAAGACAGGCGAAAGAGCCTTCAGCAAGTTAGTGAAGCACCGCCGAAGAACTCATTTATTTATGTGAAACTCATTTACACACTTCTAGTAACTTCAACTGAAAGTTCGCTGATACAGAGAAAGGCTGAGGTTTGATAGTGGTCCATTGCTCTGCAGTTGTCTAAAATGCAAATGACAGCCCCCTCAAATAATAATAATAATAAAATAATATTAATAAAAGAATAATAAAAATAATAGAAAATAACATCACCATTGTTTGGTTATTCAGTTCTCCTTTGATTAATGCACTGGAGAGAAGCCTCTTCCAGAGTTTTTCATGAAATTAGTCAAAGCTGATAGACTTTAGCACTGTAAGTCCCAAACTCTACACCCCAAGCCAACAGAGTCCCATTTTGGGATGTGCAGGTTTCTCACAGCCCCTGGTAAAATGCTGGCACATGCAGTCATGTGGATATTGCACCAATGAGCCATGAGAAAGAGGGTTTCACCCCCTAGGTAGAGCTGACTTAGCTTCCCCCAGAAGTCAATGATTAATAACCCTTTCCGGAGCAGCTTGATTCTTGCAGAGGACAATATTTCATCTCTCTGCACAGCACACTGATGCTTCTTTTCTTACTGCACATGGCATCACCCTGCTTATGCTCCAAGGAAAGTATTTGCTGAGAATCAAGTAGGGTAGCTAAGACCCTGGCTAATTGGTTTCTATTTAAGACTAACTAATTGGTTTCTAGAGGGCAGTCCTGATGTTACCTGCCTTTTTCTTCTCCAGCTCATCCTTCTGGTAGATGCTTGCCAGGATTCTTTTCTGTCTAGGAAATCTCCCCAGGTCTCCCTGATCTTTCCCCCATTCAAGGTACCAACATACCTAAAATGCCCATCAATTTAAATGGTCAGACTTGGGGCTTAGATAACTGCAAGATAGGAAACCTTAAGCAATAAGTAGGTTATTTTCCTCCTGGATGAGCTGAAATTAAGTTTCTGTTCCCCCTGCACCGTTGCAGTCATTGCACTGGAGCCCACACAGGTAACACCCAAAATTTGTCAAATCATGCTTATGACACAGTGACTGGCCATTCTGTAGTGGAGTCGGTCACTGTCACTGCACGTGAGGCCTCCCTGCAGGGCAAATACCTGGGGCTCCTGACTTGCCATTCCCATGTTCAGCTCAAGTGAAACTCCCAGACCCCCTCATTCCCAAGGCAGCTCATCCAGCCCTACAGCTAAGGCAGCTAACAGGGACTGCTGATCTGAGAGGTGACTAAATCCACAGCCTGCAGCACTTCACATGCAGTTGCTTTCTCCGAGCAACACGAAGGCCCCTCTGCCAACAGTAACACGTCCTCGTAGTTAGAGCGCAAAGACCTTTCAAATAGCCCAAATGTGTGATTATCGCACTTGTCCCTTCACACTCCTCTGTAAAGGCAGCCAGGAGCCATGTGCCTTCTGGTCCGTGCTTTCCACTCCCATTCCCGGTGTTACTATGGCAAACAAGGAAGATGTTCAGCTCCCTGAGCCGCTGCAGCCCCCCGAACACGAGTGCATCCGGGCTGCTCTTCTGAAGGAGGAGCACACAGCCCAGTATTCGCACAAGCTTCTTGGGCAGCTACAGACTACGGCTTGTAGCAGGAATAACTATTAATAGTCCCTGTTTACATGAGACCTTTTCAAACCACAGAACTCAAAAGCACTTGGCACATTTGGCTGCCTGCATGTTGCAAATCCATAACCTCCTAGGAATTTCATAGCCATCGCTCTGATGAGTGAGGCTGAGCTTCTTGCAACTGCAGAGCAACAGCATGGACAGGCCCCAGGTTTTCCTGCCCTAAGCTGATCCGTGTCTCAGCATACAAAAGGAAGGCAGCTCTTCCGTAGCGCCCCAGCTACCTTGGTGTTTTAATGCACCACCAACCAACTGTAGACCTTCAGGCAGAGCAGTGCTGGTCATTCCTGTTAACCAAATCATTGCAAGTGCTGTGCAAACTCCCATCCTCCCAGATTTCTTCCAGCAGAAAAAAAACCTTGTAGCTGTTCATGTGAGCCCAGCAGACCTACCATGCAGGGCAACATTGCATTGAAATGCATATGTCAGGAAGGGATTTCAGACAGGCAGAGTGAAACCCCCTGTAAGAACATAACTACATTCTGGAGCTTTGATCTCTCGCGTAGTTTGTCATTCCATGCAACTGTCTAGCTATCTATCCATCCGTCTGTTCATCCACACAGGCACCTTATTCTCACCGTCCAGCACATGAGCACCTGCAATTTCATTAAAAGGTCAATGCACATTTGCTCATCAGTGTTCTGCTCATCACATTTTGATTTATTTAAAAGACAGGCCTATTCTTTTCACTTGCTTTCACCTTCAATACAAAAGCCATCACCAACTCACCTGAACACCTCTGACCTTTACTTCTCTGTGACTATTTTCTGCCAAATGCCTCATCTGAAAGGGTCTGATTTTGTAAAGATATAATTTGCTGTAGGAAACAGTGAAACAGTGAATATTTTTGCCTTTATTTTCCCAGCTGGAGGGTAGAGTACATGAGTTGTGGAGAGCAGAGTTGGGAGGACCCCTCTGTCACCCCCGGGGTTTGGGAGCGAGCCGAGCCGATCTGCATGAGGGCTGACTGCTTGCAAGGGAGGAGGCAGGGAAGGGGGAGATGGAGCTGTGAGAAACTGCGTCACTTCCACAACAGCTACTGCTCACGAGAAAGGAGCAAAAAAGAAATATATATCTGCCTGCCTATTAATTTAAATCTAGACCCAGGAAGAAGTCAACGAACTGTAATTTATGAGCTGTCAAAGCCTGAAAAATTCCTTTTGACACTGTATTTTCAGTTATTACATGCCTTCCTGCAAGACGACAGCGTAATTCTGTAGGGAGCCTTCTAGTGAACAGCACAATGGCAGAGGGCAGTGGGGGCTTTCTTATTATCTTTTCTTCCCCTTTTTTCTTCTCTCCCCACTCCTTTCAGTCATCTCCCCTTCCCCACCTCACTGCTTACCCAAACAACAGCGGGAAAGTAAATCAGCAGCAGCTCCCATCCCTCCAGCTGTTCAGCACCTCCAGGGCAGTGCTTAGTGCCTGCCTGGGTCTGGTGAGATCTCACTAGGATATGGGCATGGGGACATGGCAGTGGAGTTTGAACGTGGCCAAAGAGGAGGAAGAAAATTCTCTTTTGCTCTCTCTCTCTCTTTCTTTCTCTCTCTGTGGTTGAACGTATTTGAGCTGCTTTCTCGCTGCCCAAGCTGGGTGCCGACACTTTTGGTAATGCACCTTTCACTTGGGTCTCTCTTACTCATATTAACATTGACTGACAGCCCCCTCAACCATCCCGACTCCCCAGATGTTGCCAGCACTGCCTGTGCAGCTGCTCTGCAAAGTGAACCAGACCATGGAGAGCCCTTGCAGGGTCCCGCATCACATGCGCTCTCCTGGGACTTGCGGTTTTCCCTTCTTTCCCAAAGCCTCCCCCAGGTTTGCTCCCTGGGAAGCAGGTTCCCAAGGGATGGAGAGACCATCACACACCAGGCTCTTGCTTAAAGCAGAGGACGGCGTGCAAATGCCGGAATGGGAGGCATTTTGGCAGGAGTGCTGAGGCATGAGAAAGAGCAGAAGGGCTGCCCATGTGTGGGAATGTGCCCAGGTCTTCCTCAGGCTGCTGTGGAGATGCTGACGTTGGAGAGCAGTGGCCGAGGCGCTGTTTTCCAGTAGCACTTAATAGAGGAAATAAAGCTACTGCCAAGAGCAGCTTGACCTGAAAATGTTTCAGCTGCCTTAATCCAAGCTAGAGGTCCCCTGGAGTCCAACTCATTTCCCTATCACTTAGGGAAAGGAGTGGGGGAGGCGTTTCACAGCAAATGTCATTTATTCCTGTATTTCCAAAGCTGCCTTTTTCGTACACACACAATTGGAGTTTAATTTGAGTTGCTGTTGGGAAGTTTGCCTTTTTGCTTCATTTTTTTTTTCTTACCAGTTTTGATTTCTCACTTACGGCTCAGAAACTCCTTTTAAGGTTTATTCCTTGTGATAAGCACCTCGCCTTGTATTTAGGGAATCACGCCCACACGCTGCATACACCCATATGCAAACACGCAGACATGCACACGCATCTTCTGAGGGAACTGAGCTCCACATCGTATGCTTTAATGTAATCCAATTGGCCTGTGCTTTAGTATAAGCTAACTGGCCTCTGCAGACCTCTCTGGAGTCAGGACTGGGAGACCAGTGCTCTGAAAGCTCCATAGAGAAATACAGACCCCCAAAAAATGGCAGTTTCTGCTGGCCTGAACTTCAGAGTGGTGAATTACAATTCTGTTTTGCTCTTTCCAGGCTATTCCAGGCTAGACTTCCCTGTAACATCATTGTGCCTGAGGTTCCCCAAACCTGAGTAACAGCACTACCTACTATTACTTGGACAATACTTGAATGCATATGTTAGAGCACTATTATTACTATAGTATTGTTACTGTGATAGCATGTTCTTTCAGCATTAGATTTCAAAACAATCTGTCTTGTGCAAAATCATTGCCCTTCATTTGTGGATGGAGCAATGAAAACAGATTTTCTGAGAACTACTCTCCAATCTAAAAGCAGAACCAGGGATAAAGCCTTTTTCTTGAACTTAAGGCCATTACCTAGTGTCCCATGTCAAACTATTTTATCTTTCTCCTGAGGGGATTATTGATGGGCAAACCTGGGAATGTAAAGTGGTTTTGTTCAAAATCAGGAAAATCCTTCAAGCCTCTTCTCTTGGGATCCTAGCATCTGATCTAACAAGGTGCACACTGCTAAATGAAAGACAGAAAGAAATGACAGAGCCAGTACCTGACTGTAAGACCAAGCAGCACCCTCGTTTGAAGCCGTACTGCCCAGGGTACGGGTATCTCTCTGTATGGGGCAAGAACGGCTGGCACAGGTTAGAAATGAGCTCGAGCAAGCTAGTAGTTAAACAGTGGGAGACTCAAGGTAGAGTTCAGTGCATGTTCCCTGACTTTGTTTTAGTTAACATTACATATGCTAAATAAATGTCATCCCACTTGGGACTTCTGCTTTGTTTCTGGCTCAGAGAAATGTTCAGGGAGACCAAATACTGAGAATCTTATTGCCTTACATTGCTTCACTGTACAGGGAAATCTCTGAGTATGTTGAATACAATCACTTCTGCTCCTGGAAAAAAGATGCTGAGGTGGGGAAAGGGGAAAAAAAAAAAAAAAAAAAGTCATATGTTCCCCCTTGCGTGAATCACTCCCCAGGGTTGTGACTTTGCTTTCCTTCAGTTGTGGATCTCTGCAGGTCTCACAGCCTTGGTGGGGCAATCTTGTAGAGGCTCTTTCATTCAAGGGCCTGAGAGACGTAAGAATGGCAAGGATCTTGGCATAATAAAGGAGAACAGGGTCCTTCTAGTGGTGGTTAAATCGCCACATCTGCATATGTAGTGCCTACACATGCACAGCAGACAGCCTGTCAGTGAGCCAGCAATCAGCAATAAGCAGAAACTACCAAGAGAGAGGAATAAACAGAGCTAAGGATTATGCCTGGCTTTTCCGGCAATATCTAGAGAATATTGTCCATATTTAGTAAAATGCAACATTCCTTTAATGTTGCAGTGTGAGAGAACTTGTTGAAACAGAGCTGAAGGACTGCTGTTCAACCTCTGAGGAGGAACAAATCCAGAGGCAAGGGAAGCGGGGAGAGGGGCTATGTGTCTTTGAGATCCTATCTTCCCCTTGGCAAAACTGTCTGATTGAGTTTTCCTTATCGATAGAAACTATCATGAGCCACAAAGGTTGGATCTCTAGAATTGGAACTTTCTTGTAGTTCCTGCTGAGCACAGCGTTCGGGAGGGCCTTATTAAATGGATTAAGTAGTGGGTAATGGACAAATCTCAAAATGTGGTTGTCAAGAAGAAGCATGATAGAGCGAGGGTATTTGTAGCAGGGTTCTGCACAGATCAGTACCAGCTCAGATGATAGTCAGTATTGTCATGAATGATGTGGAATTAAATATCCTGGCTGATAAAATCTGTGGATAACACAAAATGAAAAGTAGTAAGGACAGGACTGTGATACAGAGCCATCCGTGTCACTTAGGTCACTCTGAACAAGCTTTGGCTGGATGAAGCAGTACGTGTTTGCGCAGACCAAATCTAAGCTGACTCATGATGAAAATAAACAGGCCTACAGAATGGGAGGTTGTACTTCATGCGAGGGGTTATATTTCATAAGACAATGTCCTAAAAAAGTACCTTGACAATGACCTAGAAAAGTGGTTGGCATGGCTGAGGGAGTCAACATTAGCTCCCAGTATGGTGGTGGGAGCCGTGATTGTTTCCAATCACAGGAACCAGAGTTGTTTCTCCTTGCTGTCTGTAGAAGGAAACCGAAGGACAAGGATGATTTTTTAGTGGGCAGCATTATCAGGGACTATGCTGACAAATTGATTCCAGTCTAGCCTCCACCTTTAAAAAATAGTAAAGCTTTTGGAAAAGGTTTATATAAATAAAACAGATAGCTCAAAATGACAAGCTTAAGTTTTGTGTCCATCCTTGCCTCAGAGAAGCCCAAGTGACTTCGATCTTTACAGAAGTACCTTTAGCTGCAGAAAAGCTGAGATATTAAAGAGCACTTTAACCTTTCGGGAAAATCTGATTTTTATTTCTCTGAAATTTTTCTGATTTGAAATGTGATACGAAATGAATGTGATACCAAACACATTCAAGTTAAAAGCCAGAAAGAGTCTCATGTCATAAGGTGATACACTTTAAAACAGAATGACTAGGATGCTGATGGTTGCTTTGCTTAGTGTCTTTTTAGTAAAACTTGACCACAATCTGGGACACACATTTTAGCCAAAATAAAAAGGATTGGGATCCCTACAGAGCAGAGGCAAAAGGATTTAGGCATGGTGATCCAACCACTGCATGGTGGCATAAAAGGCTGCTTAAGGGCAGCTCTGTAGGAGTCTCCAGTGTATAGGAGGACAGATTGGATCATGAAAAGCCATTTTTTGACCATAAACCCTATGGGTCTGTAACAAGCTTGGGTTGAAGGGAGTTTGGGGAAGAACAGGGGATCATTGCTACTCGTTTTTGTCACAGCAATGCCCATCTTTGCTTCCTGACTGATGCAGCAGATTGCTAGAGAGAGGCTTTAGCATAGGGAGCGTGCCGAGCCCGCACTGGCTCCCCGCGTCACCGCTATCGCTCGCTGTCACATTTCCAAAGAGGAAGCAAGTCGGTGCCGTGCACGCAGAGAACAAAGCCTGAGCCCAGCGGAGCTACAACTTGTCAGCACGTCTCAGCCCGCCAAGGGCCAAACATGAGACAAAAAAGGGCCTGAAATGATGGAAAAGGAGGAAAATAATAGGCCAGTGAGTTCTCAAGCTCAGAAAAGGGCTCCTATAAAACAGCACCTCCACTGTCTGTCTCTGTGGCTCTGAGTCCCTGCTACTGATGAAGGGAAGGGATGACTCCCCTTAGCGCAGGTACAGAACCATTGCAGCGATAGGAACCGGAGTCAGGTTCAAATCTGGCTTCTGCAGCCATACCAAAAAGCATTATCAGTGGTGATGAGACCTCAGTGGAGAAAAACGTACTGAGGGATATCTTTTCCCGTGCAGACTGTGAAGTTCCTGTATTTTGAGACTCATATTTTGAGACTCAGGCATTTTTGAGACTCATATTTTGCTCTGGATGAGGGACTTAGTTTCTCTGGGTAATAATCTCAGACAGGGGTGGGATAACTGGCTTTTATATTTGCTCATGCGATCATGGTGGTGTACCTAGGAGAAGTGATTTGTTGTATGCTGCTGGGGTGTATTGCTGTTCTGTAGATGCTAAAGATCTTGTTTCAAGACACTGAGTAGGTTTAGAACTACTGATGGTTTGGTGCAGGAGTAATTCAAGTATTTTTAGCACTGATAATTTGCCACAGCAAGAGTAAGACAATACTGTGATCACTACGGTATTGTGCAAGGGGAAAGATAGGCCACCTCCCTCAATCCCTTCTTGTATGAACAGAGGTACATCTTGTATCCATTGAATGGAGGAAGCCGACTGGAAACAGGAAACCAATATCTCAACTTGATATGGATTTACTCGTCTGTTATCAGGGGTCGTTAATAGAGTTGGTGGCAGTAGATGCATACTCCCGTTTTTCTGGTCTAACTAAAATTAGGTGAAGTTAGCTCTGACACTAGAAAAGTACCTCTCAGACATTTCCCTTATTTCTGTCACGGCATTCCGCTGCATCTCCTTCCTCTGATACCAAAAATTAGTGAGGTATTGAGCACCTTGCTGTAAGACCTACCTGTCATTCATCTTCTTTGCAGTCTAAAAGAACCCCCTTTCCTGGCAATTAGTGTGTGAAAGCACATGCTGTCTGGCCCTCTGCTCTCACTACTCTCTCTCCATTTGACTTGTACAATGCAAAGTCTCAGAGCACGAGCACGGGAACGTTGCCCGCAGGACTGCATTGCAGTTGAAAGCCAAGATTTTGTCCAGCTCCCGGACAAAGGAGCAGACTATTACATTAAGCTCAAAGGAAACTGAAAGGACAAAAACTCTCCTTCAGAGATTTCTGCAGACAGCTGTTTCTATACAGAAGGAAAAGAGCAAGAAGGTGCTTAGAGAGGGACCACGCTGCCCAGCAATACCATCTTTACCGAAGCAGAACCATAAGTCCGTCAGTGGAAAATGGTAGGTAGTATAGCAGTATATGTAGGTAGTATAAGTGGTATACTGCTGAACCGTGAGGGATTTTGGGAAGACCGCTGCAAAGAAGGGGCTGAACAGGGAGACAGGCAGAAGAGGATTTGGCTCAAAGCTCTCCCATCTCCCTGCATCTTCAGGAAGCAAACGGAGGAGAGCAGCCCCACAGCAGTGAGCGTGGGTAGATGTGTGGGTAGGAATTCACAAACGATACCTTGCATGAGCCTGCTCCTGCCAAGGCGAATTTGCTGCGAGTTCAGATGGCAGCAGCCAAGATCAGAGCCATGAACCTGTCTCAGCAGCTCTGCCAGTCAAGAGGCGACCGAGCCCTCCGGTCCTGCCACAACTGGGGTCCCAACTTCTGCCTCCCGAAACTCGCCTCTGAACCCTCCAGCAGACAGAGCTACCAGCAATGCTGGGGGCCTGCAGCAAACTGCCTGTTTATGAACTGCTCTTTACTGCTGGCATAGCAGCCGGCTCGTTTTCACCTTTCTTAAAGGTTAACCTCATTTCCCTCTATTAGTTGGTTTTAGCGAATGCCATTCGGCGCAGCAGTTAAAGAGCTCTGTCAGCGATTGGAAATGACAGTGGCATTTAAAGACAGTCAGAGTTGAAAGTTGCAGGGCGGGGAGGGGATGAGAGGGAGGAGTGAAAGAAATAATCTTCAATACAGTGTTTGCAGTGGGCTGCTAAGTGACATCAAAGGAATCTTGCTGTCCCCAGCAAGAGAAGAGATCATCAACTCCATCTGCCGAGTGGGACGGTTCCCCCAAGTCTGAAATCCAGAGGGGTGAAGTGCTCCAGGCTGGGGCGTGGAGGGTCCTACAGCCACCTGCGTCTTTTTGTTGCTTCCAGCACGCCTTGCTTGCAGCCATGGGGTGTGTAAATCATTACTTTCACTAAAGAAAGATTCCTTGGTGTGCTGGTATAAATTCTATCACACTTCTTGCATCTGTGCTGCTTTTTGGACGGCAGCACCTGGCTGGGCACAGTTTTCCCTTTTTGCCTCACTGGTCTGCACTGCTGTTTTAAAAGCTGTGATCAGGCTTGCAGGAAAGTCCTTGCAGGAAAGTCTTCACGGGTAAAGCATGAGTTTTGCCTGTGCTGGAGATTTCAAAGGTTTCTTTTTTTTATGTTACGTATTGCAATGGAGTGTTGGAAGGAGGCTAAGAAAATATGTAGAGTTGGGGAAATGGACAGTAAAATAAAAATGAAGGCATCTAGGTGCATCTTAATGACAGAGCCAGCACACAGGACCTTTTCTGAGGGAACAACAAACCCATCATTCTTTTTTGATTCCCTGAAATATTAACGAAGCCTGGCAAGATGCAAGCATATACACAGATGCCAAAGCGCACCAAAGGTGTGATGAGCATCGTTCAGGCTCTGCTATCCTTCTGCTCTGTCCTCACCAGATGTAGCTCAGCACGAGTCAAATACACCGTCCCGCATGAGGAAGCATCTGCCTGAGAGGCAGTTCAGCAAAGAGAGGGTCTGAGCCAAAGGCTGCAAAACTCTGTGGCTTAGTTTTACATTAATATCAAGAGTCTTTTGCTCTACCTCTGAATCGCACAATGTTTATTTCAAGCATCAGTGTAGCATCCCTGGAATATAACGGTCCTCCACATACAGCTCTTGGGCTAGTGGTTTAAATGAGCACGCAGCTAAATCAGTTCAGATTTTGCCAGATAACATCCTAAAATAGGTCTGTTTGTTTCCTGGGTCATTTGTTCAGCTGGCCAAAGCCTTTTCAAAGCACCAGCTATCTATCCAAACGTGTGGTTCTGTAAAACGCAAAACGTTCCCCTGGAACAGGCCCGTTTCAATGGGGTTTTTGCCAGGGGACACTTTCTTGAAATTAATGCATTCAACCATCATTTCAGGAAGTACAAACCTGTCATTTTAACTGAATTGTTTTCATTAATTTTGTTTCCAGTCTGTAGTGTATTAAAATGCTAAGAACACGAGAGCTTCCATTCTTGGTTTGAACAAACATTTGTCTAATCCAGAGTCCTCTGTCCAGTAGTGCTTATTAAAATGAATAAGATTAGGAATTTTTATGAAGAGTCATTTTCCCCTACTACCCTCCACCATAGGTTCAGGGATCTTCTAAGATTTTGCATCTAGATTCTTGTGTTTAGTAATAGTCCCTGAACCTAGTCACTGCCTGACGACTGACCTGTCTCATTCTCTTTGGACCCAGTTGATAACTTTTGCCTTCAATAACAAATAGAAACTTCTTCCCTTTATTCAGATAGCATGTGACCATGTACCCTCTTTTGTCTGGCTGAAAACCACAGCCATTCTGCTTTATATCTTGTATATTTTGAGGCTGCAAGGACAAAGCCTTTATGCTCCTCTGAGACCAAACCTTATAACATTTCACCGTGGAAGAATTTCCATTTCACAAAAACTTTGGCCTCTCCATTTCAAAGTGGAAGCACCTTTTTTTTTTTTTTTTTGAGACATGAGTATTTCTTATAGAGAGAAAATTCCATTTTTCATCCAGTTTCTGTCACTTCTTTATATCAGTGTAACTGAGGGTGAAAGCTATGAAAATAATAAAAACAAACACAAAACCACTTAGGCCTCCTATGAAGAAGTGGAGAGAGTGAACAGAAGAGGTTCGCAGCAGCAGTTTGTTTCCCATAACCGGACTGGGAACAGTCACATGGACAGTTAAGGGGGGATCAGTCACCCTAACATGACCACACTGGTGTGAAGTACCTGCCCTCACCACACAGTTTAACTGCCGGTAAAGGAGATGCATAGGGAAAGGGTCCAATTCTCACCTTCATTTTTCTTACAAAATCCCCAGGTTGGGGCTTCTACCTAGATCCAGGGGGCTGACTTAGGCAAAGATACCCCTGCTTTTTGGGTGCTCTGTCTTGTGTGGATAAAACGGCAATTTAAGAACTTTAAATTCTAATGCCATTTAAGTGCAGGTCTAGAAGTAACCAACTGTAACTGGGCTTATGTGCTGTATGCCCAGCGCCGCTGTTCACTTCTATAGGCAAATCCCCACAAAGTTTCAGCTCTTACTCCATAAAGTGGGATGAAATTATACTCTACTTCCAACCTTCCTATTTTCCTGCCTATAGTTACAGACAGGACTGTCTCTTTCCATGCTCACGTGCACAGTCCGCCACACTTCCACCCTGATTTTAGTGGAATATTCCAGATACAAGCTTCAAACAAATAATACACCAAACTTTGGTGTGAAATACGATTTCATAACTGAAGTGAGCATTAGACCTAGAGCTGTATGATGTAGGAAAAGGTGTTACTGACACTTATGGGACCTGCTGCTTGGATTCCTTTATTATTGCTGTATTCTTTTGCCTCTCCTTCGTTTTCTTTGTTTGTAGACGAAGGGATGGAGAGCAAGGAAGCCAGCAAGTTTATAAAAGCAGGAAAGAAAGGAGTTCAGGCATTTTTGTGGAGATCTTTAATGACGTTCTGTATAATTTGAAAGTGGGGAGGGAAAGGGGGGAGAGAAAAAGGGAATTAGCAAAAAAACTGGCAAAAGAAAAGTGGAATGAAGAGAGAAGCGTGTGGATGAATTTTAATGCAATCAGAAAGCTGTAATAATGGTAATAAAGGAATATATTCAGACGTCAAGAGAGGGAGAAGGGAACAGGACCCGCGACGCCAGAATTTAAATTAGACATAGGCGTATAATTCTCTTTTCTTCCCCCCACCTGTCTTCAAATGAAGGAAATGGAATTTTTAAGCACAGCGAAAGAGGGATTAACAATTGGCAGGTTTTCAGCCCTTTGTCTTTTGGCGAATCCCATTTAATCACCGTCTTTAATATTAAGGAGGCTGTGGCCGTGCAGGGCTGTCTCAGGCTTGGGGGAAAAGGGATGATATACAGAGGAAAAAAGAGATAACGCTTAGGTTCAGGCAATTGTGAGGAAGTGTTTCAATTACCTCCACTGAAGTCTTTAAAAACTGAAGTTTAATTTGATCTGAAATGTCGTCACAGCTCCTGCAAGAGAAAATATGTCCTTCCTGCCCCCCTTTATTCCCATGTCTTTGCTGTTCCAACAGTCCTCGGTGCTCAAGGCTTGAGTGCTACCATGGATTAATGTTGTGGCCTTCTAGGCTTCTGGAAAGAGTTTCAAAGCCCCGTCAGGTCACCAGTGAGATGGGTTTAGGAACTGAAACTTATTTTCCTGACATACCAGCCTTGACACCACTGACCCTGCGGAGTTTGTCAAGAATCTTCTAAGCTTTGCACTGAATAAGCGTGAAAACCAAACAGCCCTTAAGGCTCAGCCCCAGCCTTGTGTTGCAACAGGGTAAAAAGGGGATGTTACACGTAGGAATTAAGATGTGTTAAATTCCCCAGAACTTCCCGTAGGAGTTGTATTCAAATCTGAGCTGTCTCTGAACGATGACTGTAAAAATGTGATGTAATTCAGTGTTCATCTGAGGTGCCATTTGGTAGTAAAAGTCAGTCTTCTCATTCACCTCCTTCAGGAAATCCATCAAGCTGGGCTTGGGAGAGATCCGCAGAATTCCAGGAGGAAGAAGCCCAAGCAGCCATGGAAAGTCCTGCACAGTTTAGCTAGAGCAGAGCTGCACACCTCTGTACTACCATGCAAGCTCTCTTTGGCACTTTTCTCCCATGAATATTCTAGCGTACACGCTTGTGGCCAGGGATGTTCACAGAAAATAGGAACTGTAAGCATAATTGCTAACATCTAGGGAGAGAAGTGTGACTTTTTTCACAACTGGAAAGTTCATTTGAATTCATCCCATTGTGGAGGGACAGAGAAGAGAAAAGAGGGTGTTTCAGCTATACATGGAATTTAGAAATTAGGAATTAGTCAAAAGGAATTTGACTCCTAAATGTTCTCTCAAAAAGCACCACAAGAAAAGCCATTCTCAAAAATAATCCAGATGAGTATCCCAGCCAACTAATAAACAAATCAGATAGAATCACGGTAGTGTGCAAGATCAGGTCTTAGACTATACTCATTGCTGGCTTTCCTAAAGCAACAACTACTAATAAAATAGGCAGTTGTAAGTTGTGTTCCCAGCTTAATACCAAACACCATAAAATCGGTCATTTAAGATCTACACAGGGAATTGCATCTCTTGGCAATGGACAGCTGTTACAGTGCTGTTCAGCAAGTCAGAACTGCTGATATTTGTCTTGGGGTTATAATATTCTCAGCTATACAGGAGATTTTGCTGTTGAAAAGAGTCGTTTAGGGTATTTCTTCATCATACGGTTTGCTTGGCCTATTGCCCAAATATTGTCCATAACCTATCTTGTATCTATCTTCTTAGAGGAAGGCTGCGTGTGGTTTTATCTGAGCTGTATAAATGAGGCTGTAGGTGTAAGTTTGGATTTCACTTCAGTACAGGTAGACAACAGGTTTGCCTTGCCACCGTGTGAAAGTCAGCCAAGCCCAAACAGTGTTAATGCCCGTTCTCTGAACATTTTTTAATAAGTCCTTCCATTTTCTGTCCACCTCCTCTCTTCAGCCATCCTACTCACTTGGCTGCTCTATTGAAGATTTCTAGACGTAGTTTAGCAGCTTGTGTGATCCAAAGACCTCTTCCAATGCTCTGTCAAACAAATCTCTCTGTCCTGAAGGTTGGGACAGGGGAGGGAAGGACAGGATAGGATAAGATGGGATAAGAGTATAGATGTGGGTCCCAGAACTGGTGAATAGGCTCAGACATACTTAATTTAATCATAGTCTTTGGGTTCATTAGTTTCCAACATGTTGTACTTCTTACGAGGTGCTCTTGGGCCACAGTAACCAAAATCTGTGTTGTCGTGGATGCTTGTGCCTAGATCAATTTGGGGATCACAGCCCTGCAAGAAATAAGTCTTTTCCAGGAGACCACTCTAGGATCCATGCTCTTTGCCACTTGCAGAAGCAAGGCTTTTCATTTAAAGCCCAGCCTTGATTTACCCCCACCGTGGACTCCACTGCATGAGCCTGCAGCTGGTTACCCAGTGAGGTTCCGCAACACTTAGAATTGATGGAAACCATCAAAAGGTCCAATGATCTGACCACGCGTTAGTCGGGTGCAGCTCATCCTTATTTTCAAAACTCCCTAACTCCTGTTTCATAGCAAACACTGGAAAACCTGAGCAGTACCCAGTTTTGCCAGGTGAAATCACTTTTCTATTTACTCTACAGATGGGGAAACTGAGGCTGGTTTTTCCAAAGGGTGATTTGTGTGGAACGTATCTCCACAGAGCCTTTTGTCTTTGACAGAGATGCATTGTAGGTGTTTTGCAAGTAACCGCATGGTCATCTATCTCTTTGTTACCAAAAATAACAAATCACACTAAGGTAGGACTGATCCTTCCATAATATCTGTAGTATGGCTTGCGATGAGATCTAGGAGTCCCAAATACCAGTCTGAAATGTACAGAAAGGAGCTCTGGCCCAGCTGTTATCTATCATCATATCTCTCTCCTCTCTTCCGTAACTGTATTCTCTTCCAAAAGAAGATCTAAGGCCTATCAATTGAAACTAGTCTATGACATGTTCAAAATAAACAAAAGGAAACTGTTCCTAACACAATGCATGATAAAGCTGCAGAACATCTTGCTGCAGGATATTGTAGATCCTCATAGTTTGCATGGGTTCAAAAGCCAGCTGAACGATTACATTAAAGAAAAATACATAAAGAGCTATTACATATTAAAACACCACTTCAGACTCTAAATGTCCCTAAAATGCAGAGCACTGGAGTGTGAGAGAATATTTTAGGGGATTAACACATTTGTTTGCCCTGTTTTTATATTCATTCCTAGACACACAACTGGCCGTTGTCAGAAGCAGCACAGTGAGCTAGACAGACCTTCTGTCTCTTGTACAGCTGTTCATTTACTCTCTATGTAACATCCACGTCCAAGTCCAGGCCCAGAGTGCTGCCAAACAATTAAATAAGAGAAATCCTTCAAACTAAGTTTTTCAGATGCAACAGTGGAGAGTAACACACCTGTGGGATGAAGCTTCATTCTTTGTGCAAGAGAATTATGCTCCCACACCTGGGCTTATTTTCATTTGCGCTTGTCCCCATCGCACAGCTGTTCAGATTAGCTGTTATTCTCTCTAGCCCGGGTGTCTCAAAGCCTCTGTCTCCTGCAGTCGGAGACCGGCAGCTGTGCAATCATATCTGCTAACGTATGGGATATAAAGAATCTGTTAAGTAAAACCTAACTAGGGAGAGAGGAGGGGGGAAAGAGATCAGTGTGGAGAAATTGCTCCTGCTAAGATGTGATTAGGGATGCCCTGCAACACCCAGCTGCAAGGAACAGGTGAACTCAGCAAACATTTTAAAGCCTGCACCAGAATTAGCCTCTTGTGGGTCTTGTTTGATACAGGGAGGAGGAGAGGAAAAGGGGGGGAAACAGAAGCCTGTGCAGGTGGAAGGATGGTTTGGCTGCTGTTGTTTGAGGTGAGGTAGTAGTAGGTGTTCGTTGTTTCTGGAGTGGACTGGGTTTTTGGTTGTTGTTTTTTACCCCCTGTCCTAATTTTTTGAAACACCTCTATTTTACAAGGTTCATGTATTTTCTAGCAAGGTACCATGCAGAAGATAATTAGCTAATTTACAATTAGCTACAACAGAATTTGTAATCGCTTCCCCTGTGGAAAGGGCTGTAATCATCATCATGGAGCTGTAGGACTGCTGTGAAAATGGCACTAGGAGTGTGCAGCCCAGGCCCCAGGAAATGCCTGACTTTTAGCCTATCGATCTGCCTAATTAGCACAAGTTGAGGGGACTTTCTGGGGCCTCCAGCCCAAGAAGGGAATGGGTTTGAGCTACTGATTCTCAGCTGAGAGCTGCACCTCAGTCCAAACTTTGGTAACACTTGCGCCACTCTCTGCAGCTCCTCGTTTCTTCCTTGCTCTGACACTGAGGCCTTGTCCAGTCCTGCAAGGTCGTGCAGCTTCAGGGGTGCTCTGCATGAACTTTTCCCAGAACTATCCCAAATATCCCACTTCTATCTCTCCTTTTCCCCTCTGCATCTTTGGCATATCCCTGAGCCTACTGCATGGTAGTCTGGGCTGTCCCACACTGACAGGAACCGTGTAGCACCATCATTTCTCTTCTCTCCACAGACAGACCAGTGG
>VZSV01000045.1:4731413-4754364 GCA_013398735.1 Nothocercus julius
TGTGCAGGGGGTTGGACTAGATGATCTCTAGAGGTCCCTTCCAACCTTAAGCATTCTGTGATTCTACGATTATTTCCCATTTACTAGGTCAGTATCAAGACAGCGTCTCTTATATTAGAAAGGGTCAAATTTGCTGAGAGGCCATTTCTTTGCTCATCACTGTCTACTTACGCATAAGAATGAAGAGCTGGTTGCGCTTGAAAACAGATAGCCCTGATGAGTTGTCTTTCTGCATGCATATTCACCCCTGTTGCAGCTAGCTTGCAGGGCACAGCCTCCCTTTGAACACTTTTCAAGGCCTTCACATCCTCACGTAACTTGCTTTCTTCACCTGCCACAGGAAAGTTGGGAGTTTTTTCCCCAGGAAATAAGCTCATCTTTTCTTTAAGCAAAGTCAAGTTTTCTGTATCAAATCTCCACTCCCCAGTTCTACCCTGTCTCAGTTGGCACCTCATTAAGATGTTATTACTTGTCTCACAGTAATATCCAAAAGCTCCAGCTTGCATAGGGAGAGACATCCCTTAGGGAAGAGGCTCTGTCCCAAAGAAGCCTGAGTCTAAGTAGATAAGGCAGGTAAAGACAAGGGGGAAAACAGCAGCAAGAAAATGCCTCCCTGAGGCCATATGGCAGGTTAGTAGGAGAGCCAGATACAGATCTCTGCTGTCTCGGCTTATTTCTCATCCACCAGCCCCAGGTCTTCCCCTTCTTTAATTGGCCTTTGCATAGAGACAGACCAATCAGTCATCACAACAAGGGTACAGGCACTGATTTAAACATTATGCTCATTGGGCATTCACTCTTTGAAATGTATGAGTGTTTAACTTTCAAACAGAGATACCTCATCTCCTCCTGCCATTTTTTTCTGACATTGCTTGTTACGTGGATATCACATACGATCCTTTTCTACAGCCTAGGTGTTTGAACAAGGTTGCTCTAGTGAATATCAGGGCCATTTTTTTTTTCCAGTCACCTTCTAGACAAAGTAACTTCAATTTCAATAGGAAGCCCTCTTCTCTTGACAGTATAATGTGTCCATTAAATATTGATCTGCGTATAATATATCATAAACTGTGCTGGAATGTGCAGCGTCAAGGAAGAAACCGGTCTTGCAGATGCAGTTCATATCTCACTGGGTATTTTGACATGTGACAACATCAACCAGCATATTTTTGCAACAGGAAGGAGAAAAATCCAAACCACAGTGATACACTAGAGAAAGATATTGCTATTCCATAAAATCACTGCTGGCAGAAAGAGACTTCACACTGGCAATAAAGTGCAGCAGGGACCAGTTTGATGCAAGTCAGCAAAGCCCAGTCTTCCTGATACAAATGCCTGAAAACAAACTGCGGGCATCCTTTTATGCTGTTTTGGCTATGAGAGATCCATGACACCAAAAGATGGTGGCTGCCCCATTGGAAGGTGGTAGGTTGGGCTGACCTAAAGGAACTTCAGTCATCATAATGCTAGGCAGTTAAATGATCAATTCACTGAACAACTCAGTAAATGGGGAAAAGCAGAGGAGAAAAAAAAAAAAAAAGAAAAGAAAACCCATATGTCCATCTGCCTCCACCTGGAATTGTACAGAATAAAATCTAATGACAAAGGAGTCAAAGTGAGTAATAATAAAGGCAATAATGTCTGAGATGTCTAAGAAACTGGTATCAAAGGAGACCAAATCTGCAGAGTTGTATTCATTCATGCTCTCTCTCTCTCTCTTATTATTTTTTCTTCAACAATTTCATTATAAGTCTGAATCTGAGTGGCAGTTCCATATTGCTAACCAGTTTAATTATTAGTGCTAGCGGGCTGCAGTCTCAGGCTTGCATTTCACTGAGCTGTTCAAGATCAATACTGAGCCTTGACAGAGTTAATATTACCAGCTTCCATTTGCTGGTGCTATTTACCGAGAATGTGAAGCTCCCAATTTACACACACAGACGCTCACACACACGCTCACGCACTCACAGAGCAGTCAATCCAACAGAGAAGTTAAGAGTAGTGCCCTTGTCTTAGGAGACAGTCAGGCGGGCCACAACTCCCACAAAGTTATTCACAGTCTGTAATGTTTTCCATCTGCTAGCAACCAACGTGACACACATCATTTGTGAGCTACTTATTTCGGGTAAAATCCAGAAGGCTTGAATTTCACCTAAATTGAGATTTAGGCAGATTATCCAAGTGTCAGATAGCAATGAAACTCCAAAGACTTCAGTCTTACCCAGCCCACTACCTAGAGCTCCACCAGGTCCCTCTCTGGGTGAGCCTCCAAGTCTTCCACTTACCTTGATGCAAGCATTGCTCTGAAGAGGTAGGTCCCAGTTTCCCACCTAAACTTCACACAGGCACAGCCAGAAAGCTGCACGAACCTTGCCTGAAGCCAGGGGTGATGTTCTGAGCCATGAGGCATACGCTTCATATGGCTGCAGAAGTAATTCCTGTATGGAGCACCCCAAAGCAGGCACAGCAGTGGCTGGAGCATCTTGGAAGACATAAGAGAGGAAGGAGCCTCCCTGCATCCCTTCCAGTAAAGCTCAGCCTCTGCAGCCAGGAGCACAAAAGTCTCCAGATGAGAGACCTGAACTGAAGCTAGATCCAGCTTGGCGATACAGGAGGACCCAAGGGGTCTGTATTGCTGATCTCTGGACAGCCTGTTTTTATTTATTCATTTATTTATTTAATTCAGCAATTTTCTGCCTCAGTAACTCAGAAAATATACTTCTCCCACACCAGCAGACGTCCCAGAAGAGGAGTCTGACACCCTCAGCAATGACAACCTTAGGTCCCAACTCTGCAATTTTGTCCATTCTGCAGGAGACATGATAAGACAGTTAAAGCTGCCTCTCTAGATCTATAATCCAGAAAGGAGAAAAGAAAAAAGACTTGAGCACATGTAAGTCCCTGTTCAGCACAGGTTATATATCTCTGTGTGTCAAAATCCCTTTAAAATCTAGATCCGCTCCTGTTAAAGGGACAACAATGTTTTAAAGGGACTACTATGACTCATGTCCTTAACTCCCAAGATCCTGGACTCTGTCCTGGTGACAGCGGGCAGGAAGAAGATTATAGACACGCTTGGTGTTGTATATAGAAGCCATTCCACTGAACACACAAATAAAAGGGCTGAAAGATTAGAGTCCCTGCTATTCCCTTGTCACTTTACAGTACTGAAAGCTGAGTTTTCGTTTGTCTTGTTACCATAAAACCTACCAGAAGTAGCAGGAGGAAACAGTGGATGGACCCCACTAGCATTTTGGGCATTAAACAGGATAAACGCCTCCTGTTCCCTTCATTACGGCCTTTATGCAGCTCTACTGATCCAGCAGGTTCCTCACTACAGAGGTGAATTTCACCTGAAGGGACTGAAGGCTTCAATATGACAGCAACTCTGCAGCCAAAAATCCCGCTCTAAATGCAATGGGTGACTGGAGCTGGAAAGCTTTTGTACAGTTGCTAATCAGCATTTTCTTTTTAGAGGTAGAAAGTACAAAAGAATCTCTGCAAATAATTAAACACCCTAATTCTGGATTATCTCTGATTAATGAAGAGGAAGGCACAGTATCTCAGGAGCCCTGGAAAGCTGGGCTGCGATTATGTCATAATTGATCCCTATTGTTTCCAGCTGAAGTTTATCTATCTCATTTTCTTGTGATTGTGTCCTCTCAGCTCCTTATAAATTAGATCCAACTATTAGCAGCAATCATTGTGCTTTTTCTGAAATACAGTCTGAGCAGAGTGGGGAGGAGCAATGCAAAGTAAAGGGCTCCTAACTGTAAGTTAGTTTCATACAGATGATTTATATATATATTATTTTAGAATGGGCTACCATTGCTTTCTTCAATTGCTGCTTTTCTCAGTCTGCAGTACTGCCTTGAGGCAGCTTTGAGCTTTACTTTTCAAGTTTGCAAGTGGGGTGTTCTGATGTTGTCATTTTTGCCCTGCACTACTGGGATCCTTAAGGATGTAGTGGCCGCAAAGGAAGTAGAGGTGAGACTGGCCTACTGCAGGGATTCATATACCCTGTCCAGCTGCTTGCATCCCTTCCCTTCAGGGAAATGATTCTGGCTCTGCAAACTGCTAAAAGCTCAAAAGTCTTTAGTAGTAATAAGAGGAAATGCAACCCAAAACTTCTCAGATCTCTGTAGTCTGTTCCAAAACAACATTCCTTAGCATATGGAAATTACTCTTCCTTTCTCTGAGTCAGTTAGCTTATAGCTAAGAGTGTTAGCAATACTTTCCCCCGCTGAAGTGGTGCATATAACCCTTCAAAGTGTTGATCATTTCTTTACTTCAGCACGTACTCATAAATGCACCTTTCTGCCCCAAATCATTATGTAAGAGTCTAGAAAGTATGAGATTTGTCCAAAGACCAGGCAGGCCAGCGAAGCGCTGCCTATGTTCCTCTGATGCCCGGAGAAAAGCCACTCGTGCAGGCACTGGCTCTGCGGCTTGTGTTGTAACACTAGCTGTGAGGGGGTGAGGTTCAGGCTTCGGGGTGGCCAAGTTGGCAGTTGTCACGTGCAGATCACTCCCGTCCCTACTTCTTCATCAGAAACTGTCTCCTGCTCTGTCAGACTGAAGCCGCTTGGGGACAAGACAAGCTCTGAGCAGTCTGTAATGAAGCTCTACCAGATGGTGGTAGGATATAGGTACCTTGTGTGTTGGAGTCGGCTAAATCCCTTCTGTAAAGCTGCCCTACAGTTACTTGTAATAAATAAGTGCTGCTTTCTGATAGCAGTTTTAAGCAGTTCTTTGCTGTTTCTCATGAACCACAAGAAGGACAGACATTCAGCAAAATATCCAGGCAACAAGTCTAATAGAAATAGCAGTAAGTGTATTTTCAAACAATAAAATACAAAAATGTGCAACTCTTTCTTATGCTCTTCCTTTCCAGGGTGTGCATTTGTGAAATACTCTTCACATGCAGAGGCCCAAGCAGCCATCAACGCCTTGCATGGCAGCCAGACAATGCCGGTGAGTAACTCTGTTATACAGGGGAAAAAGTAGCCCCCGGATGGGTCCAGCCCTTGCTACCCTGAGGCCTGTCTGAGGAGGAGGGATGGAGTCATCTCTTCTCTGCAATTCATCTTCCAGGAAAGATGAATAGCAGCTCGGGCGTGCAGGGCCTTGGCTGTGTTTAGATAGTCAGCAGGAAGGCTGGGGTGACATTGTCATTCCACTCGCTCACAACCTCAACGGGTGCTCTGTCCTGTCACCAGTCGTTTCGATGACCTGAAAGAAAAACATATGAGTTGCAGCTGCCAAAAGCATTGGGTCAAGCTCACCACAAGTGTAATTTTTTAAGTTTCAGTGTGTTGAATAAAGTAGAAATTGCATGTAGCATTGTACATATACGTTGTCATTAGAATTTAGAGACAAACCACCCAGTGACGGGTACTTCACTTAGGCCCTCTGCTATGGCAGGAATGCTCTAACTAGGCCTGAATGTGGTCCCTTCATCCAGCTTTTGAAAGACAGTCAAACCAGCTACTGCATCTTCCAAGAAGCCTTTGAGGGATCATTCCGCTTAGACTAATAACTAGTATGATGACATTTCCAGCCTGATAGTTTAGGCAAGTAGAAGGAAAAGGGAAATGTGTTTTCTCTGCAAAAGGGTACTTGTACACCATCACGCAGACCAACAGCAGTGTGAGGCATTCCAGTGTCAGTAAGAAAAGACAATCTCGTCCAGTATGTTTCAGTTTATTATCAGTAAGTATCAAAGTATTGTTTTTATTACTAATTATTCACAATATAGATAATGAAAGGCTAAGAAACATGCTGACAACTTGGAAAGTACACAGGAAAGCTCAATAAAAATATTTAAGGTTGGAAAAATCTCCTTTTCAGTGAGAGACTCGATTCTCAGTTTATTAATTTATCCAAAGAAGTTGGATACATGTGACTGGCTGATAATCTCTCCAACTTTGCAGGGAGTAAAGAGGAAAGGTCTTTATGGCGCAGAGGGGAGAAAAGTTTCTGACAGTAGAAAATTGGCAAGATCTCTGTTTTTTTCCAAACCTATACGAAAAAAAGTGTCTAACAGTGAGCATTAAAAACAACCTCTTTAAAGAGGGGTCCTCAGTTTTTTGAAGTATTATGATCAAGATTGGGAATCTCTTCCTAAAGGATTCAACTGATTATTGGGCTTGATGCTGATATCCCATAGTGAAATACTATGACCTGTCTCAGGCAAGATGTCCAAAGAGGTACTTTTAATGACTTCCTTTGAGTCTTTGACCCAAAGTGATAATGTCTGTAAGTGGACACCAGCAATTGCAGTTCCACAGCGTATGGTACTAAGAAGAGGTGTAGTAAAAAGTCAGTGCGTGTCCCCAGAAAAACCCTACAAATTCAGGTTTTGACAGAGGTAAAAGGAAGACCAGGAAGAAAAAGCAAAACCCAAGGAGTGTTAAAGATTTTATCTAGTTCTAATATGCACACAACAGCCTTACCTTTCTCCAGCCATTTTCTTCCTGTTTTCAACACATTTCATGGGAAAAAAATACCCATCTTTTGACTACTTTGGAGCAAATTTCCATCCTGCCACAGTCAACTGAATTCAGAATGTGCAAGTCCATTTCATCAGTCAGTTTCTTATGGAGCCATTTTTCCTGATTACCTACGTGATTCAAATACCATTTATAGAAGGGTTCTTGAATAATCAAATCTGGGCATCTGAAAAAGCATCACAATTTGACCTTTATCCTACATAGATCTCAAACTCACAATCAAGTTTTCGTGGTTTGGCAAGTTTCCATGAATCAGCCAAACCTCAGTAACCGTCCATGTGCATACTCTTATTTCACAGAAAGTGCAAGGAGAACATTTTTTAGTTTAATTCTCTTCATTTGAGTGTAGTGATGTTGCATTGCCTCATATCTCCCTTGAGCTAAGGGCAGCACCGTTACCATTGCTCAGCTAACGAGTCAGGAGCTGTCGAGCGACTAGCATTTGTTCAAGACAACATGCACACACCGCTGTCCTCCCACAGGCCCCCAAAACGCTTTAGACGCTTTGAAAGAGATGGGCCAAATCCTGCAAATGATCTCTCTCTCCCCATTCTCTTTTATGGAACTCCAGGGTGCTCAGCTTCTTTCAGGGTTTGGGTGTTCACAGAGAAATGCAGCCACCTCGTGGTGAGACAGCGATGTAGCCCTCGTCCTTGGAAAGGAGGGGTGCGTTGCTGCCATCTTCTTTCAGACCCCCTCCCATTTCCCTCACCATTAGGATTGGCCTCGTTTGTCCGGCTGCGATGCCAGCTCAAAGTTGTTCCTGTGGTTCAGCCAATTTAAACGTCTCTTGCCTTGTCCTCGTGTACTACCAACGGGGCATCCATCATCATTCTTGTCAGGTCTCGAGCCGTTCATTCCTGCGGCAGACTCCTGTTTCTCCACAGCTGTCAGGATTATTGCTCTACTGTGACTTCCTGTTCACACAACATATGTTGCCTAATAGTTTCAAAAGGCAACTTTCTTTTATGAAAGTTTCTTTTTATTTATTTATTTATTTTTTAACCTTTCCTTGGACAGGTGCCTGACTGTCATCCGTCACAAACCCACTTCTCCAAGTGAGGCACTTGTTTCTCCTAGGGACCCACCTCCACTGCAGACCAAGCAGCTCTGCAAGTTTTAAATTTTCACACAAAGCAATTATTTTGAGTAATGACTTTCCCCAAATCCCTTACTTCTAAGCGGGTCCAAAGTTCCTTCTGTACTAAGGTACCAAGAGTGCCTTTTTGGTCCTTTTAAATCATACTCCCTATCAACTCTTGGATAGCACTTTACTTGACCTTCATGTCCTCTTCTAAGTGTGTGTGGGAGTCAAAATTTTCTTGTACTCTTGCTTGTATTTATAATATATTCATAACAATTATAGGCCCTTTACTCTCGGCTTTGTTGAATGTGTCCTCTCTCTTATTCACCCATATGGAGGCAAAAGTGGATCTCTCTGCTTGGTTCCCTTCCCTTCTCCCTACAAGCCTTGCCCATAGCAGTCTTACCCACCAACCCGTACTCAGCTGCTATTGCTATAGTGACAACTTGCAGATCCCACTTCTCCAGGACTGACTGACTCCTGTCCAAACTAAAATCCTGGCCTGATTTTCCAACATCTCCTAGTGTATGTATAGTTGTCAGATCAAGCTCAATGTGTATAAAACAGATCTCTTAGACTTTTCCTCCCAAACACTGTTGCCCCTCTCCTCCGCCTCCATTCTCAGTCACTGTGGACAACATTATCATCCTACCTGTCAGTTATGATCCTACCTAGGCATCATCTTCAGCTCAGTTTTCTCTTTTTTCTCTTTCTTTCTGTTTCTTCACATCCGGGTGACAGCCAAATTTGAAAAGTCTTGCTGCACAACACATCTAAGATGTGGCCTTGTCCATCCACCCACACAGAATGAAGTCTCCTATGAGCTCTCATCACTTCACATCTAAAATCATAGCAGCCTCAGTCTAACCAAGACAGAACCCAGGATCAAAACTATCTTACTGTTGCAACCCTTTGACTACCTTACCCACCAGGGCACCTCAGAACTTCTTCTTGTAAATTAATTCCTGGAAGGTTTAAAAATGTGCTAACACATCCACTTTGCATATAGGGAAATAAGGAAACAGGCCGTGTTTGATTCATTTGATTTAACAGTCTAAAAGTATCTATTGAAAATGTCTTTAGGATTCTTCCACAAAGGAGAAAGAAGAGACACTTCTAGAGATCTGTGCATATCTGTGGTGGGATAGGATGGGATGAATCACCTTCTGGGCATGCCCAGAAGGGCATGCAATTGTAATGGAAATCTCAATAGACTGAACACGTGAGATAGGACTTGCCTTATTTAACTTGAGATGTCTCAAAGTGTAGGAACTACGTCTGCACTTGTCATCTAAATGCGTGTCATCTAAGTTTCTTGATTATAATCAAAGAGAGAAATAGATACCTCTGGAGGTATTTTGTTTTACAAAAATAGATTTTGAAACCTGTCAGTGCAAGGCCCAAGCAGAGGTGGGCTTTTTAGCTAATTCTAGGTTTTGCATTCCTATGATCTGTGAGATTCAAAATATTGTTTAGCTACCAGCAGTAAAATTAGAAAGGCAGAGGACTCTGACTACTTAAAAACAAAACAAAAAATATTTGTTTCCTGCCTGAAAATCTGCAATTGCCCTCGCTCCACAGTGATGCATCCTTGCCACCTTTAGGTCCCTGTGCTGCACATCCAGCTGCCACACCACCATCCCCAAAGCTAAAGATCTGGGGTAAGTTCCAGCAGACATTAGCCATCTGAAATTCAGATATTTAAGCTCTTCATTCATAGTATCATCAGATGGTGATTTACCCCATGTACCTTGGACATTTACTTTAAGGTTGCCTGGTCATCCTTAGGGGCATCTGCCTCCCCCACTGACCCTAGAAGGAGCAGAGGCAAACAGCTTGCAGCTGACTAGAGCAAAGGGATCTGCAACCCATTCTGGTTGTCTGCTGCCCAAAGAAAACTACTCGTGATTCAAAGCTGCCAGCATCTGAAACAGACCTCAAAGCTGTGCTTTGAACATGCCCTACTGTGTTCAGTCCATGTCTCTCCTTATTAATGAACATTAAGGCCATTACAACCTCTAGACTCCTGTAATCTAACCCATTGCATGGGCCAAGTAATCTTTTGTGTTGTTCTAGAAGTCTCTACATCATTTTGGTCAAACTGCAGCATTTCTTCTGCCTCAGTAGGATAATATGCCAAGTCTACCTATGTCTTTTTCCTTTAAAAATACCTTTTCTGATGGAATCTCTGTTTTTATTGAAAAGAAAGGAAAATGTGAGATCTGGATACAAGTAAGACATTAGTTGTTCTGAGAAAAATGAAACTTAGCTAAACTTAAAAAAAAAAAAAAAAAAAATGGTACTAAATCCCAAAGTTTGTTATCTTGGGGTCTTCTATTTAAGAAAATTAATCAGGAAATATAACATTTTCTGTGCAGATCAACCCAAATGAGAACTTCATATCATTGCTCAGGATACAAATATATATATATGTATATATGTGTGTGTATATATATATATATATGTGTGTGTGTGTGTGTGTATTTATGTACATCAGGAAGTTATCTTTTTTTTTTTCTCAGACCAATTGGTTCTCTTTAATGAATATATTTGTCTTTTTGTTGTTATTGAACAAAATATGAATGACAACACCACGAAAAAATGACTCTCGCCCTCTATCCACTGTGGTCATAGCACTGAAATTCCCAACTAAACACGATTGATGATTAAACAAAGAGATTCTTTTCTTGCCCACGTACAATGTGCAAGCTACTCTTTCATGCTGCAAGAGATTTTTGTTGTTCATTACACCAGAGGAATCATTCACCTACTTAGTTCACCAAATGAAAATGACTTCATATAAGATTATCAAAAATCACCCCTGAGAAGCCACTGTTATTATGAGCAGCGGCCCCTTTTCAAGCTGATGGGAAATGGGACACCAGTTTGCATCTTCCTGGCTCCGGATGCTCAGGCTCCCCATCGAGCAAGCCAACCCTGGCTTACATTTATGACTGCAGTTATCGCTGTGCAGCGCAGTTTAGACTTTGCAAAGCACCGTGAAGTTGACTTCAGACACAGGCCCATTACAGAAAGTGGTTGAGCAGCTGTTCTCACCCCCTGTCAAAACAGCAGAGGAATATTTAGGTGAATTAGGGATGGGAGGGAAGGCAGCGAGAGTCGGCAAAAGCAGCTCTGAGCAGGTGGAAGTAAGAAAGAAAATAGGCCTTTGTGGGCATGATGAAGTTGTAGCCCAGCACCTCGCCTGCAGAGCAGTGGGGAAGCAGCTTTTATTACGTGTTCGTGCTGGAACCAAAGTGCTGAGTCGGCAGAAAGCGTCTGGGAGGAGCGGCGTGGCGGCTTCGGTGAGTGGGGGGCCACAATGCCATAGATCAGTTGAGGTATTTTTAACAATTATTTTGATATAAACAGCTCTGAACTTGAGGAGCTCCATGTAAATGGGAAGCAGTGGGGCTTGTAATTAGATTTGTGTACACTTTCATAAATTGCTGGGAAACATCAAAGCCGTGATAGAAGGCTGTGGTGCACTTTATTTCCTTCTTCTGTTCTTCTGTTAATTGAATGGTTGATGTGTGGATAGGAAGTGTTGGCTTCACGGAGTACTATTTACAGACCCGCTGACAGCTGCACTGTGAAAATTAACAGGAACAGAGCAGCTTCTGTCACAGCTCTTCCCATGAGGGACTTGCTTCAAATTGGATCATTTCTTTCATAGGAGAAACTTTCTTCTTCTCCCCTTCTTTTTACACACAAACATAGACACCCACATATTCCAGCTGCACACTCCCCTTCTCTCTTTGGGCTCGTGGCATCTTTGGCATTCGGAGGAGGATCTGTCATTTACACAAAGTTGCAAGAGTTCAACTCCAGTTCAAAACTTGTAGCGTATTCCACTAGCAACAGGGCACGTCTTTAGGAAGTCAACCAAATTAGTCACTTGAGTAAATTTGGGACCTGGGTGTGTGGAGCCACAAATTCACATATGTCGCCTCAATAGGAAGAAGCTTCACCCTTGTAGAAATTCTAGTTATTTCCTCTCAGTAACTACTCCATGGTGATTTCTACCAACTATTGTTGTTAGAAAAATGGTTGTCATTGGCCAAATGTGAAATTGGTTTATGCTAAGCACCATATAAAGTTCTTACGCTTGGTAGCTTACTATCTAAGGCCAGGGCTTACCTGGTTGGATTACCTCAAAGTTTAGCTCCAAGTATAAAATTTGGGGGTCCTCTCTAACTTGTCATCTACTTGTCATCTTCTCTTACACTTGATGAGAAGACATCAAGTCTTTCCCTCTCAGAGGCACAGTCAGGCTCCTTAAGTAGGTGATAGTTTTCAATAGACACCCAAAACTGTCTGGCGTACACATAACTGCAATTAGATCAGCTGAGCCCCCCTCTAAGAGACAGGGCATAGGTGTTAAGAACAGGAAGCAACAAGAGAGAATAGAGTGCTAGGGAGTGAACTGGTCTCACTCAAAGTTAATAAGTCTATTTAGCCAGTTTAGCCAAAGTTCCTAGTTCCAGCGGAGAAATAATAACCGGTGGACACGTAAATATCTAAGTCTTAATATTTAGTTAAATCTGGAAAGCTGGTCCTAAGAAGGCCAAACTTGAAGCCATCAGTCTACTCCCTCACTTCCCTGTAGTGTTTTCAAAATATCCATGTAACATAAACAGAACCTTAGACAATCCCATAAACAAATAGATAACAATTAAACAGATTGTGATTCAGAGTATCAATTAACCAACAAAATTTACTCTCATTTACATTTCATCAGGTCCTAAAGTCCTCAGTTAATAAACCTCTTTGTGCCAGCTAACACACAGATAGGGAGTCACTGACCCCCTCAGGCTGTCAGGTTAAATAGAGAATGGAAAAGTCATTAGCTATGTTTTACATGAATGCAGGAAGATAAAGAGGAGATTTTCAAAGGTAATTCCCAGCAAAAGTCAATGAGAGTGCAGCATCTAAGTGCCCTCCATGCCTTGCAGCTGAATCTGCCCTAAAGTTACTTGCCAAAGGTCACAAAGTCTGTGTCAGTCCAGAATTGGAAACATGAGTCTGTCTTCCCATGCAGAAGGTTGAGGCCTAACACAGTTGATGTTAGAGGAGCTGATGAAACAGAGTAGAGATGCTGGTTGAGACATTTTTTCTCTTTGCTATTGGCGTACAGCTCTGTAAATAAAACGTACTCCATGCAATGTGTTTGTGTAGCAGGCTACGTTGCTTAACTCAAGGCCAGGTGCAACACACCCATTCTTTCTATTCAAAAATAAGAACACTTTAAGAAATTGTTCATACCTCACCAGCAGTATTCCCAGCTCTCCCTTCTGTAATGAATGATTTTTTTTCTGAATATGCCACCTACACACCATTTATAAAGTGACCCATTGTCCTTTGGGATGAAAGAAGCAACAGATATATAATACCTGGACGTTAATTTGCAGGCAAGCTGCAGCGGGTCTCGATAGCTCGGGCTTACTGGTCCTCGAGGTCCTGGCTTCTGGCCAGAGACAGACTGAGGTTCATGGACTTCACCACCTCACTGCTGCCACCATGACAACTGATTTTGGGCCAGCCATGCCCAAATTACCATAGCTTCCCTTAATTCCTTCAATATAAAATAAAAATCATAGGACCATGTTCCCTCCCTTCCCCCTTGTTCCATAAATGAACTAATAAATCACATGTTTCTGTGTCCCAGAATAGAAAGCCAGGCAGCCCAGCTGCCTGACAGGGGGTATGAATCATACCGGCGCGGAAGATGGCCTTTTGGGGCCGGGATACTCGTCAGAGCTGCTTTTCTTCTCTAGTCACATCTCCGTAGCCGTGCAGGCATCTGGCAGGACAGCCAAGAAGCCTGTGGGACGTGACAGGCTTCACTTGCCGCCTTCCTGCACTTTCTCTCTCCCTCTTCCCTCCAAACCATTTTGTGCCGCCAAATTCATTACCTCCAAATGGGATAAGAGTGATAACTGCTCGTGAGCCACACGGCATCTCTGTAGACAAAAGGAGCTAATTGGCACCGTAATGTCCCTTTATGGGTCCAAAGAGAATTGGAAACTAAATCAACATCCATGGAGGCAGACAGGGGAAGCGGGAGCGAAGGTGTGAGAGAGGCAGCGCCGCGGCCGAGCGCTGTCCTGGTCCCAGCGCCAACAGCAGCCCCTGCGAGGCTCGCTGGGCTCAGCACCTCTCTCGGCCACATGAAATAGGACCTAGTGAGGCCAAAATAATTCACAAGCTCTGACCTTTCTGGGAGATCAGAGTCATCTGTAAACCAGTTTTGGAGATGTAAAACGTTCCCTGGTCCACAGGGGTATTTCTAGCCTTCTGGAGGAAATTCCATAGGGCAACATTGCGTCCCTCACTGCTCTTCCCATTGGGGATGGCAGGGGAGGAATTAAGATGTCAGTGTTAGCACTTCATCATTCTGCTTGCTTTTGGGGATTTTCTTTCCTACCCCGCTTCTTGTTCTCTTTTCTGCTCCAAACCTCATTTAAATAAGTGTGGGACCATTGCTTTGATTTAAGTGGGCTATGGATCAACATTAAATCACTCTAGATGCTTCTACTTGTCAAAGCGAGTTTTCTACTTGCTTTAGGCCACTCCTTCCCAGGCCTGCTCAGGTGTGCAATCTAGAACAGATTCTTGTAAGCAAGGCAAAAATACCTTACTAATGGGCAGGCTGCTACCCTTTTCCAAAGTGCAATCACTGTTAAATGATTCAGTAGGTATTACCCAAATGGGTTATTCAAAGATCAAAATTAATTTTTTACAGGGCAAAGATATGTTTGGATTGAAACAATAACTTTCAAATGAGATCATAAATCAAAAGTACACACAAATTCACAGTTGTGAAGCATTCCATCAGACAGCAGTGGCTTTGCCTCTAATTACTTCTGGCAAGTACAGGCAGGTAGGGGAGCCTGCTTCATTTCCCATCCGAAAGGTCTGTGTGATACTCAAAGTGAATAGTGGCTGCCTAATCTCACCCAGCAGCAAGGATGCGTTTCGGTCTCGGTGAAGCAGGAGCCAGTGGGGCTGGATTCTTTGGCGTAAATCACCTTCTTGGTCCATTGAAACCAACAGAGCTATGCTGACTTTAATCATCTCATAGCTTCAGGTGACCACCAGCACTCCATGCCTCTTTGTCACCATCCTAAAACAGGGCCAATACCTTCCTGTAAGAAGACTTTCATTTTTAATTAATGATTCGGTTTTAATTAGCGACTGAGAATTAATGATTCATCTTCACTTTAAATATGCTGCAAAATTGCAAGTACTTACTCTCCCAGTCTGGCAACCTGCTTTTCAGCTGTGGTAGTCCAAAATGATATGGCATGAGAATGATATAATATCATATGGCACGAATGTATAATACACCATGCATTTGCAATTCAGTGATATTGCAGTGTTCTTCTGACCATGCCATGTGCAGACCTGAAATTTATTTTCCCATTTTTTCAACCCTTCCCCGCCTACAGTTTCTTTCCAAGTCACCTTAGACTGTTTATGTCTTCATCCTCACCTGCCAAGGGATAGCAGACTTCATGTGAGCAAAGTCCTGAAGCACCAGGGGCTCTATACCTGGTTGTGATTTTGCCCTGCTGTGACAATAGACAATTTGCTTTATGACCCTGTGGTTATTACACTTCTCTTATTGTCAGCCTTGCCTCTTTAAATCAGAGGAGAAATACTATCCCTTCTGAGCTGTGATCACTCTGATACCAGCCATCACCGAGCTCTGTTCTACGCCTACCAAATACTTTCTCAACAATCGTGATAATTTTTAAAAGTTACAAACATTCAGCATTTATCACTGCAAGAGTATTTTTCAAGGACAGTGTGTTTTTAGTAAAACCAGAAAAACACATTGCCATCAGAATCTGTTACTCTTAGTGCAAGAGAAAAACATACAACATTTTATTTTGAATTCTGGATTTTAAGTTTTTCATGAAAAAATTATTACTTACTTCTTTCAAGGTTTTAAACAGCAGGAAAGAACTTTCAACCTACTGAAATAACAACACTTACTGCACTTAATGCATTAAGAAGAGCAAATCATTCTTTGAGGACTTTTATCACCCACAGATTGAACTAAAATACGCAGACCTGCTAGAGGAACTTGGCTTTGAAGTTTAGGTTGTTTGGATATCTGGCTTTGATTTGAGGGAGATACTAATACCTGAGCTATATATCGAGTTCTTTTTAATTAGAATTGGGGACAGTGTCACCTGGAGTCAATGATTCTGTTGCCCTGCGGAAAGCAATAACTTCAGCTCAGAGAGACACCTGCTAAGTAGTGTATAGGCAAGTAAAACCTAAATCAAGCTTCTGCTCCAAATAAATTACAGCTCTGGAGACCTGCAAAGGGAAGTACCTGCAGCAGCTCTCTCTGCTTAGGCATTGCATGAAGAATCCCCTGTACCGAGGGAGAAGTGTTATCAGAAGGTCTGTCACTCCAGCCCTGGATGAATGCCTCCTTCCACAGCTCTGTCTCTGTCACTCTCGTCTCAAGTGTGTCTCAGCCAGCTCTCAGGACTGTGCAGTTGGAATCGCTCCTTGTGACTGCCGTCCTACTCATCTTTCAGATGAGACATGAAATTGAAGCCCTGAGTGCAGAAAAACATAACATATTTCACAGGAGGGGAGGGATGTTAGTCCTGGTCTTCTGGCCATCTTCCAGCATGGGTAATTACATTTCTACCTAGCTAAAATTCCCTCTGCTCTACAGTTTTAATTGGATAGTAGCTTCTTTTTCACTTGTCTAAAATCCCAAGTTGGGGTCATGCCCCCACAGGATAATTCAGCAGCCCTCTCCTCAGTAAAGATACACACGTTTTTCCAACAAAATCTGGTTCTGTTTTCAAAAATGCTCTGATGTGACAGAGCTGAAAACAAAGAAATCCTCCTTTGACTTTCAGTGCCTAACATCAAGGCTCATTGTTTAGCAACACTGTCCTGCACACTTGCTGAAAATCAACACCCACTTGGTTCTGCTTTGCAGTTGCAGAGAGGGTGCCAAGGCCACAATTTCAAACAAGAGCAATCCTCTTCACATGGCGTCTTACACATACAGTCTGATTCCCAAATGGCAAATATCCAGTAGGACCTGTTCATTTAGACATCTCAGCTGGTGTGCAGAGTTAACAATTTGAAAAGTCCTTAAAGGAACCCGCACATTCAAGTTTCCTACACTATTTAAATAATAATTTAGGTTGCAAGTGATCTCAGAAGATCACTTGGCCAAACTCCCCTCATTCAAAGCAGGGCTATATTTAGCATTACATGAAGAGCTTTGGTCACATTGAAGCAAGCATTTGTAAATTTAGTGGGCATTTTAAAAGTAGCTTTGGCTGAGAACTTTTGACAGGCTCCATTTCAACTAACCAACAAATAGAAGCCCACCTCTATTTCCCCTTGCAGAAAGAACTTAAATATAGGAACTTAAGGAAAAATTTCTTGATAGTGAGGGTGACAGAGCCCTGGCACAGGCTGCCCAGGGAGGTTGTGGAATCTCCTTCTCTGGAGATCTTCAAGACCCGCTTGGACGCAGTCCTGAGCCACCTGCTCTAGGTGACCCTGAGTGTGCAGGGGGGTTGGACTAGATGGTCTCTAGAGGTCCCTTCCAGCCTTAAGCATTCTATGATTCTATGATATGCTTACCTCCAATGGGACATTCGTTAAACATGAGCTTAAGAACATTGATGAATTAGGGGAAAACTTACTAACTCATCAAGAAAAAGGATGTCTAAGCAGTTGCAGAGCTAGGTAACCTGAGTCAGAAGTGACTTACGGGGCTGACAGGATAAGAAAATTCATGAATGTATGCAGCATGGAAACAGTTTCTCACAACTTTTCCTATGAATATTGTTCCAGCACATTTCCTTGATACTGTGCAGTATTGTTTAGTCTTCTTTAAAGCTTATGCTCCAATTTGTGTATACAGTCCATTTAGAAGGCCATAACTAATGGAAAACAGTCCCGACAACCAGGCAAAAGATTTGTTTTCCTTTGCCTTTAAATGAAATATCAATGGATGGATATTTTATTTTTAGTTGAATATGAAATTTCACAAGCAACCTGTCAAGCTCCGTTTTCAAGAATGACTTTATTTCACATGTCAAGACAGGCTGGGAAATTAGTTTTTCCCACAGAGGACTCTGATTAGGGATTACAAAGTGAGTGTGGCGCAGGGTGATTTTTCCTCCATCTTTTTCCTCACCCCGCCAGCCTAGAAAACATCTAACTCTGCTGACTAAGGGGAACAATTCATTACCACTCCCAGGAAGGGGATGGGAAGCAAGAGAGTCATATTAAGTAGACTTGCTGGCCCAAGAGAAAATGGGGAAAGCATAATAATACTTAGTCTTTATATTATTCTTTTCATCAGAACATATCAAAGTACTTGAAAAAGGAGGTTGATATGATGGGAAAGGAGATAAATGCTTTTTCCAAGTAGCCTATTGCAGAAGCACTAGTAAGAATGCTCAGTTTTTGTAACAGCCTCTTTTGGCTGTGAATCTGCAAGGTAGAGAAATGAATATGTCTTTCACTTGGTGAAATGCAGAATTTACACACACATCTCAAAATGCATCGCAAACATAAATGACTCAACCATTATAACTCTCTTGGGGGTTGCAGAATTATGTGGTCCAGTCCAACAGACACAGAGAACAAGGGGGAGCTTGAGTATTACTAATAAATGACTGAATGGATCGGGCCTATTGGCTTTATCAGCAGACAAAGGCTGATTTACACCATGATTTAACTGCTTGAAGAATGCAAGAAATAGTCTAGATGAAGGCATCAGGGATTTTTACCCCATTAAATGTCGGCCCCATTCGATGGTCTTTCTAATATTATCTAGTAGATTAGTGGAAGTCACAGGAGCAGACAGTAGTCTTGCAGTTAATGCAGGTAAGCAGCGATGTTTGGCTCCTCCACTAAGGCTTCTGCATGGAGTGAGCTGGTAGATTCTGCTGCCTGATTTCCTTCAGGCCACATCAAAGGACTAGATGCAGGGAACCCTTTCTATCCCAAGGTTAACCTTCATATTCACAACCACTGCAGCACTTCTACTGGCTACATATCTATTGACTGCTTACACATACATCTCTTCACAGAGCGCTCTTTAAGAAACAGACAAAAAAAAGCACCTTTTCCTCTTCTTTCTTCATTGTGCATGCTCTAACTTGCTTTGATTTGCCAATGGCCTTTCTGCCCTGTGTATATGAAATGATGTTCAAAGAGCCCCAAAGTCCTGCTGTGACAGGCAACCCAGAAAAATATCTCATAAGAGGCAGTCTCAGATTCCATGGGGTCAAACAGCTGCTGTGCAGTCACTATGACTCACATCAGGAGGGAAGAACATTCCAAGGGCAAGAACTTCATATGGAAGCTCCCCATGTTTTCATAGTGCCATTTACAATAATCGCTTGTTTTTCAAAAATGCAAAGCATCAGCCAGTCCCCAAGGCGGATTTCTGACCCCAAGACTTCCAGGGCAAATAGGGAGAGAAAGAAAAGGGGTAGGAAGAAGACAGCAACTTATTTACACTTCCCTGTCCTGCTAAGCAGTGCAGGTTATACCTTCAAAACTCACTTAGAGATGTGTGCTTTTCACTATATTCAGCTTTGCAGTCCTCCAGGCTCTATTCTGCCCACCATACCACAGCAGCTACCCTGTAGGCTACAGCAACAGCTTTAAACCACCTAATCTGCTGCGGACAAGTGCCTCCCTCCAATACAGCTGCAAATAGGTTTAAATCATTACATCCAGGTTACCAAACAGTCTCTTGGATCAGGGTTAATTAAATGAGTGTTGAAATCTAATTAAGGACTGGTCCAGGTGATAATTAGCAGGAAATGTATGCATTAAAATATTCATTTGTCGATGAGCTGCAATTAAGAGTGTGATTTGGGGAAGGATCAATAACTACATCATGTGATGATTTAAAAAAAAAAAAAAAGGAAAGTTGCCTAGCCTTGAGCAGAAATGCAGAGGAATTTTGGTTGATTTTTTTCTCCCACCATTTTATCCCCCTTGCTTTCTGTTTTGCTCTCATAATAACTTTTGGAGGCTGCTCTCCACCCTTGAATGAGGCATCCATCTCTTCCTTTGTTTTTCTAAGTCATTTGTTTCAAACCCTTGTTCTTCACCACACTGTTCAAGTGGGATATAGATTTATTAGAGAGAGAGTAACAGGTCAAAAAAAAAGGTTCCTTGCCAATGAAAATCTCTTCCTCCCAGAACATGCTGCTTATCCAGGGGAACGTTGCGCTTCGTGTGGCCTTAGATTGTTTTTTTTAGCAAGTTAATTCCTCAATTCTTTATTCATAACTGAGGATCTGGAGAAGCTATTGAATATGCATAGCTTGGACTTATATATGTGTGTGTTATTGTTATAGTTTACTGCATTATTCCAAACTTGTAGCAGAGCAACTCTGCTTTCGTTGAGACTGTTTTTTTCCCCGTTACAGGTGCATAGGTGTGTGTGTGTAAGCAAGTTAATTACACTCCCCCTGTGCAATCCCAGAAATTCCCACCTCTGCTGGAAAAACAGGGGCTTCACAATGACCCAGCTCCTCTGGCACAATATTGGCGTTCCTCTATGGCCACCACTAGAGGCTGAGCTGGCAGTTTCCCAGCTGGCTGGTTTTTCCATCAGCGAATACCCGCGTGTCAAAAGGGAAGCGTGCCATGGGACTGCGATGGTTTCGGCTCCTCTTTGCCCGTCTCTTGACAGTTCACCTGCCCATCTCCCCAGGCTCGGCAGCAGCCCAGCTCCCCAGGCATCTGTCTCCCTGCTGCCTCATCCTCCTCCCCGTGCACCCCTCATTCCCTGGGGAAACCCAGCTGCAGGGAATCAAGCAGCCCATGAAGTTGGGAAATCCTTAGAGCCCGCCAAAAAATATCCATGCCTTCCTAAGCAGATCTATTTCTTCCCTTCTTTACCTCCTACCAGAAAGTTAAGAACTGCAGTTTTTGACTTTTCATCTTATCCTGGAGAGGAGAGAGATTTCTTTCATTCCCAAAAGCTCTTCATTTTTCAGACTTCTGCAGCCGACTGTGAAGATCTGTAGATGCGCACCAGTGTTGACTAGAGACGGAGCCCCAACACTGTATAACTTTCCTTAAAAACTGTAGCATTAAATATGGGCTCTTTTGCAGTAGCTCTCTCTTTCCTACTATTTGTGGAGAGAAAACTCAAGTCCAAGAGCTTTTGCTTTTGCTCACCTAATTTAACTGCACTGTGAAGAAACTAATTGGTGTTGAAACATATGCCTTGCACAGCACACGGAATCCTGCTTCCTAGTCTGGTCCATGTTACTGAGGGTAGCAAGACACAAGAGGATAACTTTCCACTGCTGTGTGGAAGGGTGACCTAGTGCAGAGGATCTGGCATGCATATATTGGTGCACCTAGCCCAGATCTCTTGTCCTGTGATAACAGCTAATGGGCCAGAGGGTTTCTGTAGGTTGAAAGAATGTGGTGACTTCTTTTGCAAAGAGCGTGTTAATGACACTCTGGAAGTTTGATTTTTGGAGAAAACTAAGAACTAGCTTGATGACCCCATTCATTCACCCTGAGACATCCTTTCATTCCTTTCTGATGCTCTCAGCTTCTTGCAAATGACCAATGTAAAAGCCTGAGAAGTTGTCTAGGAAAAGCAGTTCCAGCTGCAAATCCATGTCAGGTGTGTGGACACTAGCAAATCCATGTCAGGTGTGTGGATTGCATGAATCAACATATACCTAGCTAATCCCTTGCATCTCTCCTTTTGTTTCCTGATCTACAGGGAGCCTCTTCGAGCCTGGTGGTGAAGTTTGCAGATACAGACAAGGAGCGTACAATGAGACGCATGCAGCAAATGGCAGGACAGATGGGCATGTTCAACCCCATGGCCATCCAGTTTGGAGCGTATGGCGCCTATGCACAGGCAGTAAGTATAGACACAGACTCTTCGCGTGTTCATGGGGACAGGGGTAGCACCTAGGACAGCATGAAAGCACACCTGAGCAGAGGACCAACTGACCAAAGCAGAGGAGGGTCCAGTGATTCCTTCTTTAAACGAGTTCCACTTTGGGAGGAAACTGAGCCATTCTCTCTGGTGTAAACAGAGGCATCTTCCAAAGAAGTCCCAGAGCTGCAGTAGGTGCCTCTAATAGTAGCCAAACCATGACTGAGTGTAAGTCCATGCAGGACATTCCTATTGCTGTCCCATCCAGACACCACTAGCCTTCAAGGATTTGGAAAACATACAATTCTGAATTCAGTTCCCTGTAGTTCTCTGTTCTGTGTGTGCCATGCAGCCCTTGTGCAGGCACCCAGCTTTCTTGTCTTCCTCTGTGACCAGGCCACCCAGATTGTGCTGAAGGCAGCTCTGTTTGGCCAGACCCATAGTTTCACAGGCATGAGGGTGGGTCCCTTTGATATGGTCACAGAATAGAATGGCAGCCATTGAGACAAGCACTGTTAGGCACACATGTGCATCACAGAGTCATGGCTGCATAAAACTGTCCTTCACCAAAAGTCATCTGCATAAGTAAACTGCTGATACCAGCCAGCCAGCCCTTTGTATGGGCCTTGGGGAGTCCCAAGGATGCACTGTAGGAGCTCCAGAGTTTGCCCCTCTCTTCCTAGCTGCACTCCCTGGTGCTATTCTGGGCCTTTTTTCTTCTCTCTCCATCAGACAAATTGCATTTTTTTCCTTCCATTTTGCTCTGTTCATTTTTATTCCCTGTCCATGAGGGAGAAGCCCCTGCTCTTCTCCTCACACAACAGAACTCTCTCCTTCACAGCCTGGTTGTGTTTTACTGCCCTCCTGACCAGGCAAAGCTGCAGCGTCATCAAGGGTAAAGGAGACATAACCGAGCGCAGGCCAGTGGCCAGCGGCCTGGCAGGGACAGCAACATCTGTGCCGCGTGTACCAGGGGACTGAACAGGAGGACAACCCATGGGCAGCTGGAGATGAGCATCTGCGGAGGTTGTCAGGCAGAAGATGCAGCTGTAGCATTTCGCTACAGGCATCTATTAGGCAGGTGGAGAGGTGGTAAAGATGGCTGTCCTGATGTTCTGGACAAAAGCTCCTCTTGGTTACATTATTTTTAATCTAGATTAATTCTTCTAATTGCCAGGATAAAGGAGTTAGCCTAAGTTTGTACTAGTATAAGGGAGGATGAACTCTGTCCTTTTGCTTTTAACCACAAAAGTGCCCTCTATCATTTCCTCCCAGAATAACACTGGACATTTTGAGGATAGATGCTTGAATGGGTATTTATATCTGGAGAAAGCAAAAACAGTTCTTGGGTCTGCTTCTGCTCCCCTTGAATCCAGTGAATATTTTTCCTAAAGATTTCTGTGAAAGCAGAATTGGACCCATCTT
>VZSV01000045.1:4754494-5022291 GCA_013398735.1 Nothocercus julius
TAAGGGGGAAAGAATAAGTTTTAGATCTTGACCCATTGGATATGACAAGCTGGTGACACCAATTACCCTGGGGACTTCAGAGCTGTCTAAATGATGGGATCACATTTCCGCGTGGCGCCTGTGCACCCAGAGCGTGCTCAGATCCTGTCTCTCAATCAGCCTCACTATCTGTGTCTCTCCCTATCTGCTTCATCTCAGCGTTTCGCACAAAAGGAAAGGAGGGGAGTGCTGGGGCTGTGCAGCGTTCCCTCGGTCCCGATTAATACACCTCGGGCTGCCAGCGCTTAGATATCAGGGGTGATTGGCACCTTGTAAATGGCAGCAGGAGGTGGTGAGATCAATAGAGGAAGGAGGAATAGGAGGGGCAGTTTTATTCAGGCCGAACTTGCAGTTGAAGTTTGAGAGCTAAGGCAAGCCAAGAGGAGGAAAGATAAAACAGTGAAAATGCAAGAGCAGGACAGCGCTGACCACTGAGGCCACTGCCATCAGCAACTCGTGTCACCTTGGGTGAATCATTTGACCGCTGGCCTCATTTCTCCACTTGAAAATGAAGATGATGACCAGGATTATTTATTTCCCAGTCTTCCTTAGGGACATATCTGTTGTGCTGCCTTCCTTGGTGTTTTATACACAGACCAGATGTCCACAAAAATTTAAGAACTACCTTGATGCTTAGTAGCGAGGCCAGGACTAGTATGAGATCCCAGGCTCTCTGCTTTGCGCTCAGCTGTCCTAGCTCTCCCATTGCAGTTCGAGCTTGAGTGCTGTTTCCATAGAAGAATCCCCAAGTAGTCCCACAAGAGCTAGTTAGCTTTCCTGGGGCTCTGTCCCCATGGAGGAGGCTGTCACAGCCCCCCAGGCAGCGGGTGCATGATGAATCTCCCCAGAGCGGCAGTACCAGCCCACGTGCAGGTCACTGGGACTCGGAGTAGCTACCCACAAAGAGGTTCTCACACATCATGGTGGCCAGTGCATCAGAAACCCATGTGGGGAAGCTGTTGAAGAGGTCAGTGGCAGCTGCAGGCTTTTCTCTCAAGTCCCTTCAGCCATATGAAAGCAGCGCCACGAGGGAGAGGCTAGCAGGGTCTCAGCCCATCAGAGTTTGACCAGCAGTCATTAGTGTTGCTACCAGGACCGATCCAAGTCCCAGTTCCCCTGTAAGTTGCTTCCTCTGCAGCTCAGCAAGTGGCCATGCTACCATTTGCTCACCTGCTCACTACCTCGGCTTAACCAGCCTTAACAGCCGCGGTGGCCTAGCATAGGCTAAACAACTAGACCTCAGGTTAAGCAACCATATGGCCACAGAGGCAAAAATATCAGGAGGCAAAGTGTGTTCTGCTCTGCACCTGTTTTTTGCCTCCCCGCCTCATGTGCCCCACAAACAAACAAGGAAACAGTTGCCATCGGCTGTATGTGCTGGTTCTGTGTTGCAGAAAGTCACATGAGATCTTCCTCACTTCTTTTGTATAAAAAATCCAAGACAAGTTCATTCTGAGCTCACTACAGAGGCCTCTAAAGAGAGGATTCTTTTGCTTCAGTTGGTTTATTGGTTTTCAACAGTAACATCTCACACTCATTTAGCTTCTCCTATTATGAGGCAATTATTTATTTTAGTTCACGCATGTATAGGGCAGCAGCTGGTTTTGCAATCAGGTCAGTGTGAGTCCCTGTCTGCTGGGTGTCAGGAGCTGTTTCCACAGGCTCCATCAAAAGTAGCTTGAGGTTTGAACCCAACTTGCAGAGGAAGAGGCTGATGCTTAGTAGCAGAGCGACTTGTTTGACCCTGACAAGCAATGGGGTGATAAGCCCAAAATAGCGAGCAAGGAAACTCAAGCCAGACTACTAATAGTGAGAGTAAAATCCTATCCTGGACAACAACAAAAAAAGCTGTGGTGGCAAAAGCTCCTTCAGTCCTTTTCTTAAGGAAGTGGCAGGTACTTAGCAGCTGTCTCATGTCACTGCTGCCCTCCACTGCAGAAAGGAAAATGTGTGCAGACCAGAAAGGGTTGGGAACACGGAAAAAATGCAGAAGAGCAAAGCAAGAACAAAGGAAAGATCCTTGGAAAGTGACAGATACTGTATAAATTATTTAATTTTTAAATTATTTAAAATAAGATCAAAGTCATAAATCAAGTTTGCATAAAAAATGGGGTGGGAGTGTTAGCCATGGTCTCCTGGCCAAATTCCAGTCATGGGACTGATTGCATTTCTGCAGCAGGGGACAAGCGTAGATTTAGTGAGTAAGAACAGACAGATGGGGACAGGGCAGCATGGACAACTGTAACATTTGCTCTTCGGCCTCGAGCAAGTCCTTCCCCTTCAGTAAATCCCAGCTCCCCTAGCACTGAAAGACTTGTGCAAATGGCTTCAGCTCCTGAACTGCGGACAGTAATAATCTGTGCACATCTAGCCCTGCACAGAGCTCAGTAGTCATCAGAAGTGGTCACCTTGGGGTGTCAGAGCTGCAGCGACTCTACAGTGTTGACCGTAAAAACTGAGCTGCCCCCTCCGCCTCCCTGCCCCAGCTCCCGTGGAGATGAAAGGATTTTTCTTCTAAATGGTCTGAGATAGTGCTGAAGGGAAGAATCTTTTCTTCCAATATTTATTCTGTACATACTGTGAAGTTATTTTGGAAGGATGTTTTTAAAAAATGCCTGTTAGTGCAGGGAAAATTTACTTTTTAGCAGCAACATAATATATATAATTGTTACTATATTTAAATGACCAAAATGAGATGGCATTTCTTACCAGTTACCAGTTGATATATTAGCAGTTACTTAGATATGTTTTGCTGACTCCTTCTGGAATAGGAAGCTATTTTGGAGCCACAATACTTTGTAGCTGGGCAAATAGTGTGTTCATGATTAACACTTCTCTGATTCAGAAACAGTGAACACACAGGTCTGGGTTGGGTTTGTTTTCTTTCAAAATTTTCAAAAAAATTAGAAATCCAAACAATTATATATTATTTTTCAAAATGATGCTAAGACACATGAAACCATTTATTTTTATCTTAATTCAATTTAAATTGTATTTTCAAAGTAGAAATTTCAGTTTCAAAGAAGACATTTTAAAAGACATTTTAAAATGTATGAAGGACCCATCTGTATTTTTTGAGAATAACATCTCTTTGTTTGAAAGCTTGAGAGTTTTTATTTTTATTTCTCAAAGGCCATTTAGGTAAAGTAGATACGAATGTATCAGTTCTGTGATATTACTAAATATGAGTCCTTTTACTGCCTGTTTTTTTTACTTACCTTTTTCTGTCACAAGGATACCATGAGGATTAATTAGTTTAGTGTTTGTATAGAGCATTAGAGTTAGGAAGCATAGGGTGCTGTTATTACTTTATTATTATTATTACTGAATGGATACAAAAAGTCAAACAAAACATCAGGCTGTTCAGAGACAGTGATAGAAAATAACACTGGAGAAAAAAAAAAAAAAAAAAAAAAAGAGAAGGTCATCAGATCATTCAGACTAAGCTTCCACAAGGACAGTGATCATGCTATTTCAAAATAAGCCCATTAAAAATAAACCTTTCCTCTCCTATTCCCCTTCTTTGGTTTCACATGAGTATCTTTGGGAGGCTGGGGAAGGTTGGCTGGGGCAACCTTGTCCTATTTCTAGCAAGTGTTCTCGGCGCCGGGTAGCTCCCTGCGTCTCTCCGCACACCTGGGAGCGGGGCTCGGCAGGATCGGGCACGCGTCTGTCCTGCTGCAAGAGCAGTGGCGAGGTGCAGGGAGGCACCTGCAGCCTTCGGCGCTTGCTCTTCTGTAGCTGTAGTGCAGGAGTGCCTCCTTCCCAGTTTTTGGTCTCCTGCATGTCTTAATCTCCCGTGCCGCAACAGGAGAAATAACCTCACCTGTCAGTGAGCTGATGGCAGATTGGGCCTCCAGACTCACTGAAATTTAGCCACTGCAACTGGAGGCAGCAGCAAGTAGGTGAGATGTATGTTCCACCCTTCTCTGTGGACCATCTCTCACTCACCACCCCTTTCCATGCTTTAGATCATCCGCCTAGTGGAAGGTGATCCAGCTGCCCATCAGTTTCTAAGCCTTGTGATGGGGATTGCAGGTTGGTAGCACTAGAGGTGGTGTCCATGGATATTCTCGGACTTGGTAGCATCTCTTGGTGTCTGCAGATGGTATTGAGCAATAATAATAACCAGATTAGATAAAAGACAGAACAAATCTGTAAGCTCATGTGGGAAAAAAATCTAAATGATGAAGCAAAGATCATGCCAAGGAAGTAACAGAAGCAAAAGGAGAAAAAATGAGGAAGGGAAAAGCTCCTCTCCATCCCCTTGGAACAGTCTGAGATAATACGGCTGATGCCTTTCTGATTAGTGCTCTGTGGCCCCAGCCCAGGCAGGGAAAATCTGCATTTCAGATGGCATATTTTAAAGCACACAATACCCAGGGGTCCTGCTGCTATTGATTTGCCTCTAGTGGGGTCACTGCCTCACTTTCTACAGCTTTATTAACTGGGATCATACACTGGGGCCTCTTTCAAAATGAAAGGAGACTGGATGGGACATTTGTCTTCAGCGGGGAGCTTGGGACAGTAGGGTGACTTTTACTTGAGCACACTTGGGAGTGCCCCGGAGGTTTTATCAGGGAGACCAGTGACCCTTGCAGGACTTGCCCTTCTTTCATAAATCTCCCTGGAGCCACTCTGGGGGGAAGGATGTAGGTCTATCGTGTTAGCTTCTGTCAAGGTGACCGAGTTCTGGTTTTCTCACCCACGATGCTGCTGAGCGTGGCCGTGTTATGACCTTCAGTCACTGGGTTGAGAAGGCCCTTCCTCCCCTTCCCCCTTAACCCTTAACTCTGGGCATAGCGCAGACCATCAACATGTTTGCCCCTCAGATCAGGGAGGGAAAGGCTGCAATCCCCAAGGCATGAATGAGAAAGAGGACTGCAGAAAGGTAACGGGACTGTTGCTCTGCGTGCTCTTGAGATCTCCTGCAGAGCAGCTCGAGTATCCCCGGGCTGCTGAGCATAACAGAAGGGAGGCGCCACTTCCTGCAGGATGTCTTCTGTAGAAGAAGCAAGCAAACCTAGTTTCCCAAATCATTGGTTAGGGGCTTGATTATTGCTTTGGTTTTACTACCTTAACTTTTTATCACTAAGCTCAATTCAACTTCTTTTGCTTCTCAAGCTCCACTTCATTTTCTGTGGGATTATGAGCATTTTTGAACAAATGTTTCACTGAAACCCACCAGGCTTTAGACAGCAATCAGCAGGTTAGGAATAGTTTTCTTGTTTTCGTAAGGAGAGAGAAAATACCTTCTTCTTTCTCCCTGACGATATGTAACAAAAATGCATAAATAATGTTTAACTCCAAGAAGTGGCATGCATATAGCCAAGGCATATGCTCCAAACTTGGTTCGTCTTGCAAGTTTGTAAACCTTCTGAATATGAAAGAAGTCACGCAGTCAGGTTACTTAGCAAACCAGGAGGAGCTCCTTGCGCTGGGGAGTTAACTCTGAACAGCTTAGATACATTCACAGGCAGGAAAAGAAGCTGCATAAGCCGTAAATAATGTCACAAGTGATTGCTTAGCGCTGTTGAGTGCAAAATGGAGATTATCTTTGGAGCAGTACAATCATTTGTACTACCAGTGGCAACACATTATCTTAGCCAGTTTTATAGATAGAACCCATCTTGGGCCTATTTCTTTTTGCAGCACAAGTGAAATACAAGCCAAAGTAGGATTAATACTTTTCTTTAAAATGGTTGGGAACTAAGGTCCAAAAATTTCTGCTCAGGGCCAAGCAAGGTATGGGAAGGATTTCATCTGACTATGTTGGTATTTGCAGCTGAAGTGATCACCTTGGGCTCCACATGCAGTCAATAGGCAGAAACAAAGCTGCAGTTCATCTGCCCAAAGGCAACTTGATAAAGAGAGAGAAACATGTATCTTGGTTTAGACTCCACTGCCTGTATCACATCAACCATAACAGGGGTGACCAGCTTAGATAAAACCCGTCTGTATTTAGTTAACTGAATCTGACAGTGAGTAATGCCAAAATGACCTAGAAGCTGTAAGGAAAGTCTCTGATATGAAGAATAGGCTGTTATCTGCTGGGCAGGCTGACCACATGTGACCAGCTGTACATCGTTCTGTGCTCTGGGAGTGGGCTTGAACATGCAGCTCTGGTTAACTTTGGAGAAACAGAGAAAAGTCAGCAAAAGCCAGACAAGAATCACATACTAAGCAGAACCTGGTACTGAATAGGTACCAGGTATAGGTGTGGAAAACAGCAATCATTTACACAACCAGCCATAAAGCCAGTTATATCCTCACCTTTCCTGAAGTGAAATACCCAGTACAGGAATGAGATATGGGTCAGTAAGCGTGGAGCCCTGGAATCAGTCCCATGTTAAAGATGGACAAATTCCCTCTCCCTCATTGGCATACTTAATAAAATCACCTGCTCAGTGCCTCTTCTGGAGAATAAACTCCAACGATGCCTGGAAACACATGTACTCCTTAAAGGGGAATCAGCATTGTGCTATAAAAGAAACAATTGTCTAATCAGTCCATCACTAATTACATAGAACAGGATATCACTAATTAAAATGTGAAAGTGTCTTATGAAAGGTATAATAAAAAAGGATAATTAACAATCAAAGAAGGAGCCACCACCTTGCCACCAGTCTGCGTTAGGTTACAGAAAATAAACCTACTCAACTCGGGTATAGCACTTTTCATGTGCGGATCTGAAGGGACCCCTGTGAGGGAGGCAGGTTTCCTCTGCCTCGTTTTGTTGCTGGGGAAGCCAAGGCAAGTTTACACAAGTTGTCCAAGATTTTACAGCAGGTCAATGGGTAAGCACACTTTGCTTTTTTCTGTACCTAGATGGTGATGAGGAAATTGTCAGTAATTGAATGAGAGTGGCCATTTCAAGCTTTTCATGTTTGCTTTTTGTTTTTTTGTTTTTTTTTTTTTTTTTTTGTTTGTTTGTTTCTTTTTTTGTTAGTGTATATGTTTAGGAGTGGCTAATTTGGCTAATATTTCAATTTTAAACTGATCAGTAGGGAAGAAACTAGTCCTTGCCAGGACTCTAGAGTCTGTTTAATGATAAGCAGTATGTCCCATGTACTTAAATAACAGCGTCAGGTGGTCGTTTCCTGATAGGAGAGTCAGTGAAATCACAGAGAGCAGCAAAATAAAGACACTCGCTGTTCTGGAGAGAGCAAAGCCATGAGTCATGTCTAAAATGACTGTAAGAACCAATTGTTTCCTTCCTAGCCATTATCTTTAAGTCAAACTCTGCCAGGGACTGGGGGATGAACAGAGTGAAATTTCTCTTTGCTCTTCCTGTTTTCAACAAGCTTTTTCTAAGCCTCCAGTGCCTCCTCCTGATGCACCTCACCTAGCTCACACATGCAGGGAAGGGGAGACAAGAGCCAGCGTTCAATCCAGGTCCTTCTTCACACCAGGAACATTTTACAAGCCCATTGCAGCCTTTCTGGACACATTAACTGCCCTGCCTTTGTGCTAGGTTCAGAGTGTAAAATAATGATGGTAAAGTCTGGTTTCAATGTAAGAAACGTTTTTAGAATACTAAACCACTTGACACCTTTCTGCTCCAAAATCCTTACCCCAAAATGTCTGAAAATAGGAACCTGATTCCCCAACTCTGTTCTTTGCAAATAGAGCAAAGGTGAGAAAGGTATCACTTGGATGACCTTCTGGAAAAAAATACCAAGATTGAGAAAATCATTCCAGATCAAAACTGAGGGGTTTTCCCCCTTCTCTTGTACATCTCTTCAGGGAATCCCTCTGCTTGGTTGGGCTGGAGCTGGTGCTGGGCCTGGGTTAGGTTGGACTCTGAGGGCTTTGGTCCTGGTTTTGCTGAACACCCACTGAAGGCCTCCCAAGGGGCATGAAAAAAAATGGTATTTGCCGTAAATCAGGACCTCGGCCCTACTCCCGTGGCGAGAAGGAAGGCTGGGGGAACAACCGACGTGGCGGGGTGACATCTTCAAAGCAGGGGGACGCCCTGCGGGGCTGCCCTGCTGGTGACCGCGTGATATTTTTTCCCTGCTCTCTTTGTTCCAGCTGATGCAGCAGCAAGCCGCGATCATGGCGTCAGTGGCGCAGGGTGGCTACCTGAACCCCATGGCAGCCTTTGCCGCAGCCCAGATGCAGCAGATGGCGGCTCTGAACATGAACGGCCTGGCGGCCGCCCCCATGACACCAACCTCAGGTAAGGCCCCGCGTTGGGATTCAGGGTGGAGGGAGGCTCGGTGTGCACCCAACAAGGACCTTTCAGCATGTCAAGCCCTGGGGCTGCCGGCTCTGTGACCACGTGAGCGGGTCCAGCCTGGCATCTCCACCGGCAGGATGAGCTGGGACGTTGTTGGCTCCACATCTGTGGCCAGCTCTGTCCCCATCTCACCCAGAGCTTGGACCTCCATTGCCTGCAAGTTTCTTGCCTCATAGGAGTTCCCACCACTCATCCAGTTGTCCCTAGTGAACTGCACTAGGATGGGAGTGTGTTCGGAGTGGCTTGGGATAGCAGTGCCCTTGCGTGAACTTGCAGGAAGGACCAGCTCATCTAGGGGTTGGAGTGAAGGGCAGGAGCAGTGAGTTGTGCCTGAGCCAGCCAGAGGTGCAGGCAGTGCTGGGCAGAGCAGGATCTGGGCCAGCTTCAGAGGACAAGGAAGGGAGGACAGAGGCAGCTCCACTGCTGAACACGGTAGAACCCATGGGAGCCCTGGCGCAGGAAAGGACCTGTTCATAGAGTAACAAGGAAAGATACGGTGTTACCTTCATACCATGGCTGAGATACACTGCATGGCAAGGGGATAAGGCACCTCAGCAGTGGAAACTTAGGACAATTCCTAAAGCATCAAAGTCTGCTAAGCCACAGACATAAAGTCTTTCTGTGGCTCTATCAGCCACAGAAAACATCCCTGTTCATGCAGAGGTTTGTACCTCTTTGCAACCCGTTGTTGGAAAGAGTGTCAGTGCCTATGGGACTTGATAACTATTTTTCCCTTTGATTATACTAGAAAACAAGGGAGGAAAAAAAATATTTTTAAAATGGATGGAAGATACAAAGGAAGGAAGGAAAGAAAGGAAGAAAGAAAATGATATCTTGTTCACTAGCAGCTTATGGATAGCCAGGGAAAAGCACTTGACTCAAAAATCTTACACCATACATTTCAAAATTTATGTTTACACAACGTTAAATATATAAACAACAAGTTGATGGAGCTACTGAAAATCCAAATAGAAAAGTGGCTTAATTATATGTGCACCCTATAAACCCTCTGCTGGAAAGATTATCATATTTGCATTAGCTAGATTTGTTTTGTGTTGGTGGGAGCAGAGAGAACGTCAAACAAAGAATGCCTGGAATTCAAATGCTCTCAGGGCCTGAAAAGCTTGAATCCAGGCTGTGGTTTGTGATGGCACCATCACAAAAGAACACAACCTCTTTTGCATATAGATAATTCTTGAGAATGAGTTCTGTGACATAGGTGTGTAAATATCAATGCATCAACCAAATCGTGTGCATGCCATGATATGCAGCACATGAAAAATAACTCGGCTCTTCTTTTGCACAAGTTCTGCATCTCTTGTGAGGTGCCCCATGCCCTTCAGAGACAAACTCTCATTGTCGAACTATGGGCAGGGAAGGTTTGTGGTCTTTACATGGTTTTCAGAGCACCCATGACTGAAAATACAATACTACATTAAATGACCCCTTGACCTATTTCACAGAATCACAGAATGGTGAGGTTGAAAGGGACCTCTAGAGATCATCTAGTCCAATCCCCCTGCTCAAGCATGGAGACCTAGAGCACATGGCACAGGGTCACATCCAGGAGGATTTTGAAGATCTCCAAAGGAGGAGACTCCACAACCTCTCTGGGCAGCAGATTTCATGGCAGCAGATTTTGCACTCCTCCTACAATGTATTTTTAGTCATGGAACCTATGCACCTCTGGATGGGTAGCTTTCTTCATGACAAACCACTGTAATGGGTTGTTGAAATGTCCATTTGCAGTTTTTTTTTCCTTGGGTGAAATGTTTAGACTTTGAAATGGCTCTGTGTGTTACTGCAACACTCACAAAGCTTGAGATAAGATGCATAAAAAATGTGTTTCACATATGTCTGAGCAGGCAAGACTACAATACTAGCAGCAATTCGTGAGTAACCAGGAGATATTTGAAGCCTTACATGAATTCTCCTGCTGGCTTTTGTTAGCATTCAGAAAGCCAAATGGAAAATGATCATTCTGTTTCATAGCAGGATTTCCAGTCATTGAAGTATATCTTTGTTCTCACTTGGAATGAAAATGAAACATTTCAAAGTTCTCTGAGAAAAAAAAGGCATTAGAAAAAGAACTTGGAGATTTGAAAAAAAATGTTTTGATCTTTTCTAAGCAGAAGGAAAATTGTGCTAGAAAAAGGACACCAGTAACCCATAAGTTGGGGAGGCACTGAAGGTGCTGGCTGAGCATGGTGCCTTTGTGCTGGTATCTTCAAGCCTCTTGTGTCCTCACCTCCCTTTGAGTCTACAGAGCAAGCTGCAGGAGCCACAACCTGCTTCTCCTGCATTCCTCATCCAGCTGGTTATCCCTACTTCCAGCCTCCAGGAGAGTAGGTTCCTCAGGGCATGACCATGAGTTCGTGCTGATTAATTCGCAGGACATGGGAACTTCAGGAGTCTGGGATCCAGGCACAACTACCAGACAAGAAACAGGATTCATATCACTTATCTTTAATTATCTATGAGTTAGATGTTTAGTTTAAGCTAGACTTTCGGCTCACCTGCATATAAAGGAGAGCAGCAGGTAGTCCCAGAGGATAATTCCAGACAATATTCAGTTCAATTTATTCATCAATGACCTGGATGAAGGCAAGTTTGATGATGATAAAAAACTGATAGGCGTGTCTGCTACACCAGAGGGTTGTGCTGCCATTCAGAGGGACCTTGACAGGCTGGAGAGCAGGGTGGAGAGGAGCCTCATGAAGTTCAACAAAGGCAAGTGCAGGGTCCTGCACCTAAGGAGGAATAATCCTATGCACCGGTACAGGCTGGGAGTTGGTCTTCTGAAGAGCAGCTCTGCAGAGAAGGACCTGGACGTCCTGGTGGACAACAAGTTGACTGTGAGCCAGCAGTGTGGCCTTATGGCCAAGAAGGCCACTGGTATCTGGGGTGCATTAGGAACAGCAGGTGTTGCCAGGAGGTCAAGGGAGATGATCCTCCTCCTCCATTCAGTCCTGATGAGGCCACATCTGGAGTATTGTGTCCAGTTCCCAGTACCGCGGACTCCCCAGTACCGCAGGGACATGGAGCTACTGGAGAGCATCTAGCTTATAACTACAAAGATGATCAAGGGACTTAAATATCTGTCCCATGTGGGAAGGCTGAGAGAGTTGGGCCTGTTCAGCCTAAAGAAGAGACGGCTGAGAGAGGATCTTAGCAATGTGTTTAAATACTTTAAGGGAAGATGTCAAGAGGAGGGGGCCAGACTGTCTTCAGTGGTGGCCAGCGATAGGATGAGAGGCAACTGAAGCACAGGAAGTTCTGCCTGAATTTGAGGAAAAAACCTTTTAACTGTGAGAGTGACCAAGCTCTGGAGTAGATTGACCAGAGAGGTTGTGAAGTCTCCTCTGGAGCTATTCAAAACCAGCCTGGATGGGACCCAGTGCAATGTGCTGCCGCTGTCACTGCTTGTGCAGGGGGCTTGGACTAGATGATCTCCAAAGGTCTCTTCCAACCTTAATCATTCTGTGATAACTTTATGCTTTCTAGTGGCATTTTGAAAGTTCCCCATCAAGATTCGTGTTTAGTTCCCACAGCTGTCTGCGTTTGCAAGGATATTAATTTGATGTTACTGAAAGTTCAGTGCAAGTTTTGCATTTCTCCCATTATTGGTACAATCTGGGAGAAAAGTAGGTCTGCACAGTTCTAAGGTGGCAATCTCCTCATATGACCATACATACTATGCCACTTAGTGTTAAGTGGACAGGTGGGACTAATAATGAAAGTTAATTCGGTCTTCCTTCCTCCTTTTCTGCCTCCCTCTGTCCTTCCATGCTGTAAATCTGCATCTGGTAGAACTGGAACAGGATGTCTCAACCAGGGGATGTAATCTGCAACTGGCATGCACCACTGCCATTTGCTTTCTGTGGTGGCATTGTGCCAGTTTTGCTCCAGCTACAGATCTGACCTCTCAAGGGCGAGGGGGGTTGTTATAAGAAGAAAATTAAAGAATTTTGATGAATGTGCCTTAACTTCCTTACTCACGCACAAAACAGCAAGCACAAATCCCTTGCTGCAATTTTAGAAAAAAAAATGGCTTCCATTGTCTATGCAAATAGAGGAGAGATCCAGAAAAGCAACAGAAATTTTAAGTAGCCTTTGTGATTTGCAAGCTGATGGCATATGCTAAGAGCATTGCCTTTGGACTCTGGTTGCCACCACCGACTCCCTGCACCTCCACAGAGGACATTTTTAAAGGCCAACACCATTTGAATAAGAAAAGGGGCAGCAGTAGCTTGTCTGTTCAGGGTATGAGAAATGAGTTGAAATATTGTCTTTTTTTCTGGGCTACTCAAACAAGAATACATTGAGACAAAAAGATCATGAATCTGTATCATCTCTTTTAAAGCAACAGCACAGATGTAATCATCAGACCCTGCTATGGTTTAAAAAAGAGGTTCTTGCACAAATGGTACTTTCAGGCAGTAATATACTGTGACACAGAAACATATTGCCAAAGATAAGACAGGGAAATTCTTAACTTCATGCCTGAAGCTGGCAAGAGAGAAACATTATTTGATAATTATTGAAAAAGAATTTTTGGTCCCCAAAGTATCCTGAATGCATTGCTAGAAGAGTAGTACGTCCAGTCATTATAAAAATAAATAGAAGGTGATAAGATAGCAGGGGATTCAATTGTCCCCTTGGAGTTATAATGATTTCTACCAGTAAGAGCATCCCCCAAAACATAAAAATTAGGGGTTGGACCAAATGATCTCTAGAGGTCCCTTCCAACCTCAACCATTCTGTGATTCTGTAATAAAGGTTACTGAGAAGCAGCACTGTTGCAGCCCTCCCTCATTTCAGATAGGTCCAAGAAAGAGGGGAGGGATGTGATTCCATGAAAGAAATAAATCTAGCCCAAATCTTGCCTCTACTACTAAAATTCTACTAAATTGTGAGGCTTAGACCAAAGAGCAAAGCTAAAAAAACAATCACTGGCTGCCTTTAGGCTACAAATAGATGTACCAAAATTGCTGAGGTGCTGAAGAAGTTCAGAGCAAGTTATATGTGAGGCATATACATGAATGTGCAAACAGACAGTCCACAAAGCTGACGTCTCCTCAGAGAAATTGAGAGGAGCTCTTGTAGAAAGCTGGGATCAAGGGTTTGCCTTTGGTGCTAAATGGTATCTAGGAAAGAAATGCCACATTATTTAACAATTAAACAGGGCATATTCCTTGTGTGAGCGAGGAACGGGGTTGTTTCCACTCTCTTCCATTTCTTGACATGAGCTTTAGTCTAGAGACAACGACCACCAAACAAAAACTTCATTCTGCTAGAGAGACTTTTATAAGCTTTTCTCATGTTAAGTGCTTTCCAGCTAGATCAGCAATGGCAAGCCCGCCTACAGCAGTGCAAGCAGTCTCTTTCTCTGCGAGATGGTTTTGGGTAATCTTGAGACTTACTTTCTTGCATTAGCAGAAGGCTTCCACGCAGCGGTGAGAGCTGTCATGTCAGTGGCTTCCTCCTAGCTGTTGTTTGCAGTACTCACCGGCTCTGGTTTTGTGTTCTGCCCCCTCGCAGGTGGAAGCACGCCTCCTGGCATAACTGCACCAGCTGTGCCTAGCATCCCATCTCCCATCGGGGTGAATGGTTTCACTGGCCTCCCGCCGCAGGCTAATGGGCAGCCCGCCGCAGAAGCCGTGTTTGCTAATGGCATCCACCCTTACCCAGGTAAGCCAGACCACTGCCGTGCCCACAGCCTGCTCCTTCAAGCTGCCTTCACTCTAGCATTGCTGCTACCTCTTGGCCCCGGGTTGGGATCCATCTCACCTGGCTGCAGATGTCTAAAAGTTATGCATTTAAATCTGGATGACAGACATCTAGGCTGTGTTGGGGGTGGAAAATTCACCTGCTGAAGAATGGAGTGCTCATATGCTGTGTTCCAGGAAAACTTGTGTGGTGAATACAGTCAAGACACCCAGTATCATTTGCTATAGTGCACATCTGAGCTGAGACTTAATCAGCTGACACATCTGCTGGGTGGGATTCATGGAAGGTTGCTCTTGGCCAGTCTTGAAGGAGCAGTGCTAAGCCTGTGCCCCGAAAGGATTACCATTATCTCTTACAATCCACCATTGGTAGCTCCCTCTGGGATTCATTTGCAGACAGCGGGATGTGGTGGGGGAAGCCCAGATGGGCCACTTGGCTGCTAACCCAACCTGCTCTGTGCTGCAGCCCAGGGGACATCGGTCCCTGAAACACTGACTGCACTCAATCCCTCCACCTTACCAAGACTGAAATTCCTCTCATATAGCCACAGAACAGGTTCAGCTTCACCGTTTTGGGCCGTACACTGCGCAACTGCTTCTAGGAGTTAAAGACTGTGGCTAGTTCAAAATATATCGGAGGGTGACTTTGCAAGTTTTGGCAGTCAGGAATGAATTAGGGACATTAAAGGATGCACACCTGAACCTCTACCATTACTTATCAATATATGGACACTGTAGTCATCAAGAGCTCAGGAATTCACAAGGCCTTAATGTGCACTTAATTTTTTCAGGCTTCTCAGGATTTGAGATATCCATTTACAGCTGCCTCCTCCAAGCTATACTTTTGCTAGGAAGACATTCCTTACCATTGCAATACACATACTACTAATAGTATAATAATACTACTAATAAAAATGTAAACACACTTTGCTAATTGATCCTAGCCACCAGCTGGCAAAGGTGTATTTTACCCTGGGACACTCATAGATTAATCTAGTCTGTTAGGAAATCAAACAGTGAGTCAGATACTCCAGCCAAAAAGGCTGACAAAAAAAAAAAAACTTTCGATGTCAGCCAGTCCTGAAAAAATCAGAAGATTGAACGTCACTGGAGGAAAAATATCATAGAAAAACAAAAGTCCTACCTAGCTACTGCTCAGACAATGTCACTGAAAGAGCTGCAAATGCAGCAAAAGAAAGCCCAGAAATAGCAAGAGTATTGAAAAAATAGCTATTTATCATCCTACCTGTCCCCAGACCTTGTAAACATTTAGTCGTGAGTTCATCTTTAAGCAGAATTGAAATCAAGGGATTTAGTGTGCTAAAAGTTAGGCATATGTACACATTTGTAGCAGCTCAGAGCCCTACTAAGACATTTCAGTGTATGGCATTTGATGGATGTACAGAGCCAGTGGCAGATGAGGTCTTTGAAATAGCTGGGAATCTTAGAAACAGAAGAGGGATGGGAAAATGCCTCTTGGCAGCTTATGGAGGCATCAGGAGATTGCAGGCCTCAGTGTGTTCACTGAACTCAACCACAGCAGCAAGAAAGCCCCTAATCTTTAAGGTTATATAAATGTATGCATCTCTTCATCTACCATCTGTCTAAGTATCTTCCTGTTTGCCAGTCTATCATCTATCTGTTTTTCCATCTATTTTCATGTTTATCTTTTTTCTCTGTTTTATCTGGCTTGTTTTTGCTAATCTTCCATGATACATTACTGTAGATATCAGAGAAAAGATGATTTTTCCAGATGAATCTCAGTGACTTTAGTGATAGCTTTTGTTACCATCTCCAAATTCCCTAAAGTGTTAAGAATGGTTTAAGTATATCATCTAAGATTATACAAAATTCAGTGGCCTGAATCTGATTCTGTCTGATTTTTGGAAAGATTCACTCAGTCAGCAATTCACCATTAAGAGCCTGCCCAGACACCAACACCTTAACATACCTCAGGGGTGACAGTCATCCTTACCTCCCTTCAGGAATTCTGATGGTGGGCTGAAGTACAACATTTAGTTCTCCAAGTAATGGGCCAAATCCTGTTATAAAAGATTTGATATTATAAAAGATCAGGCCTAGAAACACTGACTTCTTGACAAGTTTTATGATCTTCATACCTTGGTAGCCTAAGCAGGACAAAGATTCTTTTCAACCACAACTTGCAAGCTCTGGACCCTCTGATGCGTCTAGGCTGAGTGGATGCCAGTCTACAACAAGGCATCCTAAATACATTTCCTGGAGTAGTCCACATTTTAGTTCAAGGAGCAGGCATAAGGAAATAACTGAAACTCAACAAATCTTAAAGAATATCAAAGCTTGAGGCATCCAGAAGAAACCTCTGCTCCCAGGTAGAAAGGCTCCTTTCTGCACATAAAAGCTAACATTCACAATTTGGTTTATGTAAAGTTCAGATTTATCTGGGCATGTCTTCAGCAGTACACTGGTCTTTCTTAGTGTTCAGCTTTCCCATAGCTTACTGGTGCCTAAATGATAGCAGAGGTATAGAGGGAACAGTGGTAGGCAAAACTGCCTGCTTATTTACCACTTACTTCTGCCTGTCCCCACCAGCAGTGAAACCCTGAAATCAAGCTGCTTTGTAGCAGCTTGGGTGTTGGACATATCATGTGTTTGTTCCATTTTATTGTCATCCCTTCTCATGAACATTTATGCAATCCCAAAACTTCACTCCTTGCCGCAGGCTTTATTGAGACCTCAAGCTTAGCAGCATTAAATAAATAAATAAATAAAGAGGATTAGACATTAAAAAAAAAAAAAGGATTAGACATTTGTATGTGGATAATGAGAATATCCACAGTTGCGTTAGACTGGATAAAACTGTAGAAAGGACACAAGCCTTCATGCTTTATAATATAAGCCAGCTACTAAGTGCTTGGGGTCAGAAAGAAATTTTCATCACTGGGCAGCTTATTCCATCCTTGTTCATTATGATATTTCTCACAGTTTCCTCTGTAGCATCTGATATTGGCACTGCCCTGTGGTTCTGTGTGTCTGCCTTTCTAAATGCGAGTATAGAAATAAAATATTAAAATTGAGTAGGCAATTGCACTAACACTGTAGAGATGAAAAGAACATACCAGTCCCTGTCCCAAGTCAGCATCTTCCAAACAACTTTTATTATATATCTCAAGCAGTAAAAGCAAACATGACTGCGTCAATATTATGTACATAACCATAGTCTTGCTATGGTTATGAAGCCATATATTGTTTAATGCCTGTGTTTTGCTCTCAGATACTCTTTCATACTCCACAAAAAAACTCAAATGTGGGTTAAGGCCATTATATGCAGCAGCAATATGTGCTTTGTTTCCTGAAAATACCAAACCAGGACAATCAAGATCTGTAGAGGCACGACATCCACACAGTTCAGACCCAAATAAATCTCATTCATTGTACAGTTTGTCTACATGTCCACCTTTGTGTGTAGATACAATATTTTTCGTGTTGCATTTAAGTGGCCGCAGAATTCATGCTCTTTGTAAGCCGTGCCTTCACCCTCTCCTGGCCTGGCCAGCACGTAACGCCTCGTGTTGCGTTCTGTCCCCCTCTTGGCAGGGACAGAAACACAGCTGAGCAAATATTTCCCCTCCCACGAGTCCGAGCCCCTTTGGTGACTGGCCTTTTGGTTTATTAATGTCTGCCCTTTAGTCTTTCAGCTTGTAGCAGTATTGAGCATGGCAATATGTCACAGCATGTAGTGGGGACAAAGAGCATAATCTGTTGTGCCATGATCTTGTGAACCACTTTGCAGCTGCAGAGGAGCATTTGCCATTTCCGCGTGAGCAATAGCAACAGGGATTGCTCTCTTCTGCCAGAGCTTCCTAGCCACCAAGAAATCAGTGCTTCTCTTGTAACACTTTATGGCATGTGACAACAGTGACTATTTTCTGGCCTGGTTTCTGTTGTGTCTCACACCATTAGCCCTCTGCTTTCCAGTAATAGGTCTTGTGCTTACTGGATTCTATCAGAACTGGCCAAAGGGCTTGCTGCAAAAGTAGTGGTTTTCCTTGGAAGAGAAGGAGAAGGGAGAGGACAGAACACTGTGAGTGCAAGGGGCAGCAAATGGAAGAGAGAAAGAGGAGTGGAAGTCATAGGATCAGGGACTCAGAATGAGGAAATCGGAAGGGGAGATGGAGCAGAGCACACCCGCAGCATCCGGAAACCAGGGAACGCTGCTCTGTGCTCTTCTGCCAGGGATGTGCCCACAGAAGGAATCAGAAATAGACGCCACAGTGACCAGTAGCCTCCAAACAAGGTTCTTCCTCATGGGCCGGGGAATGTTCAGCTTGACCTGAGCCACGGATAGACAAGGTGATCTGACAGCTTTATGTAGCCCTGATGGAGAGTGCTTTCCAGCACACTGGTTTCTTCAGTACGTTTAGCCTGAGCTTAGGATGTGGAAACAAAAGAAGAATTTCATCTATTGTTCATAATCCCTTTAAACATGTTGTCTCATTCACTGTTCTCAGACGCGGACACAGTAGTGCTGTTTCTGGCTGCCCATGGCCTCCAGGAATAGCTTTATAATTCATCACATGTATACACCTCAGAAATTCCTGGTTACAGGTTACAGAAAGGGTATGTCTGGGCAAAAAGACAGCACGCTTCCACTTTGTACCCTACTTTGAGGCCCAGTCCTCTCTAGGGAGGACTAGCTGTCAGTATGAATGGGCAGCCAGGCCTTGATGCCCACACGTTTCCAAGCTGCCACTGAGGCTTGCAGCAAAGGTGTCCCCCATGGGTGAATTCTTGTGCTGTAGAAACTCGTGTCTTAGGAGCTGAACCGAGACATCAGTTCATTTTCCCTGCATCAACACAGAGCTACCAGGCAGGAATCAATTTCACCCATTGCAGCAGAGACAGGATTCAGACTCCATCTGTAATTATTATCATTATCCGAGCTAATTTTGCAGGGGAGGAGCTGCCAGCATGCTAATCCGACAGCCTTCTCCATTACCTTGTCAATTAGCTCGCAGCACTGCGGATGGGCCCGCGGCTGCCCTGGACCGCTCGGGCACAGGATCATTCCTGACTGTGGTAGATACTATCAGGTGGCATCGGGATAGGTATCAGCGAGTGGCATTGGGCATCCTGACAGATGCCAGATAAGAGGAGCTTAGAAAGGATGTGAATCAGGACAGGAAAAAAATCTTCTCCCTACATCAGTAGAAGATCTAGGAGGAAAACCAAGCCCCAAAGTCTTTGCTGCAGTTATATAAATAATGTCTTAGAAATCTTTCTGGCTCAGAGGCCCCAAGACTAACTTACTTGCTAGAGGAAAACTTTGACTTCATTGTGTTTGTCCACCCTAAATCCCTGGTGAGCGCTTTTCCTTTCATATTCTACATCAGCAGTTCCAAAAATGCTTCAGTGAGCACCTAAAACATCATTATGACTGGGAAGCATTTATTTGACCCATTTGTAACAATCTGCCATGTGCCATAAACCACAGTTTACTGGCAAAATAAATAAGTGAAGGAATGCACTCATTAAAAATATAATAACAAGTTGCCATCTTCAATTGTAGTCTAAGGTACTTTAATGATGTCATGTACTTCCAACGATCCTGCAGCAGCCATAATGAATGAAGTTGCTTAAGGCAGCTGTGGGAGCCGTTCCAAAGCCAAAATATTTTCCCTTCTGGTCTGGAAGAAGGTGTAAATACAGGCAGGTATTGTGCTAATGTTTTCAGAGGCACTTAAGTGAGTTAAGATCTCAAATTTTATTTTTAAATGTGACTTAAGCTAAGCTCCCCCAAAATATAGGGAGCTTAATAGCTTTTGAAACCGCACACTGATTTATGTGTTTACAAGCTCAGGCAAAGGGAGGGAAGTAACAGACTCTGATGTTGAATTGGCCAAAAATCCGCCCCTATTTGCACTGTTGATTCTTTTGTGTCTTTCTCACTTTGTCCAGTGGAAACTCTTCATGGCCAGACATGTCTCCTACAGTGTGTTTGCACAGCACCCATCTCAGCAGGGCCCTGACTAGCGATGGGCTCAAAGGCAGAACTACTATAACAAAGATAATCCTGGTTCTAGCAATCAGCTAGACTTAAGTGTAGGCCCATTTCTCTTCCAAACAAGCATCAAAAATACCCAGGGATGCTATAAAAAGGCTTCTGCAACCCACAGGAAGGAGCGGGGGACATGAACGTCCTGGACTTCACGGCTCCCTTGATATGTGCAGGAAGAGACAATAGGACAACATGTCTTTGACTGTGTGGTGTCCAGCCCCTGTATGGCAAAATGAGACTATAAAACACAGGATTGGTCGTTTTCTGCTGGATCAGCACATTCTTTCTGTTATTGCAGTTATTGTTGTGTCTGAATACCTAATTAATTACAACAGTAAACGCTGGCTTCTTTAATCACAGCATCAGCTGTCCTAATCAATCTTAATAATATGGAATCTGTACTATGGCACCCATGAATTTTAATCTACATAAATTTCTTAAGACCTCTCGCAAGCTTGTTGTACGAAATGATATAATTATGGATATAGATTAGGGCTGTAGAGAGTGATTTAAATTGGATTTAAGGAGAAGGTGAATAGAGCCCTCCCACTCATTTATTTATTTATTTTAATCCTGGCCTTCACACAGATTTTTTTTTTTCTTTACTATCATTATTTTATTCCCCCCAAACCGAACAACTAGTGCTGCCTCTTTGATCTCTCTCCTCTCCAACCAACCCTCCCAGAAGTTAAGATGGCAAAGCTGCAATTCCGAGGAGACATACAAAATCCCTCAGGGATTGTGAGGGGAATGATTAGATGGGACAGAGCACAAAGCTGAGAATCAACGTGATAGCACGAAGTTGAAGACCCATACAGGGAGCAGAGCTGCCAAATAGAGTAAAATATATAGATGGGATAAACCACATCCTCTCTGTCAGGAAATGCAGAGTCCTTAAAAAGTAGGAGTTTTGGGGGTGGATATCATATTGGTGTAAAGCTTGATGACTCTTTCCAAAGAAGTGAAATCCCAGGGCATCTTAGGAGCCAAAGATGTGCCACAACCTGCTTTTGTCTCTGGGAGGAGTCAGGGCTCCCTGATTTCAGAGAGCGTGTTTCCTTGGCTTGCTGTTACCCCAAAAGTTAGGGCAGTTACACTGCACGGTAGACAATCTCAGTCCAACCCCAAGGAAAACTGGAGACCCCCGCTGCTCCCACTGCCTTCAGTGCAGCTTCCCCTGGTTTACACCACTGAGCACCAGGGCAGACTCCAGCTCTTCTGCCCTACAAGGATTTTCACCCAGGGACACACATAACAGCTCACTTATGGACACAGCAGCTGGGTTACCGGCGTTTCAGGAGGAATTCCTTATAGAGAGTCCCTTAAACTGATTTTATTTATTTTTTAACAACATGCTTCATTCTGTCACCTCCATCCTTTTATTCTTTGACAGAAGCTAAATGCTGTCCCTAACACTAGCTGAATGCTGCTTTAAAAAGTTGGATTTCAGGCTACAGATATATCAGTAGTAAGAAAGCTTCCTGGTGTTAATTTTGAAGTACTGGTATTTCATGCTGACTTGGGAAATCATCCTTGTTTTTTGGCATCAGGCAGAGGATTCAGAAAGTGACATTAATGGATCTACTTTCTTTGAAGGACTTGGGAGTCATTTCTTGACTTCTGCCTAATGAATAAGTGCTGCCTTCGTTAAATTTATATTTATGGTCATATAGTAGGTCATTGGCTTGTTTTATGTCTCCAGGTTTATGGAAGGTTATCTACCATGGTCACCTTGTGGCATCTTGGCCAGGATCATCTTGCAAAGAGACAAATGTATCTAAGCAGGATTTTTTTCCCATGGAGATATGGAAATTATCAAATTAATATAAAGGCAATGTCCAGGGATAAGGCTCTTGCCCTGAGCTGCCAAATGAAGTTACTATTAGCATCTGTTTTCACAGTACACCTTTAGTTTGCCCTGGCAAGGCCAGATCCTCAGCTCTTGTAAAGCAGCAAAACTAACCTGACTTCAGCGGGGTTGATGTGATTGATACTTGTCTGCTGGTCTCTCAGGAGCCTCTGGACTTTTTTCACTTCACTAACTGATCCTCTGTGTGTATGTTACATCGCTTTTAATCTCTTAAATGTCTGTATATTGGGCATAAGATCTGCAAGAGTCTGACCACAAGGAAAGCTATTTCAAGCGGTATCTGTGGGCACATTTACACGAATAGTTGCTAACACATCAAAGGTCTTTTGCTGATGTTACAAGTTAGAGTCATGCTACTTCTGGTCCAGATGTCCCCATAGATGCATTATGATATCCTTGTCCCTAAACTAGTATCCTCTGCATACCCATTGCTCTTACCAGGCCTTGCTCAGCTGTATAGCTCTGGATCACAGCAGACTTGGACTCCAGCTCAAACAGCACACGGAGGAGCTGAGGTCTGTCCACAGCCCTTCTGCCCATATTGTCTATGAAGGTGAGCGCTGTTAATTGGAAATGTCAGTGAGAGGATGGCAGCAGGAGTAGGGAGGCAGTGTTATTATATGTTGGTTGGACTTCTGTGCAAGGTGCATGAGAAATTCTGGAGTACAGTGATCTCAGTCTTAAAAAAGGATGCTGGAAAATTTAGAGGTATTTAGAAGAGTTAAAAGAAAGATTCACAGTCCAGAAAGTTTATCCCACCTCTGAATTAGGTCTGTCATTTTCCATGGCTATCAGATCCATTACTTGTTGCCATACTAAGTTCCGATAATATTTGCAGTAACAGAGAAGACATGTCAGCAGGATGGGAAGAAAGAATGACTATTATTAAAAAAGGAGGCTGAGACAGGCTCACACAAGTACCTCAGCTGAGCATGAAGGCCACAGGGGTCTGAGGCCTCAGTTGTACCTAGATAAGATACCATATTAAAAGATGTTTATCCTATGGAGAAATAAAGCAACCATCCCTCATGGTTGCTTGTGCCAAGACAGAGAAATAATTCATGTCTCCCCACTACTTTGAATTTTGGGAAGTGTATTGCTGCAGCATACAGTCACAAGCAATCCCTGGAGACGGTTGACTCTGGATCACGAGCCCCTCCTAAATCTGAGCTCTTGCTGAACTTCACAAAGGTCATTACTATGTAAGCAGGTTGTCACTTTACTGAGCACAGTGTGACCACAACTTCCTCAGATGCCTAATCTCTGTCTTGAGATTTCTGGATCTATACCAGTCATTGGCTTCATCCACACTACAGCTGGAAGCACAGGCAGTTATGGTTTTCGCTAGATTTAGTTCATCTGGCACCGCGAGCAGCACCACGAAGACGTGCGTATGGATGCCCAAGCTGCTGTGCCATCATGCTGGCGTGCCCAGCCAGCCCTGGAGTTCATGGCTCTTCGTAGTCTGTGTTGCCCAGCATAGACACATCCACTCATACTGAAATCACGTCTTTATTTGCTGCGTAAACACACTCTTGGAGCTAAGGAAACTGAGTATTTCGCTGAGCAATGGTCATCACTTCCATCTTTAAGAGCTCCCAGGTTAAATCCCTGCAGGTAGTGACTCACTGTGACTACCTTTCCCAAACAGCCAAGGTAGGGTGTGAGACGATGAATAAAACACAGACCCCAAGCAGGGGATTGCCTGCCCGTGTGGCCTGGTGCTACAGCCCAGAGATGCTCTCCCCTTTCTCTTTTACGAGAGTGCCCAAGGATGCTTGACACAGTTCTGTGTATGAGACCAACCACAAAAACCTTGCATCTTCTTTACCTTTGACTAAGTGATTCCCAGGCTGGAATCAAACATGACTGAAACATGGGAGAGTATTCCCACTGACTTGCAGATGTTGTGAGGAGGGAAGAAATCCTTTGTGTGATCTGGGATATAAAACAGTCTCCCAAGAGAGGGACACCCAGCTAGATAATACCCTTGCTGACAAGTCCTAAAGGTCCGGGAAAAGAAAGAACTTTAAAAGCTTTGTGTGGGAGGAAAAAAAGGCTCCAAATGTTTAAATAAAGCATTTGTCCAGTTTTAATAATTAATCTTTAAAAAGGTTCTCAGAGTAAACTTCCTTAGTTGATTGGCTTGGTTATGATGAGCAGAAAAAAGCTCGAAGGACAGGCAAGATATCCACGGCTGGGGTAAGCTGAGCAGCTCTCCATTGAGTCAGGAGGTCTGGTTCAGTTTCTAGTGCTGTCACAACATGTGTCCCAGAGCACCATCTAAATCACTCGGCGTTCCTGGAGCTGCTAATGTTGATTCTGAAGAAGTAGTCAGTCACATTGGGCTTTAATCCATTTATAAAAGTCTAAACCCAGAGCTGGGTGCAGAGGAAATATGTTTAATTCAGAGGAGTTATCCAAACCAAAATCAGAATAAGCATTTGGCTTCCTTCAGAAAAGGCCTGCACTTTTACGCCCAAGAAGCCAGAGATAAGACCACAAGCCCTGTAGGCAATGACCTTGGCAACTCCAGCACTGGGCTGTTGGTGGTGAACATCTGAAGCCCCAAAGTTTCACTGGGCTGGATGAAACACTGGGGCTGCTGACACGAGCTTGCAAAGGAGCTTGTTGCATGGGCAGCGTAACAGAGAAAGGCAGGTTTCTCTCAGAAACTCACCCAGAGGGACAGCTTTCCCACTTTTCAAAGGAATGTCATTAAAATGGAACCAGCCCAATGATGCATTTCAGCAAATTGGCACAAACTCTGTCAAGGGAAGAGGTACTCTCTGACTACCCATATTCTCCAAGAGCACCCCAGGGGGATGAGCTAACATAATCATTGGGAGCTGGTGGTTTATCTGCCTCTTGAGACCTAGTGATAAAAGGAGCTACCTACTGTGATCCTCATTTGAAGATTTCTGTTGTCAGAGCACCTTCTGGTCAGGACATAGACTAAACTATAGCTAGGAAAGTGAAGAAGTTCTGTGTGTTCACAGCTAAGGCAAGAAAGAAAGAAAGCAAAAGAAGCACAGTCAGCAAGGGACTGCTCAGTGACTTGTCCTGCATCAAAGAAGAGGCAGTCACTGCTAATTCTTAGTGCATGAGGTAGGAATGATCATGCCTAGGCTCCAGCCTCAGTTTCTACACTGCCTTTCTGCAAGGACTACAGTTTGAGCAATGTCAGCATGGAAACGTGGTGGAAGAAGCTCCATAAACACAGGGGTACCACTGAGGAAGGGCAGATGGTTCAGGTACATTAGATCATCCTATTTAGACTGCAGTGCTATGGTTATCTTTCAAAGATGGGCCCCCTTTGCCATATGTCCTGCCACCTTCCTCAGGAGCTATATTCCACCTGATTGCTCTTGGTCATTTTGGAGGGTCCAAGTTATTAGGATACCTTCTCCCAGGGGGAGCAAGGAATGACCTATCACTCAGTTACTGCAGTTACCCATAACTGCACTTTTTTTCCTTCATGAGCACTCTGCATGAGCAATCTGTTTTTAGATGAAGATTTTTTTGAGCAGAGATTATAAAAATGGAGTGTAGTTATTGTCTTCTTCAAGAAGCAGGAATAAATGGAAGCAATTTTTATATTTTGCAAGCATTTCTTTCAGTTTCTTTCAGCATTTACTCTTTAACAGTACTGCTTTGTGATTCTGCTGTGCCTTCTCTGATCTCCATAGGCTTTAAAGAATTCTCTTCACATCTCTTTTCAATGGGGAAAGTTCTTATAGTAATGCAGTTCTTATAGAATGCTTTCCCATTTCACTTACAGAGGGGCCTGTCCTTAGCAAGTCATCTGGGAGTTCAGCCAACCATCTTCCAGCCTAAGCCCATGATTCCACTTGTTCCTTGCTGTGTCTACTCCACCCTCAAAGTCCTTGTGATCCACTGACCACCCTAATCAATTAGCCTCACCAAGACTTAGCTCGATAGCAGGATTTCTCCCCTCCAAGTTGTGTCTTCTCATCATTCTTTCTTGTATTTTGAGGCATAAGTGTATTAGGAAACCTTGTAAGCTTCCATCACAATCACTGCTACTTTTTTAACATTAAGGTTCAATTGAGTAGTTGCATCTGTATTAAAACACTGTCCATTTCCCAACTCACAGTTGCCAGCCTCGTCTGCACCTTGGCATGAAGTTAGTGTCACTCCTTGGGTAGGTCAGTGGCACCAAATTTTCTTCCGAGAAGACCTACATCTACATATCCTCCAAGCCCTTGTCTCCAGCCACACCTCCCTTCTTGTAGGAAGCAAGAAGGTAAGAAGTAGGGGAAAAATGGCAGTTCCCTAAGGGATCATCCAAAAAGTACGAAGCCAGAGGGACTGCATAAACGTAGAACTGTGCAGCACCACTAAATACAAATTAAACTCATAACAAGAAGTGAAATATTAGGGCCAAGGTGACATTTGGACTGGAGGTTCAGCCAAGCTTTACTTTAAATATTTTATTGCTGCAGATAAAGAAAGAGCTTATCCAAAGCATTTTTCTCTTTCTCTCTCTCCCCTTCACTCTCTCTCTGTCAACCACAGGGGAGAAAAAGGAAAATAAAATGCCTTTGGTTGTATTTGAGCTAGACTTCAAAGTTTCACAAAAATAAACAATTTTAGGGAGGAGATAGGCACATTTGTAAAGAGAGAAAGGGCCCTTTGAAGCCAGCAAGGGACTGCGTGCCTTATGCAGAGACTCACAGCATCCTCTCTGGAGCAGACAAGTGGCGTTCCCCTTCCCTGCAAGCTTCTCCTCTGCCCCACGGCAGGCTGTGGTCCTTCGAAGGGGCATCAGGCTGGCAGGAGCGGGTGCTCTGTACCTTTCTCCTTCCTGCCACGCTGCACCCGTTGTTTCATGCTCTAACTGAAAGTTTCATGTGACTTTACCTTTCTCTTAGATCTGAGTTTGCACAGCACCTAGCACAGCGTCAGTCCTGGGTTAAGATGAGGACTTCTGGGGATTGGTGACCACAGTGCCAATAATCTGCATGATCAGAAGTGGGCTCCCTAACTTAAACTTGATCCCAGACTTAGAGGGTTTAGATACAAGGTTTGTCTATTTTTCCCAAGGGCGGGTATTTTTTGACCCTCACCCTGTCTTTCTACCCTCTGCCATTCCCAGACACCACAGGTGAAAGAAAAATCAACAAACCGTACAAAACTGTCTCCACAAGCTACGAAAGTTCAGTTTTTACCCTCATGCTTAGGCAACATGCTGGATTCAGAGAAAGGAAGGAAGAGGTTTCTTTCCCAAGATATCTCTGTCTTGCCAAAGTGCTTCCTCCCTTCCAGACCTGAAGATTTCGGTGAGGGGTGAGCTGTTTCCCGGTGCTCCTGATGGCGCAGGTTTTCACTGGAGCACTCAACACTGGCAGGGGCTTTACTTCAAAATGCCCATGCTGAGGCTCACCTCCCACCTAAGTACGGAGTAGGACAACCCACGTGTTCCTGGGCAAACCGTCCTGACTACAGGGCGAGTATGGATGCTGTCATGAGGAGAGACTTGGGACTCACCCCAGCCCTTCGGGCACCCTGCAGCTCTGGCCCGTACAGCATCCCTGTAGGATATTTGCTAGCATTTTTAGGCCTTTACTGCAAAGTGCCACAACATCACAGCTGGGATGGAGCCCCTCTGGCAGGCGTGGGGGGTTCTGTGCAGTCGTGTCCGTAGGGCGAGTGAGCTGCTCCTGTTCTGTGGCCTTCAGTCTGTGGATTCAGCTGTCCCACACCACACACCATGGAGGGAAGAGAAAGTGAGTGTGTCTATTGTATTTTCAATCCCTTAATTCCTTCTCTCTCTTCTGTCTCCACAGCACAGAGCCCCACTGCAGCAGACCCCTTGCAGCAAGCCTACGCTGGAGTGCAGCAGTACGCAGGTCGTTAGTATTAACACTTTCTCCCAATAAACCTTTCATTTCTCTAACGTCTTTAATATATGAGCACACACGAGGGGGTAGGGGGCAGGGAGCTGCTGACTGATACAGGGGCAAGCCAGGACACCAGGGTGCCAGGTTAAATTCGTGCTCAAGAGGAAAGTAAGCATAAAGGCCCAGGTTCTTCTCTGCCCAAGGGGGTAACCGTCTCTCATGAAACTCTAGGGAAAGGCTCCCACTGACCCTGTACCTCAGTGCAGCTTCATTGGTAGCACGGGATCAGGTCTGCCTAGGACAGTGAACAAGTGGTCAGTGAACACTGAACACAAGTGAACAGTGAACACTGGGCTCAGTGATCACTGGAACAGGCTGCCCAGAGAGGTTGTGGAGTCTCCTTCTCTGGAGACCTTCAAGACCCGCTTGGCCGCAGTCCTGAGCCACATGCTGTAGGTGACCCTGCATGTGCAGGGAGGTTGGACTAGATGATTTCTAGAGGTCCCTTCCAGCCTTAAGCATTTTATGATTCTATGATTCTATGATCAGCCCAGTAACCCCACTGATCCGGTGGAGCACTTGCTCTAGCAGGTCTGTTTAGTCCTCCATTGAGCAGGGAGATGGGTAGCCAGACCATGCAGAGCCTCTCCTGCTGTGCCTGACAGAGTTTGCCCGTACAAACCACATTTTAGGGTGGCCATGTGTGAGGTATGTTAGTGTTCACTATCTCTGGCAAGGCTGGAGGTCCAGCTGTCACAGCAGGGAGCCCCAAGGAGGCTGCCCAACCTTCCTGGGAAGCCACCAGCTCCAGGGCTATCCCTCCTACATCACTTCTAGTGTTCCAGCTCATTAGTCCAAGGCTTGCTAAGGGGCCATGTAGATATACTCTCCACTCCGGAGCAGCTTTCTACCTGATCCCAAAGGGTCAGCCTCTGCTCACTCTCACGTCACCCCGTGTGCCGAGCAGCTCCTTGGCAGCTGATGGGCTGACACCAGCCAATGTGACCTGGTGCAGACCACGACCCTGCTGTGTTCAGCCTCCCCTCATGAGGTGTCCATGGCAAATGCTGCGAGGAAGCTGCCACCCCAAAGTCATTATTTCCTGTGGTAACTGGAGCAATCATGGGCTCCTGCTGAGGAATGGCTATTATCTCATGTCAGCACTGTATCTGGAAACTTAATTTAATTCTCCATGTAGGGCTTCATTTGCTGGTGTTTTAGTTATTGTCATTTATTGCTTGTGAGGCTTGATAGATGGGAAGCAGCTCAACCCTTTGAGCTGTTAATTAACCCCTCTGCACACACATGCCCCTATCCCCCTCTCTCTGGGCTCACGGATGACCTGTGCTCTGTATTTTTAGCAGTGAGACACATCATCCACCATCTGTGGCTCCCCTTGTCTGCTTGGTGGGGGAGTCAAGGTGGGGAAAATTGTTTAATTGCTGCACACTGTTCCCACTGTGCTTGCACAAGAAAGTACCTGTATATGTGAGAGAAAATATACAGCTGAGAGAGTATATGTGAATCTGCACATGTAATGTGTGTACATGTGAAGGTTAGAGTAAAAAAGACACAGAAAAGGCATGTGTGAACCATTTTTATGAGCATATGAAATAACGAGGGTGCAAGGGAGATCACTTACAGAAACAGTGCATGTGTTCACCAAATACATAAAAGCACAGGCATCAACATGCTGGGCTCATGAACGAATGTGTTTGTGGTACCGTCTGGGATGGGGATGGGTCTCTGCTGGGGAGATCCCGGGGGAGTGCCCCTTTTGCACCAGCAAGTAGTCCCAGGTCTTGCTGCTGACTAAGCTGAAGGGATGGTGTGTGCTCACAGCAAGGTGGCACCACCTGGAGCACCACTCTGATGGTGCTACTACATTCCAGGCTATATGAGATCTCTCCTTCCACAGAGCCAATATCCAGGTGGAACAGCTCACCTCCAGCTGTGATTGTTTGGTGCAAAAGCTTCTTGTTTTCCAGTGCTGAAATCTGTCCCTCTTTCTTCTCTCCCTTTCCCTTATAGCTGCTTATCCTGCTGCTTATGGCCAGATTAGCCAAGCGTTCCCACAGCCGCCTCCCATGATCCCACAGCAACAGAGAGAAGGTGAGTGAAAGGGCTGTTCTCCTTTCTGGCCCTGGCATGTCATCCCCACCTCACTGCTTCCCTTCCCCATATGCCTAGAGAGAGGCCATCAAATGCTCCATTGCTTTGAATCCTTGGTCTACTAAGTCTCTTCCCTGTTTCTGTATGTGTCATGGCATCATCAGCACTAACAATAATCTACAGGAACATCCTCATGGGAAATTGCTGCTGCTATCTTCTTCACAGCCGCCAGGGAGGGGAGCATGCTGTTGTGCATGGGCCATGGAAAGGCTGGGTAGCAACGTAGGCAGTAACATTCAATGGGGATCCATGTTAAAGACAGTCAGCAATAATGCAGATCAAAAATCCCGCAGCATTGCAATAAGGGATTTAGTAGAAAACAAAGCACTGGTGACCCTTCATTAGAAGCCAGTAAAGCAATTTCAAACAACTGCTATTTAGATTATCAGCTGATCTAGTCCTTTCAGCCTGACCCTTGATAATCTGGAGAGAAAGCAGAACACAACATCTATGCTGGGATAGGATGAATGATGTAGAACTGCCTGTTTCTCTACCCTGGCTATAGGAGGAGCCAGGTTTAACTAGTCCACAGGAGGGGATGACTGCCACGTAGGCGTGGAAAGTAAAGAGAGGCAAATCTCCCACTATTCATTGTGTGACTGTTTGGTGTAAAAGCTTATTTCCCAGTGCTGAAATTTGTCCCTTTCTCTTCTCTCTCTTTTTTTTCCCCTTTGCTTTTCTTTCCCCAAACCAAATGTTTTGGGTGGTATCCATGCCATTTAATGTTGCCAACCCAAAGACTTGTCTGAATGAAGAGCCTCTAGTCTAGTCCCTTATGTTCCTCTTGCTGTCAGTGGAGAGAAGTGAGCTCCGTGGAGGGCAATACACTTAGGTATTCCCAACTGTCCTCTAGGGAGTCTGTTCCTCTCTTTTGATTAGGAGGAGACTGCTTGCCTAAGCAACACATTTAAGTTAGGTGCTCAGCTTGGTGTGCAGACCCTCATTTTAAATAATTACATTTCAACTTTTATCCTCTATTAGATCACTAATTCAGATATATTCTGTTATATGTGTTATTATATATATATAATGATATTTAATATTTTAATATGGTGTAACAGTCAGAATGAAATTATTCAAGATTACACTATCAAACTAAAACATTCTGATGGCCTAAAACTACTTTGGGGGAGAAATCTCATTTTGTGAGAAAATTAGAGTGTTGGCATTTCGATCTAATTTGGAATTAATTTTTTTCTGATGTCAGAATTTCCTGGGGAACACAACTTCCAGCTCCTGATTAGCTCTAGTACACGTCCCTGCTGTGAGAACAGATGCACAGACCTAACATATCATTACAGAGATGTTTCCCCCATGCTGAAGGACTTTGCTTTTTATTACTTACTGGGGCTAGATTAAGCACAGGACAAAATGGCAAGCAGACCATTGCTTAGCATAGCATTGGGCCAGGAGCAACTACAAGCAACGGATGTTGCACATGCTTCGAATACCCACTGCCCAAAGCCCCCTCTGTGCCTAAGGCACGCTCGGTCTCTGTGCGTTGAGGGCGAGTGTCACCCAGTGGACAAGCTGTCTCATATCACCTTGCTCCTCTCTGCGAGCAGCTGATAGTGAGCATGGCTGGGGAGCAGATGTGTAAGATGGACCATGGTCCAGCACAAGTTGCCCTTCTAAGTGTTCTGCACTCACCTGCAGTGCTTGGCTGCTGTGGCTTTCCCTGCTGCTCTCCGGAGGGGAGGATCTCGGAGGCAGAGCACTCCATCTCAGCACAGGGTCGAGACCTTTAAGACTGTCTAACCTTTAACAGGAAAACACAGCAAGAGGAAACTCTAATAATAATAACACTCAGTGCTGAAAAGATGTTTGCAAGGATCCGCACAAACATTGATTTGTTAATGAACCCGCCCTACCACAACAATAACACTGATGATCGCGTTGTTAATAACAGTGCTGACTCTCAGGTCCTGTGTCCTGGCTGGATAACAAGCCCAAGCTGCTCCATGTTCCTGTAGAGATTAGTCACTGCTTCCACATGAGTGCTGAGACCGTCAGCAGCTGACAGGTTGCGCAGGGTGGAACATATCCAAAATGATCAAAGTTGAAGTTTTGATTCGGACCAAGTCAGGCAAAATTCGGGGCTAATTTTGCATTTGTATGCTATTACTCATTCTGACGTGGTTTCTGAAACTCAGAAATATACTTAGATGTTAAACTGGAGTGGGGTAGACTTGGGGCAGGCTTGTGACTCCTATGTGCCCTGCACACAGGCATGCCAGAGACTTAGCAGCAAGCAGAAGCAGAAGAAAAGGCAAAGAAATCACAGTCCCTCGGCATGTGCTGCAGAAGGGAGGCATACACCCCGCTCACTGTGCAGCCGGCCCAAGGACTGCCTGCTAAATTTGCACACCTTACAAGACAGCCTGTTTTTAATTATTGTTCGAAGGACTCTGGCCACAGCCTCTTCTCATGACACTGACTCATAGCGTTGTGGAGGCAGTGCTAGATGGCCCCAGCTCAGGTATTTGGGGCTTCTTCACTTTGACGCTGGACACGCAGGGACAGGCCAGGTCTGGTGCTCTGCCCATGCTATAGCACCCCAGCAGGGAGGCTGTGGAGGGCTGGCATAGCAATGGTTTAAAGGGAGTAAATTCAGGTCCAACCAGGCCAAAGCAACATGGATCCACTATGGAGCTCTCTAGCATGTGCTCCACTGCCCTCATTAGCAGGTTTTTCCACTATCCATCATGATTTGCATGTAACGCAAAAACCATTCATAAAACATGTTTCTTACAACTTTTCTTCCTATTTTGCTTGAATCATAGTATCTCTGTTTATAGTGTATTAATGAACAGAAATATGTATTTTATTAGGAAATAAATCCAACAGTTAGGGTAGGTGCCAGGATAAAAATGAATCCTGATTATCTTTTCGTAAAGTGTTGTCAGCGCTAAATCTTTAGCTGATTTCTGGACAGTGGCACTATATTCTGGCACTATATTCAGCCCTGAACTGCCAAATGTAATGTCTCCAATAATCCATTAACCCAATCCAAAACTGGACTTTTCTCTCGGCAGTTGAAGTCTTCAGTGAGATTTTGTCTTTCCAGCTGTGATACTTCCTCCCTTTCCAATGATCCTGATTTAAAACTCATTACACAGGTGCACTGAGAACTAACTTGCTTTTCACAGTGCTCTGAGCTGGACATTTGATGAGTTCAGTTTCTCAGAAATCTATACATATGCACCAAGGGGTGGCCATATAATGTGCAGTTTTCCATGCAGTGCCCAGTTTTACTTGACTCAGGCAAAAAAAAGACAAGGTAGAAGAGCTGAAACAGAGAAACCTAATTTTGTGAATTCTGTACTGAGAAGGCTAACTGTAAAAGCCATCTTATGGATGGATGAGTTTAACAAGATATTGCTTGTTTAATCCTAAGGGCAGTATTTTTGTATGTGAGGGTAGGAAAACAGATCAAGCTAGCCCAGATTGCTTTTCAGTAGCAGGTGAAGTTTGCAACACTCGAAATTAGCAAAAATCCTCTTTAGTTAGCAACAAAATGCGTTTGGCCTTGAATGTCTGAGTCAGTGCAGGAAGCCACAGCATGGATTTCGCTTCCATGTTTTGGAGCAGAACGGAGCTTTCCAAAGGTCTCTGCCCTTTTACATCCTCCTGATCCCTCCCCACCTTGGTCGGCAGTGAGGCAATGGTGACTTCAAGGTTAGCTAAGGGTTGTTCTCTCCTTGAGCCAACCTCTGAGCTTGGTGTAGAGGAAGTTGCCTCCTCATCTGCCTTACGCCTTAGTAGGTGTTTCTCAGCACATGCGGGCAGCATCCCTACTCATGTACAACACATCCAAGGCCCCAGGAAATGCAGCTGGCGTTTCTGAAAGAATTTGCCAGTTTTGCAGAGCAAACTGCTGGCTCTGGTGATGTCAGTGGGAATTTTGCCACTAATTGCAGCAAGGCCAAATTTTACCCATTCTATTGAAATGTGGATCTCAAATCCCACAGCAGAAGTGCTCTGGGGTATGTTCAGATGAACAAATGAATTTTTCCCTGCTATTCTGGACCATGGTCTTCTCCTGGGCAGAATTTTCTTCTACTCTAACAGACACCTCAGGGGGTCAGTGTTTGTTTAACACTTTCAGACTGTTACATATCTAGTTTATCTTGCCAATAATGCCACATCGGGTGGAACTGAACTGCAGCAAGGACTGGGAAAGGGATCGTTGTTGATTGGGGAGAATAGGAAAGAGACAGACGGCATTGCAGGGAGAGATGGAAGATCTTGGCATGAAACAGGGGAGTCAGAATGTGGGCCATGGAGGTTCAAAAGTAATTTAGCTAAGCAGATGACTGGGTGGCTAATTAGTTAATTATCCCATCATACCACTGTCCCCCCATTTGGAAGAAACCCTATCACCATCCTCACGACCTCTAGGAAATGTGTGAGATGCGAAGGATCAGCTGTTCCTTCGTGACAGTCCTTTTAGCAAATTAGTGGGGAAAATTGTGCTTAGCAAATATTCATTAGGGCTTCATTTTCCATTAATCCAAAAGGAAATGTGTAGAGCCTGTGACTTCAATCACGCTGAGGCCCAGGAATTTTAATGAGCTTTAAATGGGCATCTGTCAGGATCCTGACTTCGTCGTACTTCTCCTGCCAGCCGGGGGGATGAGTAATGGCTAATAAAAGGTGGGAGCATCTAGGAAAACTCCTCTCTGTAACAGGAAAGGCAAAGCTGTAATTTGCTCTGTTATGACACCATAATTATGCCCTGATGAAGAAAGTGAGAGTATTATAAAAAAAAAAAAAAAAAAAAGTCTTTCTTTTCTCAGAAAGAAAGTCATAAATGCAGAAGTCTAGCTCAGTCAGGTCGCAGGTGCATGGGCCTGGGGAAGGAGAAAACCCCATTTCGCTTGTCGTCTTCCCTTGCAGCAGGGAACGTGCACTAGTTCACTTCAGCCTCTCCAGAGCAAAGCAGAGGTAGAGTTACCTATTGAGGTCGATGCAAAGGTGGCCAGAAACTGGAAATTCCAATGGAAATAGTCCCAACAGAAAACAAACAAACAAACAAACCCCAATCTCTGCTTCTTCAAACTATGCAGTTTTCTGCTACTGAGCAATGCAAATAGTTCAAACCTTTTTTTTTTTTTTTTTTTTTTTAGCAAAACCACATGGAAACAAATATTTCCTTTTGGCTTTTGCTATATGTACAGTACACCTTACATTTTAATACCTTAAAAAGTCATTTTGAAAAGTTATATTCCTGTGCCTTCAAGCAGAGGCAGGTTTTTCACTTTTCTCCTCCAAAATGCAATTTCAACAGAACATTTTCTGAGAGTCTCCACTTTAACAAAATTGTATGTTTCCAAGCACAGACTCTTCTCTGGACATTTTTTTCCAAGTATCCTCTGAAGGCTGTAATAGTATTTGTTACAGCATTAAGGGAAAAAGAGAATTCCTGTCCTGAAGTCTCATATTTTGGGTTTAAACCCATCTGTCCTATCTCTTGTAGAACCATCTAGTATGGGAGGACATGGCAAAACTCTTTGGGGAGTCTCAGGACTCAGTTGGGCTGGGGACTGAATGTGAAATTTTACAAAATAAAATAAGCAGGTTGGTTTGTGTATCTTTCTGCTTGTTATCACAGTCTTCACACAGACTCAAGAAGGATAATGAATCTTCTGCATGCAGACCCTGCATGCAGGCAAGGATTAGTGCGAAGGGTTACCCCAGACTCTGCAGATTAAATGAGATTATGAGGAGCAAAGAAAAGTTATGAACAGCATCTTTCATTCCTTTTGTTTCTGTTCCTCCGTATCATCGTTCCATGGCTCTGTGTACTGCTGCATTCTTCTGTGTCCAGACTTTTTTCCTGATGTCTGTCCTGAGAGTAGCAGCACCCCGCATAGCCTCTGAGTGACCATCTGAGTTCCTGGTCTTCTGTTTTCTCTCTTCTTCTGGTTTGGGAGACCAATGTAGCAAAATAAGGGGAGAGTCATTACAACAGATGCTGCATTGTTGGTCATAAAGATTTCTAAAGAAGACTAAACAGTAACAGTGCATAGATTAGCCAAAAAAAGACACTGAAAACACAGCCCTCCGCTTATGTTCCCAGCTGAAGAAAGCCAGACTTTGGCAGATGTGCAGATGAATCAGGGAACCATTTTACTGACATTCTGTGTAAGGTTCAGACTGATTCCTAGAGAAGATCCCCCAGCAGTCAGAGAGGGGACACCAAAGTAAATCTCTACCATGTGCTTTCTTATATCCTATTTCCCTCCATTCATGAGTCTTCCTCCTCTCTTCACAGGACCAGAGGGCTGTAACCTGTTTATCTACCATCTGCCCCAGGAGTTTGGGGATGCTGAGCTGATGCAGATGTTCCTGCCTTTCGGTAATGTCATCTCCTCGAAAGTGTTTGTGGATCGGGCGACAAACCAAAGTAAATGCTTTGGTGGGTAAAGATAACAAAACAATTAGATTCATCCAGGAAAGGGCTTTCTCTGAATACTTTACCTTTCAAACTGCTTTCTCTCTGCTTAAGCTTTATGATTTCTCTCGATTTACTCCTGTCGATACTTTCCCCCTTCCCTCTTTCTCTCCTAATTGTCTCATGCTCAGAATTGTGTGCCCTGCTTAGAGGTGAAGGATTGGCATCTCACCGGCAGCGGGGTGCTGTGGACACCGGTGGTGGGGCAGAAAATTCCAGCCCTTGGAAAGGGAGGTGGGAGGGTGCAAAGGAGACTAAAATATTTGGAGGAAAATGGATGGGACCACAGGGTAGGTGAATTGCTGATGGAGTCATTAGTGGGAGCGTGTGGCAGAAGGAGAATTTCTATATTTAATGGAAAGGAAAAACAGGTTGTGGGGCTGAAGATAAGACAGAAATGCAGGGCAGCTTTCCAGCAGATGTAATGCATGAGTTACAGATTAGCAGGGGCTGAATGACACCCGCAGAAATCGTGGGCTCCTGTGAAGAGGGCTACTTGGTGGATTGCGGGCAGCCTATTTTCTGAGCCTGCGAGACCTGAGCCAGCGCCACAGCAGATGCAAGTAACCCAGGCCAAGCCCCAGCTAACAGACCTGTTGAGAGCCTGGGTTTGCCCCCTTGAGAGCAGCAGTGTGCTCACACAGCTCTGGCCTTGCCACTGGCTCAGCTCCGCCAGCGTGGAGTCTGAGCAGAGCCCAGTCCACTGGGCTGGGGCCACTCAAGCTGCACCCACGGAGAGCTGGCCAACAACCACATGTTGAGTGCCTGGTGTCTCAGCGGGACCCTGCTGCTCGCGAGGGTGTTGCTGTAAAGTGTCCCTTGGACAGTGCCGTGGAGCAGGGATGCTGCCACATTTGGCCCCTTTCCTCCTGGGGAACAAGGAATCACACCCATCCGTGTCCGCAGGAGTGGGATGTGCAATTTCTGGTTCTCCGCCATCCCGCGTTCGTTGCGTGCTCTCCATGAAGAGTGCAATGAGAGAAATTACTGCTTTTCTTTTTCCAGTTACTTGCAGCTGATATGGACTCTGCCTCTCAGGCAACCTTCCAGTCTGAAGACTTGTTGGATTATCATTTGTTTTGAAAGCCACCCTCAGTCCCCATACTATGCCTCCCTCCCCTGCTGCCTTCCCCCTTCCGCTCCTGGCCAGCCCACCTCCCACAGCTCTTGGCTCCTTCCTTGCCCGCTTTGGTGCATGACAGAGGGAAACTTCCAAGAGTATTGTGCAAGTTTCCAAACTCATCCAAGAGTTTTGTGCCCCTTCTCTGTGCACAGTTCTTCCCGCCCAGCCACAGAGTGTCTGAACATGGAATTTTGCTCTTTGAAGGAGATCTGTCCCCTCATATGAGGTGACACCATGGCCCCCATCATTGGATTCCTGAAGCCTCAAGTACTGGAGGAATAAATGATGAAAGAGTTCAGTGTGCTGCAGCAGCTGGGAGGTTCAAAAGAGAAACTAGAGGGTTAGACCCATTCTCTCCAGAGTCCACCTGCCTTTTTAGAGCCTTAATCATGTTAAAACTCAGAACAAAATGAGTAGATCTGCACAACTTTAGGTTATATTGAAAGCTGATACTCCTAGGATATCAATGAGTTAGAAATGGAGCTTTGGCAATGAGATTGCCATTCCTATAACAATTAACATTTAGGGGTGTACTGAGCCTAGCTGTCATATTCACAAGGGAGAAGACCAAGGATAAATGGAGAAAAAGATAGGTTAGAGGCAAATCCAGCAAGGAGTATCTTCTGGATAGAGATTTACTTTTTCTCCTCTTATTTCAAAAGCTCTGTGGCTACGAGGCTTAAGGAGGATGGTAACATACACTTATCTTGTGGGTCAGTGGCATGGGGCTGACCTTATCAGCTTGTATTAGCTTCTCATATCCAAGTCCAGTCAAGTTCAAGTCTCAGGCAAGAGATCAGAACAACCCAGTTGTCTCTGGCTATAACTCAGTTTCTCTTAGAGCCGTGTGCCTCGTGTGGCTGTTGGTCGTAGCAACATTTTGACTGCACTGTGATTTGCACCATCTCCAGAGGCACAAAAATAGCAGAAATAGAGGTAGCTAATTATCACAAGTATAACACGTTGCTCTTCAAAACATCCCACCCTACTGCCCTTCGAATTTAGAACAAACATTGGAGTATCATGGATAATCAGGGCTTTCAGGTTCTGCTAAGTCCACTGAAGCTAGAGCTGACTATATTTTTTTTGTCCAGAAATTTAACATTCTTTTTTTCCGGGGGGAAATTATTCGAAAGTAAGAAAATACTTTCCTTTTCTACTTAGACTTCTCCCCAAACTCAACATGTAAAAACACAGCATTTGCATTCTGTTTCTTTTTTTTTTTTTAACCTAGATAGAGCTCTGCAAGTGGTAGCCTAGGGGGACAATTCTGTCTGGCCCCAGAAAGATATTCCACCATTATGTGACCTTTTAAAATATATCTGCTATGCAGATCCTAAGTAAATTGCTGTAACATAGTCTAGCCCCAGGTTGTTGAGAAATTGTCAAGAAGTCCTGTTTAAGACGAACTTAAAAATTCTGTAGAAAAATGTCACCATGCTTTTTCCACAGGAGCAGGAAATATTTTGTTTGCTGCTTTCCTCTCAGTTTTGTACTTCCTGTAAGTAACTGGCCCAAAGTGAGCGAATCAGTGGTGTAGCATCTCAAACAAAGGACCTCCACTGCACTTCCAGCACAAAGACAGATACAGAATCTGCTTTGGCCACTGAAAGCAGGACAGGGCAGGGGCAGCCATGGGAGCATTAGAAAACAAGATTAGTCATAAGCCTTTCTCCTGGTTTCCTGGAGTCAGACATCCTGCAGAGAACTATTTAGCACTTATGTGCTCTGCAGAAACTGCACTGTGGTCATGAAGCCTTTCACATTCCCATTCAGAGGCTGCCTCTGGACTGACACGGAGCAGCAAGGAATGGGAACTGCAGCAAACACCAGTGTGGTGAAAATGTGTGTTTACAATGTGAAAAGAAGTCAAAATACGTTTATTTTCCACGGCAGGTCTGCTTGCTAGAGTGTGTAAGACTGTCGGAGAAACAAACCTGTCTTCCCACTCATTTAAATCAGGACCTGTCTTTGCCCAAGACTTTCATCTTGCTGCACACCTCCACACTTGATCCAAATCCTGCATTTTCTCCTACAATTTCAGAAGCCTCTGGTTTTGTTTTTATTTTTTTCCCTTCCCTGAGGTAACTGAAATAAGCCCAAGTACAGACCTCACTTCTCCCGCCTAGCTACCCACACCCTGCCTGTATCAAGGGCTGAGCCTCCACTGCACTGACCACACCAGCATCTCTTCGGGTTTCTCCTCAGGAGCTGCATTTTCAGCCCTCATGTGTTCAAACTTACTGGTTTCTCTTTCAAAGCCTTTCACACCTCTGTCCTTCTTTCTCTTTACTTGCTGTTCCTTCACTCACTGTCCAGCAAATATCTGCAACCTCTTCACACAGACTTCTTTCACTGTCAGCCTGTTCCTCCTTTCTTGAGGGATGCTCTCCATGCCAAGGGAGATGCCAGGACTGCCACGGGAATTGTTCTTTCACTCAGTAACCACTACACTTAGTCAGATGCTCTTGAAGCCAGTGACTCCCTTTTGCAAGGCAGGCTGATACGGGACCCCGCGGCCAATACTTATACAACACTTTATGGCAGTCTGAGCTTCAACATCTGCAGGATCCTGGAGCTGTATCTTGTCTCTGCACAAAGCAGAAACTGCGCTGAGCCTCTTGCCTTCCCACCTCATGTGTGAGGTTTCCTGTTTGTAGATATCTACTCATTGCCTAAGGTTAGGCAGCATATCTATGTGTTGGTCATAACAGCTCAAGTGACAATTCCCTTCTCAGACATGCAGATTATTTAAGTGTGACCAGTTTGCATACCAGATATAAAGACAAGCTATGGTGAAACGATGTAATTAAAGCTGCTGGGACAAGTAAACGTGAGAAGAGCGAGTCTTCACATTACCCACCATTATCATGGCTCACTCTGCCTCTGTGGTAGGATGATGCTATGATACAGACCTAATTTCATAAGTACTCACACAGGACACATTTTGAGAAGGCATTTGAAGACGTTAATGTAGTGAAATGTAGAGACAACCATGTTCTAAGAAAATGTTTTAATGGAGAAGAGACTGAGAAAAGGATAGGTTTAGGCGATATTAATTAGGAAGACATGACAGAAATTAGAAAAACGAGGACATAGATGGAACAGCAGAGGCCAAATGATTACCCTAAGGTGTCAAATAAGATGTAGATAAATTAAAAACAGAAAAATTGCTATAGTAGTGCAAGTGGCATTCATTTGTTCAGTCCCCCTCTCTCGGTGACAGGCACCTGACCTGCCTCTGATGGCTCCTTGCACATCAACGAGCAGCTGGCACTGTGCATGTCGCTGTGCTTTGTGCAGGTTCCCCATATCCTCTGGCATGGGAAGGCTTTCAGTGTCCATTTCTCCCCAAAGTACAACCATCTGGGGAGGTTGTTGAGAGGCTCTGTTGTTCCTGTAGAAGAAAGCATGCTTCTGTTCATAGTCTGCCACCCTGAATTGTCACTGACTATGTCCTCTGGTCATTTTTCTCCTCTCTATGCATCCCAGACATGCACTAACAGTAGTGGTATCCCAACCTTTTTTGAAATGTCTCATATGAACCATAGCAATAAGTGTTCTAACTTTGATTACATACTGTGATGTCTTCTTAGAAGCATAGAATTATATGGACTAAAGGGACCATCTCATTTAACTCTTGGTGTAACACGGACATCAAGCTTCATTCCAATTTCCTCCCGCGAGTCCACTCTACAGCTGCTAGTGGACCATGCCATCTGGTAGAAGTGCCCTGTGTTCTCTGAAGATGCCAAAAGAAAGAAGACGCCACTTGCTGAGGGACATAGCAGATAATTACTCTCTCTGTTAAATATTTTCCTTTTATTTCCTACTCAACATTTTCTGGCTGCTAGCTTGTAAAAAGAAACAAAGGAGCCAAAAGAGAGAGATTAAAGGTGAGAAAAGCAGTGAGGAATGATGGCTGGACACAGGGGAGAGTGAAGCTCAGGAGAAGGTCTGGGGAATAGGAAGAGCTTGTATCATATTATTAAAAACATATTGTGGCAGTTCAAGACTGCAGTGTGGTGGCAGAAGGGTGGGGTGGGAGATGCAGGGCAGCAAGCAGGTCACAACTGTCTACAGCATTTCAACCTGGAAGTTGAATAGGAACAAGGTAAACACAAGAGACTGGGGCATCAGCAAAACTCTGCAGGGACCTGGGAGCAGAGGCACTGTAGGTCAGGTCTGAAGGGCCTTGGCGGCGCTCCATAAGACATCGGAATGGAACAGTAGACCCTGAGGTACACAGAAAAAGTATTGCTCAGCACCTGCTCACAACGTGCCTCCAATGCACCCTGCCAAAGCTGTCAGTTTCTCATTTAATGAAAAAGTCAGCTCTCCTTAAATTTGTCAAGGGAAATGAGCAAGTCCGGGAGTAGCGTTGTGTGAGAGTCAGAAAATTCCGTCCCATGTACTGTCCTGTCTGGGTGATCATGGGTCAACTGGTCTGTGTGCCTCAGTTTCCCCATCTTGTAGCAGGACACTGGCTCCTTTTTGCAGTGCTTTAAAATCCACAGATGAGAATTACTTATGAGCTCAAAGTAATTTTTTTCCCTTTGGAAAAAACCTTTCTCAACAGTTAAAGTTACTGGAAAACAGTTGGGAAAGAGGTGGAGCTCTGCTTGCTGCTGTTAACAGGGCTATGATTAAATTCAGATTTTTTCTTTTTACTTTAAACCTGATTTCAAATTTCCCAAGAAACTCTCTACCCCAAACTTTCTCCCTGTAGTCTATGGAATTAGGCCACTTCAAATGATTTAGTGGCAATAAATTCTGTCTTGGACCCCTGGGCAATTTCAGATGGTCATGCCATAGAGCTATGGCTACAGACCAGAGCTCAAGTGTAGTGAAAGAACCCCCTAATTTGAGTGCCTGAGTTGAGACAATCTGGAGCCAATTTTCCAGGCACATTAGACATGCCTGACCCCCTTCCTCACCAGGATGTTTCAGGTCAGCTCAGCACCAGCTTGTTGTGGTCTGTTGTGTTCTCCAGAGCCTGGTGCAGACAGCCAGGCTGCAAGCAAAGACTCGTGAGGTGTCCAGCTTCATTGGAAACTAGGTCAGGAGGAAAAAAAGCACCGTCAAAGGGGTGCTTAGGGCTCCCAGGTAAAGGGAAGGAGGCAAAAGATTTTATTTGCTAGACATGCTCTGTTTTAATACAAAGCAGCTGGGCTGAGACTTCAGGCCGGCAGAATAAAAAAAGGGACACTTCTCTAGCTAATAGTCCTGAGAGTAAGAAAGAGAAGAAGCTTTTTATCAAACTCACAATACAGCACCTCCAGCCATTGCAGTCTGTTGGGGGAGGTTTGGGGGGGAGGAGGAGGAGCGGGAGAAGTATTAGGGCTGTGAGCCACTATTCATTTACAAACTATAATTAATTTGATGTTTAGATTAATTTCTGATGCACTCTCAAAGGTGCACTGAAAGCATTTTTCCTTTATTATAATGTTGATTGCTTATTGGGGAGATAAATCTAACTGTCAGTTATGCACTGACTTACCAAAACTTTCAGACCAAGCAAGCATGTATGCATAAGGAACAGCTGTTTGCAGCTCTCCAGTTAAAGAGACAGCTCTGCCTTTTCCCAATAACTCACATTAAAGAAAATCTATACATTGTACACAGGGACTCCTGCTTTCTTTTGTAGCTTAACAATGTATTAGACAAGAATATGTTAGCAGCATCTATCTTCTATTTATCCGTCCAGCTATACCCATTGCTATTCTATCCATTTCTCTATCCAAGTGATATAGTCCACATCTAGAATGTTTTAAAAGCTATGTATACATTTGTACATACCTACTCACATATGCACTTATATAGTGATTTAAAATATTTTCTCTTACGGTGTAATTAGATGGAGGAAATCATTTCTGCAGGGTCTTTGTGGGTACTCAATTAATGAACTTCAAAGATGGAACGGCCATTTATGTGACTAATGGAAATGACCACTTATACGAGTTAATGCCAGAAGAAAGAAAAGAAAAAAGAAAAAGAGTTTTGAAAGAGATTAAAAACTTAGTGCTCTGGGCTTCAAACCAATCCTTCAGTACTGGGAATTAGAAGAGAATGTGATGAGGCACATTATCATATGTGGCTGCACAGCACGCTATTTATTGCAACTTCCCCTAAAAGAACTTTGATGTTAGACAGTGGAGAAACCCTAGGCCTAACTGTGTACAGCTGGTCCTACCTGTGCTCCAAGGATATTGTCATTCCAAACGTGAACACCCGCACATGAGAAATGCCACAGAAGGGTTGCTTGTGCTGCTTCAGTTCGATGTCCTTGCGCCGTGATACCTCCTTTCACAGCACGGGGCATGGCCGTGACAACTCTGTGTCCTGGGGTACAATGCCAGGATCCCTAACATGGCACTTTGTCTTGTCACACATTCTGTTGATGAACCAGTTCAGGTCTGGAGGCAATCCAAACACACTAATGAGCCCCTAAATAAATAAATAAATAAACAGGAAGGTCCATTTTTGAACCCAAGAAGATTGATCTGCACAGAGTGGACTTACATCATCCCACTCTTGTGGATTTGGAAACCCACTGCAGCACTTCGGCTGTTAAATTTATTTTTTGTTTTCCCAAGGAGACTTGTTTTACACAAGGTGAATCCGACCTGTAGAATTAGTCTATCCAACCATCCATCCATCTCCACAAATACCTATCTTCAGCTTCTTTATATCCATCTATCCTTTCTCATTCACTGCACAGGGCTGCTGTTCAGTGTTTTGAAGTCTGTCAGGTAGCTAGTTACTGAGCAGCTGTTCAACAGATCCTCACAGCTCTGTGCTTGGCCCCAGGCCTTCCTTCCTGCACAGTGTTCAAACCCTGCTATGGATATGAATTTCTTATTATTTCCTCGTCTGCTTTTCTAAGGTCCTTCCCAGCAGAGCATTTGAGAGGTTCACAGAGCTGACTAAGAGCATTTTCACAGTGCTCGTGTTGTCCTCATTCTACCAAAGGGATGAGGAGGCATAGAAAGACATTCAAAACTCTTTACTAATCTTGGATGCCTAATCTGAGGTGCCACGAGCTTGGCTGCTCTGTCTGCTTCTTTTCGAGTATTTAACTTGATGTAGGACATTCAATGTTCTTGTAAACCTCAAATGCAGGTAGAGGCACACAGCCTTTCACCAGGGAAAACTCACACTGCGCACAAGGGAAAAGAGGAACAGGCAGGAAGGCTTCATCTTTGCTAGTAAACTAATGAGATTGGGGGTAGCAGCTCAAGCCCTGTGCCATAACTATTGCTTTTTCTTTTATGTTTGTAAGGCACTGGCTGTACTTGAGCTCATGCAAGTTAGCGCCTTGCTTGGACATGGCCTCAGAAATGACCAGGGCCAGAGACTGTTCCCAGATGGCAATATAGATGGCAATATAGCCAACTCTGTGCAGGACTAAGAGGGGTTAGCCATATAGATGCAAGCCATGTTGTGCAATTTGCTTTCAGAGCCTGGCCTATTTAGCAGTACAGAAGTAGTCTAGGAGTTTTTATTAAGGATGACTGTGAGCTGTGATTTACGCAGCGTAACTGGGATATTATGGCAGAAATAGAGATCAAGACCAGCTCTCTAAGGCAGCATTTGGTTGTATAACTAAAAAAGCCATCCTTATCCTGCCTTGTATACTGTCCATGTTCCAACATTTGTAATGATGAATCTAATATATTGCTATCTCGCTCACCCAGTTCGGCATTCCCAAAGCACCTTCATGCTCTATAGTAATTAAAACAAGGATGCCATGAAGAAGAAGAATACAGAAATGTGTGATTAGAAGCAATGCCATAGTGCGTATACAAAATATAGAATTGAAGTTTCAGAGATAACGTCAGTTCTTGCATTTTCTAACTCCTGAGCAACCACTTCATTCTTTTAATACACTGATGTGTTTGATATCCTCAAATAACCAAACCAAAATAAAAATAATTCCCAGATGAGGATTTCACAGAGTATATATTGCCATTTTCCAAGTTTATCATCAAGATAACAACTTGGAGATGACCCATAAAAATTGGTACCTTTCTTAAGCATTCCCAGTTTCCTCCATCCCAAACACCCAATCAAACTTATCATCATTCTAAATCCAGGCCATGCTTCCCCAGTCTTCATCTGTTATGTAGTAATTATATAATATATGTTACATTTTACATATTACATATATATGTACATAAATGTATATACATACACATATATATTTTTAATATCGATGTAGATGATCAAAAGCAGTGAAAAAGGCAAGGTGAAATTCTATGACTGCCCTAAAGACAGGTCCCTGATCTCCCTTTAAAACTCTTCACCAGAGTTCCCAAGGGTTTTCCAGAGGTGAGAGCTTTGCTTGCAAAGCCAGATGAATTTGGCTGCAGCTGCATTATGCTATGAAAGTGTTTAGTTCTCAGTGGTGTTGATGACAAAAAAAGACTGCTGATCAACTCCTTATTTGCTATAGGTAATTGAGAGAATAGTTGTCTTACTTTGACACTGAAAAGACCACAGATGTAAAGGTTGGATCTAGATCAGCAACCTTATCTGAGGACTTTCCCACTTCAAAATGTACATCAGTAAATCCTTCCATTCTCCTGCTGGTACCCAGCGTAGCTTAGTGCCAGTTTTCAACATCCCAATGTAGATATAAAGGGATTTTCACTTTTCTTTTTCTTCCTAAAAGACACACTGCATATGAGGAGGTTTTCTGTGTTAATTTTTTTTTTCTTTTTGTTATTAGCTGTTTTTCACAAAGGGCCCCACATATGGAGTAATGTACTGGTTTGAAACACATGGCCAAAAGCTATTCATCACTGTTTCTGGCTTCTGAACCAGAACTTCTGCACGGTACCACACGAGAAGCTCTGAGTCTTTCTATATGTCTTATTAGGTTGCCCCACCCTGGTCAAAATGAAGTATGCAAGACAGAAAGAGAAAGAGATGCTTAGTTTCTGTATAGGTAATGGTTAGAAAGAGCAAGGCAGGGATTCTGTACTATACTGTATGAACAACTGATCTGTTTCAGAGACTCCTTGAGAAAAGGGAACTGATAAAATAATCACTATTACTTGCTAGTAGAAATCAGAGTGCTCAAACAAGTGATTTGTTGTCACTTTTTTTTTTTTTTTTTTTTTGATCTTATTTAAATCAGGAGGAAATTTGTGTTACCACCACAAAATATTATCAAAAGGATGATGATCTTTTATGATGCACACCCCTTATAGACCAAGAAGGATGATTGGTCTTCTGGGTAGATTCTGTTTTCTTAAATAGCTTCTTTATCAAAAGCCCATAAACTAAATAGAAACCAAGAGAGAACCTGAGAGCAGTGGAAATAAAGATTAAGATAGGAAATGGAGTGGGGCTTGGCTGATGAGAGCTTCAGTAGGTACTTTCATTCTTTTTGTACTGTGCAACTTCGACAAAACTGATATAGCAATACCTTTCATCTTTATTTTGCAATACTCTCAATGAATCTTTAATAGCTTAGGTCCCACTCATACTTGGGTTAAAGCTGATCTTTACTTTTGGTTTTACACCTGAAGAACTTGCCTCCTCAAAATTTCATCTCTTTTTTTTTTCAACTACATATATTACCCCATAAACTTTATGTTAATGTGTCAGGAGCTCAAACATTCACAGTGCAGGCTAATTCTCAGAAAGCGATTCAAAAGACTTCCCTCTGTTTCCAAAGGCAGTTAGGAAATTGTTTCCATTCTAATTATCACCCCCCAAAAAGGCCAAATATCATTCACTTAGCTATAGATGACTCCCCACTAGTTAGCTTATCCCTACAAGGGATATATATGTATATATCACAAGCTGGATTTGCACATGCTGCTTCTCTTGATAAACTACAATACTTCTTGTTCACAGCAGATCTCTCTATATGTTGGTCCAACACTTGATTCATGTGGCTCCCAAGGACTGGTTGAAACCTAGAGCTTTCTTCCTCTCATTATTTTGAATGATTTCATCTCCTGCTTCCCTTAAATGAGTAGATGCACCTCTTGCAGCAACAAGACGAATACTTGTTCTCTCATTAGATTAGCTCTGGTCATAGGAAAAAGAGAAGTTGTTAACATTAGATCCATTCTAATGTTAACATTAGAAAATCAGGAGATTTTTGTTTTTTCTTTTTTCTTTTTCTCATTTTAGAGAAAGATGCTCGTGATCAGAAGCCCTGGTTACAGATGTAAAGGCTGGGCCTGTTTCTATAAATATATGAGTGAAAACTGCATATGCAACCATGCAGAGTTTAAACAGTTCAAATTCTGGTCCAATCTTGAATCTTACCCAGGTACTTTCAATGTGAGTCATGACAGTAATTTCAATATGAAAGAGCAGCTTGTGAGAAAGAAGAATCGTAGGAAGAAAAATCCTTGTTGATTTGAACCATTATAATCAGGCTCAAACAGCCCTCAAACATCTTCACAGAAGGCCTGCTTCTTTGAGGCAGTATCTGGAGAGCATCCAACTGGCAGTGCACAATACAACGGACCACTTCTCTGCCCATTCAAGCTCATGTTGCATCAATGTATGGAAGTAGCTGCATGCACAGGACGACAGGAAGGTGACATCAGGAAGATGCTCTCGTATTTCTAGCTACCTTCTGCACTGGATGTTCTGACCTTTAGAGAAAGTTAATCATGCCATCTACTTTCACTCTTCATTTAATCTCCCCTTCCCATCTGTTCAGTTTCTCTCAGCTGGAAGCAAGATGAAGAACGAGTACCAGTCAGCTGTCTCAGTGGTCCGCAGCCCACACTTTGGGGCCATTTATTATAAGACATTAATATCAATTGTCACCCCTATCATCACTGTTACTGCAGTCCATGCCAGATTAGTGGGCAAGAACTTACTTTTTAAATACCTGTGTGAGATGAGCACTAGACAGACAGATAGACAGATTGGCAGCATCAGAAGGGACCATCCTCATCCTTTGGGCTGAAGTGCTAAATAACATATGCTAGACACCTCAGCTTGTGTGTCAGGTTCAAACCTTCTGATTGAGTCATAGCATCCATTTTAGGAAATCTCTTAATCAAGATTTCATGTGATAAGTCTTCCACTCCTATTGCTAAACAAGATTTCCAAAATAGTTAATTACCTTCACTGTTTAAGAAAAAATGCAGACTCAGTGTCTTATTTCCATTTTGAATTTGTCACATGTCTACTTCCATCCTGTAGAGATCATCAAGCTCTATTTTTTCTGTATTACAAAAGTCGCAGTCTGTTCTGAGCCCTTTAAGTAGTTCAGTATCGTGCTGAGGACTCATTATTTGTCTGTTATCATGACCCTGTCTTCTTCTTACAGGCATTGTTTTCTAGTGAAAAACCCTTCTATTATGAGAAATAAAAAAAAAAAAAAAAACACCACTATTTTTTTCATTTGGAAACAGAACTTTGAATTTGGCTGAGTTAAAATGAATATTGTTTAATGAATCCAGGTTATCCATTGACCTAGGTCAGTCTGACTTATTTCTCTATTTTTTATCATTCCACCATTTCTTCTATGATTGGCAAATTCTACCAGTAATTACTTTAGATACCTTAGAGATAATGTTAGAGATACTGAATAGCACAGAGCTTTCAGCATTTTCCTAGAGTAGCCTACTAGAAACTCTTCCATATTATAAGCGACAATTTGCAATTATATTTTGTGATATATGAGTTACTCCATTTTTTAGAAATTTAATATGGATTGCTTTCTTTTTGTTTAAAGAGGGCCTCTGTCAAATACTCTAGAGAAATTTAAGTATAGTCATTGAAAGCTTACTTGATTATCCGAACTTACAATTTAATTAAAATAGGTTAGTTTGACAGAAACTGTTCTCCATTAAATTATGCTTATTGGTATTAATTCTGCATTTTAAAAGTCTTTACCATATCATCTCTTATGAATATTTTCATAACTTTTACTTAGATTTATGAAAGATTGACTAAGTTTACCTGGTCATCTGGTTTACATCCTTAAAAATTAATAATAGTTTGTTTTGTTTTGTTTTGTTTTCCCAGGAGAGCGTGAAGCTTTTCTAATATTCCATAAATTTCTAAAATGAGCATTAATGGTTAAGCAAATTTCTTAGCTCATTCTTTGAATATTCTTGGGTTCCAATTATCTCATCCCACAGAAGTGAAATATTTAATAGGTGTTGTTTAGCATAGTCGTCAGTTACTGACTGTTCATACATTACAAAATGGGTGGATGGATGGATGGATGGATGGGATGGATAACTGGATACACGAATCTCACGAGGACATGATTAAACATCAGTGGAAGGTTAAATATTCCAAAAAGTCATCCAACCCTATTAGACACTAGAAAATAGCTGAAATGCTATGCCCTTGATCTGCAGACATACTCCTTTATTGAGTATTCCAGTACCCATAAATCACCTTACAATACAATACCTTCCAATGCACACATACATTATAGAGCTACTTACATACAGATTGTATCCTGAAATTCTTTACAACGCTAAAAAAAATTGCAAGACAGCAGCTAGTACTTCGTGTAAAGAACATAGCAAGATAAAGACCTTGCAAGGCAATTAAAGGAAAGCCTCCATTCTCTGATAAGACTAATAAACTTGGGAAAAGAGAAACTGAACAGTCCTAGAAAGGAAAGTGGACTGAGGCAGTGGGGAAGTGTCGAGAGGGTGGGAGGTCGGATCCCGATGCTGAGGACGGCAGGAGGACCATCCCTGTGCTCTTCCTGGAGGGGAAACAGATCTTGTGATGCGAGTGCCTCCTCATTGCCATCCCAGCAGAAAAGGTCTCCCTGCAATTCCTAGGTCTCACCCTTCATGGGTTTAGTAACAAAGGCAAGGAAGCCGTGCTCCAAGGGGGCTGTTCCATTAATAACTAATTGCTTAATTACTAACACAAATGCTTGGGAAGGAAAGGAGTGGGGCCTGTGGTCTATCCAATTGCCAGTGCTTTCTGCAGCTTTCTCCTGTCTTTGTAGTCTGGCCAAGGCCCCGTCTTATCACCTCGGTAGCTCTGGTATGGACGTGAAGGAGGCCGGGGACATGGGCTTCTCCTGTGCTACGTACCCAGCCCGTGTAAGCGGAAAGACTGTCCCTTCCCTTTCACTGCGCTTGCTTTCCACAAGCTGAAAGCCAGGTCCCGTAGAGACAGTATTTACTTTTCTAATCTGCCCCCCTCACTCTGGCAGACAGACATGGATTGAATGACAAGAGAGAAAAGTTCTGAAGAATGAAGTACTCTGCTTAGCTATGAACATGGAATACCAGAGCAATAGGAAGAGTTGTCTGTCTCCCATGGCAGTCAGACAAATGGACCAACAGCCAGAATGAGAAAAAAGATACCTCTGGCCTACAGAAGCCAGTGAGCACCAATATATGTTCATTTCCATTGCAATCTCTTGCAAAGTGGGTTGCTGTGGTAGCAGTTTTGTGTAGCAAACATCAGGCCAGTAGGTCCTTAAAACTTCTTGATATTAATAAAAATTAGTTGTTTTTCTCTTCGAGGATTCTACTTTCCTTTCTATTGCCTGAGGCCAGCCTAGTTACATAAGCGAACATGCAGCGAGACAATCTGACTCCAGATAAAGGCATCTCTAGATCCAGGGTTTACATTTTGACTTATCATTGGCCATACACTTGAATGCTGATTTGGAGGATATTCATTATAGTTACCATTCTCTAGGCTGCATCCAGAAGAAGATTTCTGTTAAAGATAGGCAATATGTTATTTCACTCTGGTAGGAGATCATCAAAGTGTTGTTCTGCCTGTCAACTGCTAATTCTTCTTGCAGCATGCAAAGAGAAATAGAAAATTCACGAAGACCAATTTGGGATCCGTGGGAATTTAATGATGCAGCCATTCAGGGTTGCTCTTAATGCACAAATGAACTCATGGTCATGCAGAGCCATTGCTTACTGTGAATGAAAACTTTACAGTTGCAGAGTTCAAATACACTTGGAGATAGTTTGCTAATCCCCTTTTTTATCATCTCAGCAGCTTAAAACAGAAGAACTAGGGGCTTGAAGTGAGCCCCTAGTTACAAAAAACATAGGTAGCCATACCACTGTCATGAGAAGGCCAAGTCCCCCTACTAGGACTTTCTGTAGAAAAGTCAAAAGCAAAGTTGCTTCTAAGATGCTGTCCCAGCTTCTGGTTGCTGATCATTTCACTCTCATGCAGGAAAGAGCAGGTCAGGAAAGGCCATGGACTCTAATGTCAACCCTTTCTGGAAGATACTCTGCAGAACCAGGAAAATTAGATGCCCTGAGCTGCAATCCTGGCTGATTTCTTGATTCTTTGCTGCTTTGATAAATCATTTATTAGAACAGCCTTTTTACATAATCCCTGGGGGAGAAAAAAAAAAAAACATAAAATAGATTTATCGCAAAACCCTGTCCTCCTACCAACCATCTTCAGACCAGGACATATATATCTCTGATTATTAATTAACTGATGCACAGTAACAGCTTCAAGCCTTTTAACCTCTCCCTTTCTCTTTTGTCCTTCAAGAGTGTGGATGACAATGCAGGTGTGCTGTTCAAAACACAGAAAATTTCTTGAGCAGCTGAAGTAATAGCACCATGCTTTGAGCCCTATAGCCGTGAATGCAATCATTAAAGCCATTCAGAAAACAGGTATTTAAGCTATTCTTCCAGGACAAGTATGGCATTCTTAGACATACCTGTTTAAATCTGGTGTAGTGCCATTAATATTGAAGGTGTTGACCTGGAGAAAGAGAAGAGGTTAGTTGTCAATAGTAAATGTAACAAAAAGTCTGGCTGTGGTGACGGTCATATAATCCACCAGCAGATATTTGACCTGAAAAGAAAAGAGAATATGATATTGTCAGCACTGGTTGTCTGTCTATCTGTCTATCACTGTGACATCCCAAATCTCAGGATAAGCCATAGATTTCTTGTTTTTGGAATCCATCCAAGTACCTTCAAAATATGAAATACAACTGCACGTAAATAACAGGAAAGGGGAAAGCTGAGTGCACCAACAACTTCGAGCGTATCAAGCCTTCTGAAACTACAACACTCAAATAAAGCTAGAGACAACAGCTGCTCTTTCCCTAGAAAGTGTTCCCAAGGAAAATGCACAGTTATCGGCGTCCTCCTCCACTATCCCCAGCAGCCCTGGCCCTTCTACCCTTGGCTGTTAGCTAGTAAAAAGTTTCACATTGCAGCAGTGGAGATCAGGACAACTAAGGAGAAAATAAATAAATAAATAATCCAAACACAGTCCAAATCTGCAGGCAACTGATATACCAATAGCAACAGGGTGCAACTCCCAGCTTCATTATCCTGTGGTCTAAATGAAATATAGTGAGCAAATGCACTTTTGATCTCTTTTATTAGTCCCATTTGTTAAAATGCTGTATTATTTACAGCTTTGCACGGAGTGAAGAAATGGAATTAGAATTCCATCTTAAGAGCAAAGTGATGATAAAAACTAGTTTAGCTGTGGGAGCTTGTCTAAGGGAAGGATTCTTGTATTGGTGTAGCGGCAACCCAGTACCAGGGCTTTTCATCTGATGAAAGGTCTAATCCCTGCAAAAGTGGACAGACAGTAGAGTTCCCATCAACACTACCAGTATATCTGGTGATGTTTTCATGTGTGAAGAGTTTGAGTCAGCAACACCACTTTGGGGAGTGCATTATCCAGGCAGTAGCCACTTAATGCAGTCTTACCTGGAGATGTGAGTCCCAACAGTGGAACCAGAGAAATCCTGTGCTATAGGTACCTTGCTTTAAGCGAGGTATGTAGCTTCATCGGAGTCAGCACTGATCTCTGTTGTTACGATGTGATTCATTTGGACACAGCTAGGCACATAAAAAAGGAAAAGAGAAATTGAGTCCTAATCTCTGCTGACTATTGGCTAGACCTCTGCTGATTAGTTTGGGACCCCAGTATGATTTGCTCACGAGCAGATGTAGATACACCCGTGACATGTGCTCTTAGGCAGTAGAGATACAGTGCCACAGGATCAGTTAAAAGAGTAGAAATCGAAGTTCAGAGGCAAACTAGGTTCTTTAAAGGCATAGTGTAAGTGATTATCTAGCCTCAGCCAACCCAGCTTTGGTACTTGGTAGCTGCACCTGTATAAGTAAAATAAAAATACCTGACCTTTTTTCTCTAGCACTAAGGCCAGCTGGCAAAGAATGGCCTACACCCAAACTATTAAATTCCTTTATTTCTCAGAATATTGTGGTCATGTCCAACCTAACTACTGAAAAAAGCCCCTGTCCTGTGCTAATACTCTGATTGTGCCCAGGGACTGTTTGGAGCTAGACACAAGCCAAAACTATATCAAGGACCTCTCTAAAAACTTAATGGTATAAATAATTGGACTCCAGTCCAGTGAACTTTCCCTGGCACTGTTAATTTACTGATATAGATGTAGCTGATATGTCTTGGGCAGGAGTATTAACAATCCAGAAGTGATTTTTTTAAAAAAACAGCCTTTCACTATGATCTATATTCAAACATGTGAGGTAGCTAGACAGCAAATTTCAAGTTCAGACTCAAACCAAGCTCTTCCAGTGATGCTTCCAGCAACATTTAAAGACTGAACCTACTCCAGCAAAATCAGTAGGTGCTTTGTTTGTTCCATTGCTGAGATCAAGCACAGGACCTTGTTGACTGATATATTATTCAACTAGTCAGACGTAAATTGGGAACATTACCTGATGCTTACTAGCTAATAAGAGATTGCAAAAGCAGGTCCATTGCTATTTAACAGCACCCCAGATCATTACTCACCATTACTCTCCGGTTTTCTGTCCAGTGATTGATGACTCCTGTGAGTCTTGAGCAACTCGTTTGCTCACATCCTCAGAGCTGCAATGCTCACATCTTCATCCAGGTGGCTGGCAGGATAACTCCACAGAGAGTTAATTACTTGAAACTTCAGCTTCAAGAGGAGAGGAAGAAGAGGGATGCTTGATTATTCTATAGGTCTACCTCTTGAAACTGCACCTGCCACATACATTAAAGCATGTTGTTTCAGCTTTGTTAAGATTTTGGGGTTTTTGAGCTCTCATAAACCTATGTTATTAGCCAAAGGCAGGGAGTACAGTTTTTAGGCAGCAGTGAGAAGGTGTGTTTGTGTATATAAGTGTATGCATGTGTATGTGTGTCTTTTTCAAATGCAATCTGCCATATATCATTGTGAGACTTGCTTTCCAGGAGGAACTAGTCCAGAGAGGAGATGCTTCTGAATGCAGTCACGGTACAGCAGCCCAGGGCCGTAAACCATGTCCTGTGCTGTTGTCGGGAACAGGTGTACCACTGGCAGCAAATGTTCAGCATTAGCTTTTTGAGGGGCTGCCTCAAACTGCCTCTTCATTTCTGCCTCTTTATCAGGAGACATCAGGTTCCAGGGGATGATTTGTGCTGCCAGAGCTTTGAAGGGTTAGGAGAACAGATGGCTTTGTGTGGAGCACAGGCTGGTCCAGGCTAGTTTTACCTGGGGTTCGTGCTCAAAGATGTTGTTGGCACATGAGCTTCTTATACAAGGTGTTGGCCCCCTGCCTCACATACGTCTCAATCCCACAGTCACTGCAGCTAAAGGCATATACAGGCTGGCCAAGGGAGTTCCTGGAGCTAGCACAGAAACAAAACAAAACAAAACAAAACAAAACAAAACAAAACAAAAAAACCCTCCCCAAACCTGAATGAGTTAGATGCCTTGACCCCTGCTTGAGTCTGACCTGGCTTGGCTTTTCTGATCCCCAAATGGCAACTCTTCTATGGAGGAAGAAAAAAAAAAAGCATCTTAGGTAGCTGTAGGTACAGTATTCAATCACTAAGGGTGTTTTTGTTGCCGGATACTCTCCATGGTTGATTGGTTGATGTGCTGGCAAGTTGTGAAACTACTTATGGAAACCGTGTTAGGAAAGCACTACAGTTAATCTTTCTCAACTGCAGAGTCAACATAAAGAAAACGAATCTGCAGTAATTGCCAGTTAATAAAACTCCTTGTATGGCTTAAGTGGCCAAAAATCAAACTATCCATGACAATGAATATCATAACGGAGAGCTTATTAAATTCATGTCTTACTTATATTGCCATAATGAGGAAGTAGCAGTAGGTATATAGGTGCCCTTCTTTGTGAATATTGGAAGGCGAGGGAAAGGTTATGCTGTTAAGTGAAGGGCATAGAAAGAGCTACTCCAGCCATAGCAGAGGGGAAGAGAACAAGACAGAGAACAAGTGCCTGGAAACCATGCATCACATCTGCTGCCAGCCAGAGCAAAGGTTACCCCAGTCCTGTGCGTGCCGGTACTGTGGCACCAGCATGTGGGTGCCCAGGCCGCACGGTGTTGTGTCTGAAATAGCACGCCGTGCCTGGCACCCCATGCACAGCGTCCTGGGACTCCAATCTGTAACAACCCCTCCTACCCTCCGTCCCCCATTGGCAACCATCCTCTCCTCACTTTCCNCCCTCCCTCCCGCCACCCCTTTCCCCATGTTCATTCTCAGTGGTCGTTGCATGTACGTGCCTTGGCTCCCTTCAGCTCATTAAGCCCGCTGCCTTGCCTCATGTTTTGACAGGTTTTGTGAGTTTTGACAATCCTGCCAGTGCCCAAGCTGCCATCCAGGCTATGAATGGCTTCCAGATTGGCATGAAGAGGCTGAAGGTGCAGCTCAAGAGGCCAAAGGATGCTAATCGTCCCTACTGAAGAGTTGTGGGAAGCGCTGGATACAAAGCACTAGCACAGGTAACTGCATGGGGCAGGGGATGTCAGCTGTGGTCTTAGCCTCTCTTTGTGTTGTAGACTCTTGAAAAGACTCAACTCTGTGATCCTCTAGCTTCTGCCTTTTCCACTTAGGCCTCTGGCTAGAGCCACACCACACAGACACACACCCACACATAAACCAGGAACTGTTCGTGTGTGCACCTGCTTCCAAAGAGAGGTGGAAGGATGCTTAATGAGGGATTGAGCCTAGCTCCCCACCCCTGTGGCATCCTTCATCTCTAAAAAGTCTTCCTGGTCACTAGGGGGGAGCTGACAGCTGTCCTGGTTCCCCTTGCTCAGCCAAAGAGAGCGTTTTTGGTGGCTGAAGAAAATCTGTAATTAAGAAATGGGACTGGGCTGCAGTTTAATCCCATGTGATTGGGCTGGGACAGTGTCTGTCTCAATAGCTCTGTGTTGCAAACCTTTCAAAGCATTCTTCATTCTTCATGCAGTGTAGTCTGTATCCAGTTTCATCCCAGCATAATAACTATGTGTGAATACATCTCCCTGACAGTTAAATGCCCCCCAATTTCTTCTTTTCCTAAACCCAGGAAATTAATTAAAAGATGCATGCTCACATCTTGCTAAGTTACCCTTAGTTCCTGTGTGTACATAAAACCCAGCCAAAGCTAAGCAAGCTTTGCTTGAGTGAGGACCTAGAATATTTGAATGAGGGTCTCATTGTCAGACTCACTTTGTGGTGGTGTTGAAAAGGAGATAGCTTGGTTTTTCCAGGCAACTTCTAATCCATGCAACAGTACCCAAAATAGCAGAAAAACTAGTGTAACTGGATTCTCAGGCTATTCTCAATGACAAAAATGGACACTAGGCACTGAATGAGGTAGTCAAGAATGCTTCTATGTCTTCAGAGTCCAAGCCCCATTTTTAAAGCAATAAGCACCTGGATTCCCAGGTGCTTAAAATAATTAAAGTACCTAATGCTTAGTGTTTTTGCAAATATTTAGGGGGATCAGGACCCTTGTTGCCATGGAATTTCCATGTCTGCACTGTACAGTGTAGCAGAAACCAGAGAGGTCTAAGATGAAGTTGAATGGCAGTGGTCTGTGCTATGTAAACGCATCAGCTTGCCTGGCATTAAGTAGGAGAGTCCCTGCACTGCACTATACTGTGTCATGAATACGGCAGTGACTTTTCAGGATGGTGCTTCAGATTTTAACATTTTTAAACAGTCACCTTTGAGCAATATAACCTTACCACGTGCCGTGACAAAAAGACATGAACCATCAATGATTTTGATCCAGGCCTTGCTGACCCAGCTAAGATTTGGGCAGGATGTCCCCCTCTTCCACTTTTCAAAAAAACTGCATAGTGTTCTAACTTCTAATTTATGTACATAACTTATTTTAAAATACTTTGTTACAGCCTTCAGAGCAGTATCCGTTCCTCTGAGAATTAAGGATTGGTATCAAAATGGTTGGGAAAAAGATACTGCACTGAAGATGACATGAAGTGGATCAAGAAACTTTTCAGTAAACATATTAGGTGCATGTGCTAATTTCATGGGGGGTTTTAGGATCTCTGTGGCAGTGAAGACTCAAGTTGCAGTCTCCATAGTTTAGTATCTCCCTTATACATGACTATGCAAAGATAACTATCAACATATTCTCCCTCTTCAAATACCTCTTTTCTTTTCCTTGCTTATGACAAGGCCTCTTGGAAGCTTGAAACCAAGATGTGTTTCCATATCCAAATGCTTTTTGCTTCATCACACTGGCTTGTTACTGCAGGTTTTGCTCAGAAGTGCTGGGGCAGAGTGTGAGATGCATGCATGCTATTTTGTTAATGCAGGGACTGCCTTTGATGGAGAGGTTTTCAATAACAACTGCAGAGGGACTGAGGAACACGTTTCCATCCAGTTTTGGAAATCTCTCCCTGGTTTGCTGGTGGCAAGCAATGGGCTTCTACTGTGGTGCGGTTGTGATTGAGGAATCTGTGCTTGATTCTTACTGTAGCATAAGAAAGTGCTGGGCTGTCAACTCTTGTATGCTGTTAGAGATTTCCTAGAATCCGTGCACAGTGTTTTGCCTGTCTTGGTTCTTTATGGAGCACTCTACCTCTACCTGTCATCACCAGGCCGACCTTGAGGTCTGAGCCCTTTTCTTATAAAAAGGTCACTCGATAGTAGGGCTAGGGCTTTCTCCTCGCTCAAAATAAATTATGCAGAAAGAAATCAGCTGTAAAACAGCGATAAAATTGCAAATCTCTCTCTAAGCACTTCTTTCCTCTGCTTGTGCAAAGCAGGAGAGCTGTCTTCAGTAGCTGCCTCTAGCTGAGAAACCCTTTAGTTTTTTTCTTGGCTTTCACTTTGATTCTAATTCTCAACTGCCCATCAAAATCAGCTCAGCTGTTACCACCAGCTCAGTTCTACCCTTTGCTTATTGTTATAAGGGAGTAGGCTGTCCCTATAAAATTGAAGGGAATGCAGATCAAAGGTCCTTGTTGAATCCTACCTCAGTGAACCTCAGTGGCTGGAAGAACCAAGGACCCCCTGGCTTTTAGCAAGAGAGAGATCTGGAAGAAGTTTTCTGAGTGTTGCCTTTTCCCCTAACAAAAGGGATTAGCCAAGTGCAGGGCGTAGCCCAGGGGTGACAGCAAAGGAGGGTATCACAGGGAGGGACCTGATTTAGCAGAAGGAGGGACCTGATTTAGCAGAACCCTGCCAAGTTAGAGAGGATGATGCCAAGTTAGAGAGGTGAGGATGGTTGAAAGTGGCAAGGGAGAGTCAAAGGCTCAGAAGCTCAAAACATCAGAAGCTCTTAAACTCATGTTTTTTCCAGTGCTAGCCCTCTGTATGGGTACTTTACAAACAGATGCAGGACTTCTAGTCATGCTCTGATAAGGACTGCCAGGTCTGTGCAGTAGCAGGCAGCACAGGGCTGAGCCCTCCCTAATAAACATTACTTAGGTCAGTTGTCCTTGGCTCAGTACTATGTACCCCCCAGGTGGTTTGATGTGCAGCCTCCAGTCTGCCTCCAAAATACCTCTGGAAGTCTTTGACTGGTCCAGTCAGTAGACAGCATCATTACTGCAATGAAAAGTTTCCTAAAAACACTAGGATAAAAGCCAGCTGGGCCCCGTGGTACCACACAGAGAGCTATTGCAAAGCTTGAGAGCTCCCTTAGCTGGCAGAAACACAATAACCCCTGTATGTTTTTTATCTTCTTTTACTTTGGTTGCAGTTCTTCCGGGTACTTATCTCAATTCCAATTTGAAGTGTGTGCGTAGCCATATTGACATCAGGGCAATTAATCATGTGCTTCAAGAGTATGCTTGAGAAACTTTTTAATTGGGATTTTTCTAAGCAAGAGCTTTGTTTTATCAAATTCCTTTCCAGAAATCAGAAGCTGCCAGCAAACACACAGGCAGCACCCAGTTTGATGTAAGCCACCAGAGTGTTTTTCCCAACCAAGCAGGAAAGATCTTCACTCAATTTTAATCATGCATGCACTTTTTTATTATTATTATTTAATTAATAAATCTCCCTTTTGGGACACAAGCAGTCTAGGCCATAGTGATCTGAAGTCCTTTTGTTTTCCTTGGAAGTACTCTACAGTTGCTGTCGAACACCAGAAGGGTCTCTGTGATGGGACAGATAAGCCCACAAGCTGCGGCAAGCAAAGCCCTGAGGAATTCACACCATAAAACACTGCCAAAATCGCTGGTTCTGTTCTCTCTTTTCTTTCTAATTACAGAGGTAGTTGTAGCAAAAGGCAAGGATAGAGGGTGGGTAGAGGGGAATAAAGTGAAAGAAAGAGAAGAGGATCATTTGAGGCAACTCTGCCAAAATCAATATATTCTATTACAAATCCCCCCTCAGGACTAGGAAGCCAGGATTCGGAGGCACTTATTGTGGCTTTCAGCTAGCAAATGCATGAAATAATGAAAAAGAAGTAAGTGCTGAACCCCACAGCTCACTTGGGTGGCCACTCTCCAGAGCTGTTACGTGCAGTGTTACACGCCGAGCTGGATGTGCACCCTGCCATGCCTTGGGGTGCATGGGGGAGCCCTTTGCGCAGGCAACCCTGACATCCCACTGGGATCAAGTGCCCCGTAAGCTCCTCTTCTTCTCCTCTTACCATGTGGAGATGTGTCCGTATGCTCCCAGCCCCCCAAACAGGGACTAGCAGCTAGTTCCCTACTGTCTCATCTATAGTAAGCAAGTAAGAGTCATAATACGGCAATATTGCCTAGAACGACCATAATTCGCAGCTTGCTGGTACTTAGGACCTAGCAGAGCAACACAGAAGAATCCAGTTGATTTATCACTAAAAGACATTGAGCGGAAGAATAGTGCAGATCCTGTCCAGTCCCTTTCGGCGGATTCATTTTAGTGACTGATCATTAGCCAAGCAGTCTTTACCTCCTCAGGGATGCTGCTCTTGAAGTTTTATTTAAAGCTTGAGATGGAGGGAGACGTTTGGATCAAAGCAATCAGGAGCACTGGGATGGGACTGAGTGAGACAAAGTGAGTGTGAGAGAGGTGAACAGAGTGAGGCAAAGTGAGGCAGAACAGGGGGAAAAATGGCCAACCGTAGGTTTTATTTTATTTTTTTGAGCTGTGCTGTAGTCTTCAAGGGGAGTAGTGGCAAAGCAGTAAAAGACATCATGTCCAGGCAACCAGCTTCACTAAATATCAAGGGAAATAACAGCATTCGAAGTCTGAGTACAGACAAAAGATGTTCAGATCCTCCTTCCCAGCACCTCAAACATGCTGATGTGTGACTTTTTGTAGCTTGTTATTGCCGCTGGCTGAAAAAGTGATTTTTTCAGGTAGGAAATGTCTTTTTTTCCATTGGAATGTACTGGTTACCAAACTGGAAAATGTTGCATTTTTCTCATTATCTGCTCCCTGATAAGAGTAAAAAAAAGAAAAGGAAAAAAAAAAACTGTTTTGAACTAAGCAGGCATTATCAGCCAAAATACCCCCAAAAAAAAAGTAAATTCCAAATGCCCATGATCAGCAGTGTTGAGGGAACATTTTTGGCTGTCTCTTCCTGTCATTTCATATCGTTTCAATGTAAAGCAAAATGAAAGTCTAGTTTTTACAGAATTCGGGGCTGCTTAGTCCCTTCAGATAGGCTTGTATTGCTTCCAGTGAGACTCTTCTGCAATAGCATTGACCTCGCTGTTGTCTATTAGACATCTTGAGATTCAGACAAAATATCCTTTATGTGAATGTAATCCCATTTCTTGTAGTTGTGCCTCCTACAATCATGCTAACCAATCCCTCTTCCTCCTGCACAGATTACTGTCATTTCCCTCCTTTAGTCATCACTTAGATTATTTAGGACTTGCTTACATTATGGAAATTTGCACAAGTATAATTACATTAAAAGAGCACTCCAGCACTAGCTTTAATACAAGTGAATAAAGTGAGAATGAAATCAGCACAGCTTCATTTAGAAAAGTCTCTTTAGGTACTGGAAAAACATCAGATCAACCTTTTTTTTTTTATTTTTCTTCTGAATTACTTTTCCTTTTAATTTCCACTGACATCTGTGATTAAATTGAACATCCCTCACAGTGTGCTTGTATCCCAAACCTTGCACTATTGTGCTGGCACATGAGAGCATGGAAGTGAATATGACTGGAAGAGCGTTGAAACCAAACTATGTAAAGTGTTTGCAAAACTGTCAAGGAAACCTTTTTGTTTTCTTGCTAATCATTTTTAACCTGTCTGCCCATTTAAATTACTAATAACTTTATTATGGAAAAATTCTCATGTCTGTTCTATAAACCACAGTTTCAATACCAGTGCATGCAAAATTCCATTTGCTAATTATTGTAGTTATTCTAAGATTGGCACACAATATAATGCACTGATGGAAAACGACAATAATTAATTACTGCATTTACTCCAAAATTACAATCAGTAATTACTGCTCTGAGACTGAATTTCATTCAGCAATATTTGGAACTTGTTCTTCCTCAAAGCAGGGCAGCTTTTCAGGAGTATTGCTGTGTTTGCATCTAAATGAGTCCATGTAGGTCACTAACAGATCTGCACTATTTGTCATGGGAGTGATAGAGCAGCACAATGCAATAGTGTAACACTTTCCTTTAGTTCAGAGCATGAATTCTTCATTAAAAGCCATGTAGCCATTTTTTTAAAATGTTAGATAATGCAATTATTGAAAAATTAAATAATAGGTATGAGAGCAACCTCCCAGTTCTTATCCCACAATGATGCAGATGGTCCTGTTGCTCTGCCATAAACTTTCTGTGACTTGTGAGAACTTTTCCCAATGACTCCACCGTCAAGGAGCTCGTTGGATTATTTATACAGGGAAAGGACCAGGAGCTTGGTACCAGTGTGTCACTCAAAGGCTTCCAGCAACAAAACCCCAAAGCCCCAAAGCTGGCAGAGAGGCTGCTATATCCAGCCACCTAACCAACCAGATTACTGGGGGTTCCTATGGAGCATGTCATGCAAATGGGCTGAGCAGGTCCGATGCAGAGCCCCTTGATCTGAACAGTGTGCACGCCGATTGCTTCAGCTAATGGGCGGCTGCAGTAAGCCAAGCGCAGTCCCCTTCTCCAGAACTTTTTCATTTAGTTCAGCCAGCACAGAGCTTTGCTAGGACAGTGCATGAGGGACTTCAACTTGAAGAAAAGCTGGAAATTCAGGCCAAGAAAGAGAAGGCTGTTTTAAGCAGCTGTGATTTTAAATGAGTGTCCGAGAGATGGAAAAACACAGGAGACACACATAGCCAAAATGTTTGTTTCAGTAGCAGAAAACCTTGACAGGATACAAGTAAAAAAGGTATAAAGAGAATGAGAGAGAGGTATGACCCATATGGAAAGGAGCTTGGGGTAATCCAGGGTGAACTCGAAAAACAAGGGACATTTTCATTCAGGATTTTCAAATAAGTGACAAGCTAGAAAAGTCTTTTGACACCGGGGCACTGGGGAGAGCAGTGCACACTAATGAGTGGATGAGAAATAAGCGCGGTGCCAATTTGCAAATACAAGTGCCTGGGGAGCACCAAGAGAGCAAAGGGCAAGCGGTTCATGGCTCAGTGTGCAAGACCGTAACGGTCTGGGACTTCGGGCAAGAACTGTTCCTCTTAGAGGGCCCTACACTTCAGATGCTTCCAGACTAACAGATCTGCCTGTGGTGTGTTTAATTGAAAGACAAACACCAGCATCACAAACATGTGTTCTTTTTTTTGGCCAGAGAAAGATGATGCGGGCAGCGTAGGCCAAAGGCAGGGCACAGCCCTGTAGCCTTCAGGAAAAGTGAATTAGTAGAGAAGCTTAACGTGGAGAAGCCGGAAAGTCGCAGTAAAAATCAAGTCAGTTCCCATACATGGTTCACAGGACTCAGGTCACTTCTCTAGTGTAGATCAGTAGGCTGAAAATGGTCTGATCTTATTGCCATTGACCTTTCAGGGCTACTGCAGAACCATGATTTGGAGCTGTATGGGGTAGTGTTTGCCACTTACACTGTAGGTATAAAGGAAAGGGAGGCTGAAAAACTCCATGAAATTTAGTCTGCAGGGGAATACTGCTACAGGAGCTGGCAAGAATCTTAATAAGGGGTTGCAGAGTGCTCCATCAGTGTGAGCACCTTAAATTGATGTCCTTATGCTTTGGAAGGCATATACAATCAGCTGCACTAGAACACTGTTTCTCATTCCCACAGTTATATCCAGTGATATATCAAATGCAATAATTGCATATTTGAATAATTCATGGGTAACAGTAACTTTGGCCAGATACAAGTGAATATCACAACTCTGGTCTCTGAAGTGTTTGATTCAGCTGCAGCAGAGAATTGAAGGTTTACAAACCCCGTTTCCCAGGTGTCTTTCATCCTGCCCTGAGACTGCAGTTAGAGAAAAGACAGCTTTTATTTCAAATGGGCCATTTTTCCGCTTAGCTGAGCTTCATCCAACACTTTGGGAAGACTGGGTGGAAGGCTGAGCTGGAGGCAGCAGTTAAGTCACCTCCCGCCCAAGCAGCGCTGTGAATGAAAACAGGGGGCTCCTCCTGGAAAGGTCCTCGCCACAGCCGTGATCCGGGGAGGTTCTCAGGTGGTGTCAGTCACCAGCACTTCTGAAGCCAGCAGAGTGACACTAATCCATGGCAGCCAAGGATTTAGGGCTGCTATTATTTATTCAGCTCTAAACAATTTCCTAACAGGATATTTCAGTCATTTACTGAAGCAGAGAGCAGAGATGCAGGGTCACTGTTCTGGTCAATCTGGTCTTTTTAGGGCAGAGAGAAATAGGGGAATGTACATGCCTATATATTCCCGTGTCTGAGTTAAAAAAAAAAAGCAAATTTCATGACACTGAATTGCAAACAGGAGAAATTATCTTGCCATCCCTTGAGAGCTATGGCAAGAGACAGAATATTCTCTCTGGAAAATGGATTCTCCAATTACTGGGAGAGAGATTCTCCATCCCCATCTCTTTAGCTCTCCCCTTTTGCTGTGTAGGATGGAGCTAGCAGGTGGTCACCCTGAGACATCTATCCCATATAAGGCAGGGTAACTGATCATTCAGAATTACTGTGCATGTTTACTAACTGCCTCGTGCTTTGCCCCAGCAGTGAAACGTAGCTGAAATAGTCTTTCCTCTTTGAACTAAAAAGCCACTCTCCCTTCAAGCCCGGGAAAGGGAGTGTTTTCAAGTCTGGCCCAGCTCTTTAAAACCTTTCTGGCAACCAGAGGCCTGACTTTGTGATTCCTGACTATGTAAAGCCTGGTCCTTGAAGCCAGAGGGCATCTTCTGGTTGATTTGAGCGAGCTGTGTTCTGGGGCCCTGGTTATCATGGTAGAGTGCTGTAATACAATCTTTATAAAAAGTAGGTTATTCCAAAAGAAGATAGGATCTCATTACCTTGTTTTCTAAGGACTGGGATGTAATGGCACCAGTTCCTGAGCCCAGCATGAACCCTGTGAGATTCATGGTCTGTAAGTCAACTATAAATTGGTCTTCACTGGACAAGATTCTCTTTTTTTCTCCCTGCTTGAGGAAACATCTCCACCCATTGCCATGCATTACATCATAGCTCCTGTGAAACATGACAAGTGAACGCTTTCCATGCCTTTATTTTCCTCTGTGCATTCCCCTTGCATGACACACATTGACTCATGATGGCAGAAGAAGGGCTGGGCAAGGGAGCCAAGCAGGCAGGCAACCTGGCAACTGCTCTGGGAAATTGGCCTCTTACAGACCAGTTCTTAACAGGTTTGGTGCATTCAGAACAGGGGTTGGTGTCTGAGGAGCTTCCATTTTCTGCTGTTAGTTTACAAGTGCATTATTAGGTATAGAGCTTGATAGACAAAACCTCAAAGGAATTCATGTATCATTTATTCATTGTATCATTGTCCTGTTCTCTGTGAAGACAACTGTAATACGATTTAGAAAAAGGTGCACAGACCCTTATTAGATGTAATGGAATATCTTGCTTCTGAGAAGCATTCCTAAATGCAAACCTAAACGTAGGAATTAACCTCTCGACAGATTGCTTTTTGCTAAGCGTGCTCCAGGGCTGTTTATGCTGCCGTATGGACTGCACTACGGTTGGCTTTGGAGTCTTTTCTGTTTCAGCACAGCTCCACTTTATCACAGTTTGGTCTCTGGTACTTGTCACTGTTTGCTGGAAGTAACTCCTAGGTGTTACTTAGGATTGAACTGAAAACTGTTTCTTCCTTCAGAAATACTATAGAATGAGATTTATCCTTTAGATCAAAGCTAGCTTCAGAAATGCTGGGCCACCCCTTCACTGGGGAAGAAATCAGGGTTCAGCGGAGCAATATTGATTTATACCTAACTAAAGACCTGTCCTGGGATTTGGCCACTTTTATGTGTGGTGAGAAGAAATCCTCTGTTTCCTTTCTTCTGGCCTTTCACTGCCTCTTTAATTTCTCCCCAAGTTATGAATGTTCAATAGATTATACTGATTTGAGAAGTTGTATTGTCACTCTACTAGGGTTTTTATAGTTCACAGAAGATGGGATTTGTATTTAGATACACAGATAAGCGAATGTCTGGTGCCTGAACACAACATACTATGAGGTTGACCCAAAATTTTCAACGCTAAAAACCCGAAAGATAAACAGAGCATCTCTGTCTGGAAGATTTCAGATGGATTTTTATCTCTTTCCTTTGATTAATACAGTACCTTAAGCCTTTAAAAGCCTATCATTCCCATCCCTTAGCCTAAATAATTGGAGAACATCAGAATAAAGAAGGCTCAACAGCAAGTAAGTAGTCTGCAAACTCTCAGTTTGCAAACTCAGGTGTCAGTGTGAAAGACGTCAGACACAGCATACTAGGGTGGTTAGACATTTTTGTTATATATTCAGTCAGGGACTGAATATATGACAAAGGAGAGGGAGGATCCTCTTGCCTTTGGACCTGATAAACACAGGAGATGGGGCAGTAATGCACATGCCACACTAGCAAGCCAGGCTCAGGACCACCGTAAGCTGTGGGCTTTTTCAGGACACAAGGGGTATTGTAGAAAGGAGCAGAAGCATTGGCAGAAGGGACCAGGACCAGGATGCCGTCCTGCCAAGCTGCCTATGGAGCCTGGAGCTGCCTCCTAATGAACACAAACGGCTGGTCACAACTGGAGGCGAGCTGTTCCCCATTTGTTTGTGTTCCACAGAGTGGCAGGGATCCGCTCTCCATCAGAATAATCCAATTGAACAAAATGATTCATATTAGCAGGCACATCTGTCTGAGGGCAGAGCAGAACCCTGGTGTTAGTTTAATAAATGGCGTTCATTAAACTCAGCTGAAAATATAATCTGGAGAGACTGATGGGGTGAACAGAGCAAAGAATAAGCAAAAGGAGTTAGCAATTATCAGATGTCATTTGTTCTACTGGTACCATGGAATCAAGGCTTGTTTGCTGAAATCTTAATTTCATTTTGCTGAAGCAGAATCCATCAGAGAAGCTTATGCTGCAGCTATGATTCCTGTTTGTCAGACCTCGGTGGAGAATGGGGCATTTTTCTTTTCCCTTTTTCTACCAAACAGAGCCTCTCACAGAGCAACCATATGCACTGAAGGAGTGCAGAGCCCAACAGAGAGCCCAAGGACTGGAAAAATGAAGTGAACAGCAATTCCTTGTGCTGCAGTGCAGAGAGCAAGAAAAGTGCCTTAGGGGACAGGGACCCTCTTCATTTTCAATGCAGCACCAGTCTGAGCACGAAGACATGACCGGTCTCCTATCTGTCCCTTCCCTTCCATGGCAAGTGGCTTTGTAAACACACCCCATTTGGCTTCAGGAGCGTTTTATGCTCTGTAAGTGCTAGCGAAAATGACCTCCAAAGTCCAAGATCTTGGTGGCCGAGTCAGGGAAACCCCTAGAGGCTGTGAACCAGATGGTCACCTGGTGGGTCTGAGTGGCATTTTATGGGTCAGGCATTGGCAAGGAGGCCCTGAGGAGCCATCCCATGCTGTAGCGCCAGATTCATCCCTTGTGTTCAGAGCTCAGCCATTAAGATTGGCTGGACAAGCTGGTTTTGTGGGCTGTGTTGGTTTAGCTTAGTTTTAACTTCTCCTCACAGGTCTTTGGTGTGTTCCACAGGAAGGCAAGAAAAGCTTTTATGTTTATAGACTTGCCAGGGCAGCGCTAAAGTCCAAGCCAGTCAAAAAAAAACCAAAAGAATAATGGAGGAGAAGGGAAACTTTGACCTCATAAGCTTTCAGCGTTGATTAGTTTGTTGGTGTCAGGAACCTTTTCCTGTTCGGGGCAGCCTAGCTGTGGAATGATTTTTTTCCCCCTCTTCTCTTTAATCTGTCTCCAGTATTCTCTTGGAAAGGGAGTACCTGCCTTCCTGGAGTTCTGCTCCAGAACAACCAAGTTGAATGGAGTTGCACATCAGCAGTGAGGGGCTGGGTGCTTTGCAGTGGCTCCTCTTCTCAACACGCCCTTTGGCAGCAGGCTGAGCACCTTCAATTTCCCTGAGGGTTGTGTAAGAATTAAGTGCTCCAGAGCTGCTCCAGAGCTGGCTAGATGTTCTGACCCTGGAGTCTGCAGGGGAGGAGGAGAGGGCGGCAGAGATAGGCAGCACATTTCTGACATTTGCCATGGACTCCACCGTCACTAACAGGTGCCCTTCACAGGCATGGAAGCGGATGAGATACGCATTTTTCACCTCTGTCCCCTCACCATTCCCCACTCAAGAAAATGCCCATTTCTTAGGCACTGGGAGCACTATAAAGGCTTGTTTGACATTAGCCTTACCAGAGCTGGCAAGGGCAGTTGAGAGTCTGGCGGAGAACCTGCTGCCCCCTAGGGATAGCCTCTCTAAGGCAAATTCTCCCGTGAAGACTTTCGCTGGCAAATCCATTTGTGGCCTTTTACAATGTCTTTGTCATGCTGGCGCTGAAAATGGAAAGCAAAAAGATCCGGAAAAAAAAAAATCAAAAACAGATATATAGGTTATAATCTTAGAAATAAAGAGTGTGGGTATTACGTCTCTCCACATTTCTTTTAAGCCCTTTGGACAGAATTTAATGACCTCAGATGGCTGCAGTATTTTTCTCCAGCAGCAGAGCTGTCAGAGATCCTGCACACGCTAAAATCCCAGCAGAATGACACCACTAATATTAACGCTAGGAAATGAAATTACAGGGCTAGGCTGCAAGGCTGGAGCGCTGGACACCCCGCTGAAGTTCATGGCTTCGCGTTAGGTCAGCAGGGCCGCACTTGGATTTCCAGCTGCAGCGAGATCGCTGCCACCCCCAGCATCTTCCCCGCACCTTGATGCCGGCCCAACAGCTCACGCTGTTGCTTCCTGACATATTTAGGGCCAGCAGCAGCCGCTTCTTCGTGTCTAAGATGCACGGGTTCATTTAGAGTTGCGACAACAGGGTGCACGGAGTGATCCCCCGCAAAGCTCAGGAGTGGATCTGGAGGAGTCCGGCCTCAGTGTGAGCCCGGCAGGCCAGGAGGCAAAACTGTGCTCAGCCCGCATCCTGCAGCACCCAGGGCATCGTCAGCACCCCGAGACCTGGCGGGCTGAGGCTGATCACACACGTGAAGGGAGGCCAGTGAAAGCTGGGGTTTGTTTTTAACACCGTTTTCAAAGAACATTGAAGTAAAACTATGAGCAAACCATTCTGGGAATGAAGAAATGAGAACATTGCTTCTCGCTGCTTTCAAAAAAATTGTGCTGTTTGGTTTTTTTTCTCATTCCCAGACAAAAAGTGTTGATCATCTTTTAAGCAAAGTATTTGACTTATCACTTGCATTTTCAACCAAGAAAGGCTTTGAACAAAAATGTGATTCAGCTCTAAATTAGAACTATAAAAATACCTCAGCTACAGCAATGAAGTGAGTCACATACATAAGTCACATACATCAGTCACGTACATATTCTGAGATACCAAGATTTGCCAAAAGCTGTGAATTCTTCAGATGGAAACTACTCTAACTATATGGAGGAATTCTTGTCCTGTCTTTCTCAAACTCAGATTTATTTTCCACTTAGTTGAAGTATCTCCTTTCAGAAATATCATATAGAATGTGGCTTCAGGAAGGTTTTTTTTTATCAAAAAATTAATAACGTTTAATAATTAATAGAACTATGTAAGCTTATTGAGTCATCCTGGGCTTTAATCAATTTGAAATATTTGGGGCACCAATTTCCACCTTACTGCTCCTCGCTGGAGGTGCATTAGAGTTTTAGTGCAATTAAAACGAAGCAGGAAATATTTTTAGCTAATTGCACTGTGCACCTTGAAGGTAATTTGAAGCTGCAGGCAAAAAAAATAAAATATCAGAAGCAATAATTGAGTGTTGCAAGCTGGGAGTATGTGTTCCTGACTGCATTCTGATTTAGAAGGGTAGAGAGGCGAGGCAGGGTGCTGAGCAGACCTGGCAGAAGAAACACAGTATCTCGCCCTGGGGAAGGGTCCCGCCGTGCCGCTCAGAGAAGCGAACCCGTGAGTACGGATGCTGCAGGGGAAAGCAGGGCACAAGTCCTGCTTTCCAGAGCTGGAGCTGCTGGGGCTCAGATGAGTATTTGCAGCACTTGGACAATCTTGCACCAAACCCAGGGCTCAGGATGGCCCCCTGCTCTGGCCTCTTGCTCCCGGTACAAGTCCTGCCCCTGCCAGTGCAGGACCAGTCTCCTGGCACTTCCTGGAGACTCTTGCCACAGATTTCAGCTGGGAGGATACCTGGGTTCTCCTCCTTGGCTAGTGGCAACACCACACAAGCACCAACCCAAGCAACTTCTTTCTGCTCTTGTTCTTCCCAGGCTGTTTTTATCTTCCACACTAGTCATGAGGAGAGTCCCTAATCAGTTCCCCCAACTCCACCACCATCTCTTACTCTACAATTCCAGCTCCTTCCTTTGCTACTCAGGCTCTCTGTGGTTAATACTGGTCCTCAGCCCACAGGTGACATTATGAAAATAGTAGTCTGGGCTCAGGATAGACAAACCACATTTCTCCTCCCTGGAATGACACATGGCAGATGGCTGTGAGTTACCATGTCCTTTGGCAGGCACCTGAGCTCCAGTGAGGGGGTATCAGTCCACCTACCTGGAGGTCATATGCAGTATAACCCTTCCTGCTGCAATCGGAGAGTCGGGCTTGATTGAGGGTCTTGAGATCATCCTACAAGTGCCATTGTCTGGTAGAAAAAGGGAAGGGGGGAGTCCATGTAGCATCCCTATCTATCCTTCCGCAACAGGAATGGGAGAGCGAAGCATCAAGTTCATCAGCGTTTTGATAAGCTCTTGTCAATCTGTGGAGGGAAAAAAAAAAAAAAAAAAAACACATCCTGGGGAGACTGGGCAGAGAGGTTTGCTCACAGCTTCCCAATTAGACTTCATTTTCAACTATGTACATTTCTTTTTAATTAAACTGTTGGTACAGTGCTCAGGAGATAGCAAACTCCTTGAGGCCCCCTTGTAATAAAGCACCTTTCATTACGTGCAGCAAGGTAGCTTCCACACAGCTTAATTTCCTCTCCAGCCTAACACTCAGCCTACGTCCAACTGCAGCCCTGCTCCCCGCTGCGTTTATTGCACTGACCTTTATGGTCAAACTCGTGGTCAGTGAAGCTGCACCCACCTGCCCCGCAGCCTCGACCACCCTGCATTGTCCCAGCCAAGACCTGGGACTCTCCTTCCTCTGGGCACCCCTGGACTCATCATCCTGAGGGCATCCCAGCCTCTCTTTAACCCCGTCAGGCTGTGGCCACCTTGCTTGTCACCAAGGTGAGGAAGGGCAACAGTGTGCGGGGAACCAGTGACATTTCCTGACCATCCGCGCTGGCTGCTCGAGGAGCGGCTCTGCTCTTGCAGCGCCTCCTCGTCCGCTGCTTGAGACTAATGGCTCTAGAAAAACAGATAAATCAGAGGTGACACAGCTATTGCTGCCTGACACTTTTTCATCAAACTGGCCGGGGGGAGGAGGAGGTGACCAAAAAGTGACATTTTGACCAAACTGGATGTTTCCGCAGCAAATTTTCATTCTAGGAGATTAAAAGAGAAATGCCAACAGCACAAAAAACGAAAATGACTTGATTAAAAATGTTGGCCTTCAGAACACTAAATTTTTATTAAAAATGGACTGGTTTTCAGGTTGATTAAAAAAAAAGACAAAAATTAATCTCTGCCTCTCACCATCTCCCCCACCCAGTCTGGTTTTGTTTTTTAGCTAAAATATTCACAGGAAAGAAAGCCAAAATAATGACAATTTTCCCCTGGAAAATAATTGCAATTTTTCAACCAGCTCTTAATGTAACATAGTTAGATTAGAACAATCGTAGTAACAACAGTGCACAGCAAGTAAGTCATAGGATTATTTGAGAGAAGGACATTACAATTTAAGAGCTAATTTTTATCACCACCTTTAATTTATAAATGGAAAAAGTGAAGCAGGGACATCAAACATCTTAAAAAAAAAAAAAGAACAGAAAACATTAGCATTCAAAATGCTGGACTCTCATCTCCCTGTTGGAACACATTAGCTTCTCTGTCTGTGTATTTTTAATTGTCTCTGTGGATATGTCTGTACATACAGTACCTCTTTATATATATACATATGTGTGATACATATGTGTGCATATTCATGTATATAAAGAGTCATATATCATATCTGTCTCCTTTTTAACCTTTGGATGTTAGAACTGAAGTATCTGACAAAAACATTCATTTTTTTGCTTCCTAAAAATAGCCCCCCAAGAGTCCAGGTAAATGCATTGATTTCTGGTATAAATGATCAGGCGTCATTTTATCCCAGCATGGATGCAAAGTCCCCTTCACTGCCCTTCCCACTCTAAGACATTTGGGCTCCTAATCTTGGACTCCCTGCGACAGCCTCAGCAGCAGCACTGCTGGATGGAGCCGGCTGTCCCTCCTGCACCTCCTCCAAGCAGGCAGCGAGGGGGTGTCTTTGTGCCTGTCGGTGTCTAGGTACATTGAGGAGGGAGGGCTGAGACAGGGGAGGGCAGAGCCCTCCAGCATTGGAAGAAAGTTGGTGCAGAGGCATAAAACAGAGAGAGAAATTGCTATAGAAACAAGAAGAAAGGCAAGGGAGAAAAACACAGGTTGGAATTTAAATAATATTGATCAGCCTCAGAGGCTGGAGAGATCTGTCACCTGGAGGAAAAATATCTCCACTGCCTTGCCAGAGGTGTGTGCTTAGCCACCGACTCTAAGAGATGGAAGGACAGGATCCTGATGGCAATTTTGGATGGGCTTACAAGCACATGTACGTACATGCAAACACAGGGTAGTGGGTATGGCATGAAGATAAGGAAACCTGCACAGGGGGTGGTCGTATGAGCAATTTTAAGCCAGCATCAGAGGCTGGCAACTTTAAGCCAGCACAGGAGGCTGTCACTTTGGTTGAGGAAGACACAAGCGCCTTTGAGTTTCTTTAGGGAAAGACATCACAGAAAAATGGATGGAAAAGATGATCCATGGGAACTTGGCTAGAAAAGACTCAGGGGAAGGATATGGTAGAAATAAATGACAAATAGGAGGCAGTCAAGAGGAAGAGCTTCAGCTAGAAAGTGGACTGTGAGGGAGGCAGTATTGGCCCAACTCTGTTTGTGGTCCTGGGATGACAAAATAATCTTAAACTGTAGAAGGTTATATTTTCAAGTCTTGCAGATACATTCATAGCCTGACAGCAATCAGACAGCTGTGAGGTGCTGCACAAGCATAGCATGAGATGCATTCCCTAAATTAGGTGGTGAATGTCACAGTGCATATAAACTGTGTACTTTCAAAGATCAGAACTTTCTTAGTTCATAAACTCTTTGAGAAAGGACCATTCCTCTCTCTATCTCTCTCTCTCTCTCTCTCTCTCTCTGTGTTTCAAAAGCTTGTTGTAGAGCTGGACAAAAGTCCTGCTTCACTCCAAAGCTTCATTTTGTCACTTAAATATTCAGTACAAGAGCCATGATCTTTCTCCCACTGACAGTGGGGCAATTTTTCATTGGCACTGAGAGTGGGCAGGGCAGAATCCTTCATGCTGTTCACAGATAAGTATTTAACTCACAACTACCCACCAGACTGGCGGTGTAAGTGGGGCCCAAAGTTCCTTTGGCATCCTCTTCTCTGCCCTCTGAGAAATCCGTGCTTATATAGTGCTCCAGCAGTCTTGGTGGGTCACCCTAGTCATCTGCAGAGCCCCAGGTTCATGGCCATCAGGTCTCAGCAATGACTCTTATCTGTGAGGAATAAAAGAAATTGAACAAGTGGATAGCTGAAAAATTAGAACCATTTGCAGGGACATTAGTGTTCTTTAGCAGGACCATATGTAGGGATGGAAGGTATTCATGGCTAATCAATAAATGCCTCAATCCTCTCATCATCCTGCAGTCTCTAATCACCTGCTTACTCTGATATAACCACTTGTGCTGTTTCTTATTCATAGCAGTGAAGGAAAGCAGTCTTGAAGCTTTCCACGGGTTGTTCACTCAGCCTGACTTACTAAATTTCCTTTCTAGTCATTGGAGAGTAAAACAGAAAGACACCTTCAAGGTCCATTTAGATCTTAGGTGAGCAGAATCATCAGACATGCGAAGTCTAGAGTAAATACACTCCTAAGCACTTATAGCTAGTCCAGGCCAAAGGCTTCAGGAGAAAGTAGCTCTTACTCTGGTTCATGACATGGACAACAAATGTCTCCCACAACGGAGTCAATTCCTGAAGTCTGGTCAGAAACCACTGTTAAAAGCTTTCCAGAGAAAGTGGTGTTTGCGGCATTAGGGCTGCAGTGCTGACAGTAGAGCAGGAAAGCACTGTAAGGACATCAATAAGGTTGTGTGTGCTGTAGCTGAGGCTTCAATTAGGATTTATTTCCTCTCATGTTAGAGACATACAGCTTAGCTGTCTTGAGCTAGTATCTCAAGGTCGTCTTTATAATCAGCAGAGAGACATAGGCTGCTTTTGGCCATGGTTCACCTAGCCTAATCCGAAGGGCTGCTTGAGGATGAGGTGACTTGAGACCTTCAAGCCCTGTTTCTCTCCACTAAACCAGACCACCTTTCTTCCACTGTTCAAGGAGAACAGTCTCAGGCTCCACATAGATGCTTCAAAGCAGAAGCCCAATGAGTGGCATTCACTTAGTGTATTTGGTTTTAGTTTGTTCAGCAGAGCAAGTTCTTGGTCAGTGTGACAAAGATGCATTTCATAATCTGTCCTTGTGCGCAACGCCCAGGGCTAAGAAAGTATGCTCCCTTTGTGTCGCCAAGGGATCACTTCTGAACTAGGCTGTATAGATTTGTCTTCATAACTTTAACACTTTTATTCACAAATTTACCTCAGCAATACTCAGAGTTTATACATGTTTATACATTCACAACAAAGTGAATTGCTTTTCTTAAACAGATGAGTTTTTGACTGGTGGCCAGTCTGTCTAGCACAGATGCCTAACTTGACTCCGAATTTCAGGGCACTGATAAAGCAGTCCTCATCAGATAGGCATCTGAAAGCCTTAGTTTCATCTAAGTCAATCAGTTGACCCAAAGATATTACTCCTTATTACAAAACTTGCCTAAGCTCAGGTACATCACCTGGGTGGGCAGGACATAATCTCCTCCCCTACATCTAGGTAAGTGAGATAGACCCCCTACTTTTGAAGGAAAACTTCATTCAGTTAAAATACAGATCCAAGTTAGGCAGAGAGGATACCCACTTCTGGCTTTGATTTTAAAGTGCATTTTCTGTTTTTGTTTTGGTTCTTTCACCCTCAGCAAATTCTGACCCTTCATCTGTATGTACATGTGTGTGTCCATGTTGTCACATCCACAGTGTCCGTACGTGTGTGTGGAGGACAGGCAGAGGGATGGCAGTACCCGCTCCAGAACCAGTGGTCACTGGCAGATCAATTTGGTCCTTCCTGTTCCAACCATAAAATAAAATGATTTCCTCAGAGAAGTTTATGTTCAAGAGCCTCTCCTCAGCTTTGGAGTTGCCCTGAGTTAAGGTATATAGGCTATGGCAGCGCCTATACTCAGCAGCACATATACAAAGTGTGCACCATGCTGAGCATTCAGGATGCCCAGCTGGCATGAGCAGGTGCCCAGGTGCAGTTAGGTAGCTAGTGACACAGCCCTTAGCTCTCGGCAGCGGCTCAGTGCCACCTCAGCACGGCCACACACCAGCACAGCCAGCCCCTACCACCGTGGCCGGTGCTGTCCAGCCCAACAGGAGCTGTACGTTGCTGCCACTTTCTAGGGATGGAGCAGGATTTCATTTGCTCCCCAAAAGCCTCTCCTTGTGCCATTCAGGGAAGCAAAGCGTTTTAGCCCTTTGCCAAGCCAAGCCTAATCCGTCCTGCTGCCCTGGGCAGCACATTTGAGATAAGGAAAGAGCTTAGACTTGCTGTGACACTGTTGCCAGTCCGTGCCAACTTGCTCTTCCTTTAGTGGCTCCAATACATGCAGAAAGCCTTGTGGGATAAGAGGGATCCTAGAGGCCTTTTCATCTTCCTCACACACAGTCTGAGTCTGTATGGCTCACACTGCTCATCCTCGGGTATCCAGGGATGCAAGTGCCAGGAGCTCTACCTCAAGCTGTCTTCACGAAGTCAGTTTTCCAACCCTTTTGGCTTGAAAAATAACTGTAGAGCCAAACTGTGCATCTGCTCTGGGGATACCAATCTATTCCCTTCATCCAAACCCTGGGAAGTTCAGGGTGACATTTCGAAATAATGAAAGGGCAGGACTTTGGGTTGAGGCCATCGAAGAGGAGCCAGGTCTAACCAAGATGATAGCAGCCAACTGTGGGCAAAGTCTGGAGCTGATTCCAGCGCAGTTCAGGACCTTAGTTCAGCATCATCTCTCATCAGTTGAGCATAACGTCCCTACCCAGAATGCATATTTCAGCGTGGAAAAAATAGAAACAGACAAAAAAAAAAAAACCAAAGAAAGAATTTTCTCTAGCCAGCATGCATGACTTGAGGATGCGAACTGCCAGCTACATTCTTGTGACACCTGAATGCAAGGTGAAATTTCAGTTGTGTGCAGTGACTTTTCAGAGCTAGGCAGGCAGGAGTGATACGAGCCTTGCCAAGGGGATAGAAAGCCAACACCTGATGAACAGGGTGCACAGCCACTCACTGGGACAAGTGTATCAATGTGTGGAGCGATTTTTGGTGTTTATTGAGGCAAAACTCCCAGGGCTGGTAAAGGGACATTCTCCATGATAGGAAAGGAACAGCATGTTTTGGAGACTGTAGCAACCAGACCCTGGCAGTCCTCTTTCCCTTTGTTTCTCTCTTCCCTTATCTTCCCTCTTTCTTCTTCTCTTTTCTCTCTCCTCTGTTGTCTCTTCTCTTCCATTTTTATAATTCAGGTCAGAGCCAAATGCCAAAGGTACTTTCTTTTACTGGTGCTGATTTAGGGACCATAGTATCATCCAAGTCTTTCTACAAGTCTGCTTCCCATGCCATACCAGCATTGCTGCATTTTGGAGCCTGCCATGAACCACTGAATGGACACACAGCAACCAGCAGTAGTTGTTCTTCTTTTTTTTTTTTTTTTCTTTTAATTTTCAGTAGCCAAAGCAGAGCAGCTCTTGGTCTGTTACTCCCCATGACTTCTAACTTTTTTGGGACGTCATCAAATCAGAGCAGTCGCTGCTCCAGAGTCGCTCCAAGGCCATGGAAAGGCTCCTGGAGGACCTTGGCCAGCAAAGCCTAGGAGGCTGGGGGGATGAGGGAGAGGCTGGTGCTAACGAAAGCATCCTGGTTGGCAGCAAATGTATTTATTTTCCAGACTTTGCAAACCGATCTGTGTCTGCTCTCATTCATTCAGTGCATGCTCTCTTCAACAGCCGCTGCATAATGTTCCGTTACTGTTCACTGTTGACCGTGTGTCTACATTTAAGTGTGTGTTTTACGTGTGTGTCTCTGGCTAGGCCTTCTCCATCCTTTTTTTTCTTTTTTTCCTTTCTTTCTTTCTTTTCTTCCTTCCTTTCTTTCTTTTCTTTCTGTTTGGTTTGGTTGTTTTGCTTTCCTTCTTGTTTCATTTTCTATAGTTTAATGGCAAGTATATTCATTAGAGCTTTTTGACTGATGCTGTGTTTGTAACTTTTTTATTATTTTTATATATATCTTCTTTCCCCACCTTTCCCTTTTTCCACACTATATATAAATATATATATATATATAAAAAAAATCTTTTCTTCTTTTGTCATTCAATCAAATTCCAACAAAACCAACCAAGAGCCAGTCAAATCCACCACAGTCTCGCGCTGAGCTAGGAAAAAAGTTCACGTAATGACATGAAAGTGGAGAATACAGTCCCCCAGGCCGTAAGTTCAAATCAACTCGAAGTTGAAAGTGTGACATGATGGCGTCATGTAACAAGCTAAGAATTGGTTGCATGACATGCCGTCAAGTTTCGTGCAGGTGCCGTGATTGAAGCATTTTTCTTGGATGTTGTATCAGTTGATGATTGGCCAGTCATGATCACATGTGCCTTTTTTGACTTTGTGCTGCCACAATTTTTTGCTGTGCTCATTTTCGTTTCGTTTTTGGTGCTTGCAGTGGTTTCTTTATTTGTCGTTTGATTTCTCGTCAGCGTTTTATGCTTCTTTAGATGTCACATAGAAGGAAAAAAAAAAGATGGATTCCTAATTCCTTAGGAAAAAAAAATGGGATTGTTATAACTGTACAGATAATTTGGAAAAAAAAAAAAAAAAAAAAAAAAAATGTGTGGTTAATTTTTTTGCACTGAAAATCTTGTGGTTTTGTTTTTTTTCCGGAGAATTGGGGGCCTTTTTCAATTGACACCTTTTTTTTTCCCTTAGGATATTTCAAATCACTCTCCAAAAATTAAAAAAACAAAAACAAAAATAATAATGATAGTAACACTAGTTTGAAAACTATATTATAGCAATCCAAAAAAGCAACCCCAAGAAAAGCCTCATTGTATGCCTTTTCAAGAATTCCTAATTCTAAGGTTCTGTATTACAGCTACTCCAGCCAAAATTAATTGCTCAAGGGGAGGGAGGGATTGTTTTGAGTGGGAAAAAAAATCCTATCCAGATCAAAAAGCAAAATGCATCTTTTTGTTTACAACTGAAAAAGGGTCCTTGACGAGTGTTTTTTTATTTTTTTATTCTATTATTATTTTTGGTGTTGTAATTGTTTAGACTGCTGTGTACGGTTTGCTGTTTGTTGAACCAACAGTGTGAAAACCTGCCAGCATGGATTGATATTCCGCATGACACTTTTCCACCAGAGTGGACCTTTTGCAGTTTCTAAGTTTCTTGATGTAATAAATCACCGAGTGTATAAGAAGAACCTGCTTGCTAGAAAGAGATAAGAGCTAATCCTTAATGATTAAGCATCCTACTTAAATGTCAAGCCTAGTCGGATCATGATTACACTTTTTTAAATAACTTTTTTATTTAAGAAATGTTAGCTTTACATTTTTTTTTTGCAAAAAAAAGTTTATTCCAACAGCCTTTATTTTTTATTTAACCTCCTATAAATTGCCTGTTCAAAGCCTTATTTCCTGACATTCACAAAGGAGTAGATGTTATTGGCAGCAGTGTCTCCACAGAAAGCTCATACACTGTCATAGATGGTGCCCCATTAAAACGTAGAATAATTCTTTCTCAATGCCTTTCACACGACAAAAAGCCACCAAGCAAGACTGTGATCTGGCATTGTAAAGTTGCACTTAAAAATAATCTAAAACGTAGCTATCCATCCATACATAGTGATATGCATCTATATAGACATACATCACTACTAATTTGATTTTTATTGTTCCGATTCTTAGGAACAACTGCATTTTTTCTCTATCATGATCGTGACTACCTTGCTCACTTTGGGTTTGATCCAGTTCTCACTGAAGTCAAGGGGAATCTTTCTGTTGACGTGAGTGGGAGCAGAATCAGAGCCAATACCTGGAAAAAAACAAAACACCCAACCAGAAGCCCCATCCTGTCCCAATTGAAGGGCAGAAGACAGCACCCATTTACTTTCAACAGGAGCAGGATCGGGCGCAAAAGAACAGGCTTGTTTTTAATTTCATTTCATTTTTTAGGTCTTTTTTCCCCTTCCCAAGTTACCCCTCCTTCCCTACTTCTCCCTCCCCTTTTTGATTTAATTTGCAATGATCTTCTTCATTTTTTAGGGCAGCAGCTGAATGGGCCACATTTAGAAAAAAAAAAAAAAAAAGTATATATATATTTAAAAAAAAAAACGGGAACTGTTGGATTACACCTTTGACATATCAGCAAATATCAATCAAGCTGAAGACTTCAGACTTATTCTCTCTTTGATTGTTTAGACTGTAACATTTCTTCAAGAAAAGTATCACATCTGCTGACTTCGAAGGAACATGCGCTTGAAACAAACAAACAAACACATAAGTAAAATCCAGAACAGGAACCAGATCAACCAGGATTTCTGAAGAGACACTGATATCACCACAGCGGCTTTTCTTCAAACAGGAGATGCAAACCTGGATGCTGACAAAGGAGTGCCTGTTTGCCACCAAGGATGCGGTTACCATGCGTGACCCATGGTAACAGTCACTGAGCATCTTTATCTGTCATTCCTTAGCTATATAGGGACCAAAGGACAAAACTTTTTACCGCAGACTTGTAGCTGTATGTAAAATATGGAAGTTCTTTCCTTTTCTCTGAGCTGTTCCTAAAACAGTTTTTGAGAGCGATTATATGAAATATGTAAAAATTAAAAAAAAAATGCTTAAATGCTTTTAAAACGGCAAGATAATAGTTCTTTGATACTTTGGGAGGTTCTTTGGTTATACATTAATTAGAGTCTATGAAGCTTTCATATGGTTTTCTGTATAATACGTAAGGATCGCGCTGTTAAAGGCAGGTAAGATGGATATCTATGGAAAGCAAAAAAGGTAAATAAATAAATACATAAATAAATACATAAAAAGGCATAGAGAAGAGAAAGGAAAGATGGTTGATATTAAAGTGGAAAACAAAAAAGGGTTTGTAAATGCTTCTAACTCTCCCCATTTAAAATCCTAATAGTTGTACAGAATTTAAAAAAAGAAAGTTTAAAATACCTATATAATAGAAAAAATTAGACAACATAAAAAAAACAAAAAAGCAAAAAAAAATAATACTACATAGAAGTTAGCGTTAATGCTAAAAACAAAGATGTTGTAGAACTGTAATTTTTGTAGAGTTTAGATTGAGCATAAATTCCTACTCTCTGCCAATTGCTGTTGGATGCTGTTATTTATCGAGGAGAAAAAGGAGAGAAATGGCTATTTTGGCAGCTTTTTTAACTGCAAGCATTCCAGCTATTAAAAAAAAAAATAAACAAAACAAAACTCGATTCTGTAGACAATGCAAATGGGAAACAAAACAGCTGTCTTTTTATCAGACGTTAGTTCTAACTTGAACAACAAAACACAGCTAAACGCTTCATGTCTTCATGATCTGCTGTCCGCAAAATTCCCATCATCCTATGCTTCAGTAGCTTCCATATTTGCTCTAGAAACCTTCAGGGCAAGGGGTTAGCCTAGAACCTTAATCTTAAAAAAGAAAAAAAAAATAACATAAAAAAAAAACAAAAAATAACATAAAAAACAATCTCTTTGAAGAATTTCTGAAACTGTTTACAAGGAATTTTGAAAAACAGGGGGATGTTTAAAAAAAAAAAGATGCTGGCTCTGTTTTTCTGTAAATAAATTTGCATATTTTGTAGGACTTTTAATTGTAATGATAGAGAAAAAAAACAAGGAAAACTATTTAATGAAAGCACGATATTTATCTTTGGTAAATGACTTTAGAGCAGTTAAAAAATAAGACATTGCTTTAAAAAATCTGACTCAGAAAAAAACAATGAATTATTTAAGAACACATATATTTTAAAGTATATCATATTTATTATAATTTATTTTCACAGTCTTAAAACTTGATTTACATCATTCTCACACTTGTTTGCATTGACTGAGCAGTGTGATAATTGTTTCTGATTATTTAGTTTTACTCTGTTTTAATGCTTCTGTTTTTTTCTTGGTATTTTTATCTTGGTCTTGACTTCTTTCTTCCTTTCTCTTTTTTTTTTTTTTATTTTGTTTTGTTTATTTTGTTTTATTTTGTTTGTTTAATTCCCTATCGGGCCTGATCTTACAGCCCTTACTCTGGCAGGACTCCCACTGGGCTGAAGTGGGTGTTTTGCCTGAGTAAGGACAGCCAGACTGAGCCCACAGCTAGGACATACAGATGTGTAACGCAGCTGCAGTTCCATACAACTGCTCTTTCACTCTCAATTCCCTAAAACTCCTTGTAATCTTCTGTAATTATTGAATGACGCTTTCCAGCTTAGCCCTAAATAAAGCACAGTTTAAAAAAAAAAATGCCATGTTCTTTACTTCTTGATGGCTTTCCTTAATGTGTTTGCTTTGAGAACAAAATGAATCTATTTCGACTCTTTCATTAATATACATTGTTTGAGTATCAGAACAAATCCCTTTGTTATATAAAACATATCTCATTGGATTGAATTAATGACACTGTTTCATTTAATGTCTGCTTGATATTCCACTGTGGTTTACCTTAAACCTAGTAGGTTAGAAGATCAAATAACGGTACATACAAATTAGAGTCATTGTAGCTCCCATTTGAAGCCTCTTGTTTGATTTCACGCTCGTGGTTTTTTCATGCTGATAAGTATAGAGGCCAAAGCTCAGGACATTGCTCCTTTTGCTGCTTTGGGCCAACCTTGTGAAATGCAGCAGTCTCTAGAGATGAGGTTCAATTTCTTCCTGAGCATCCTCACATCCAGTCTTTTAAATGATTTTTTTTTTTTTCCCCAAAATGGCAATACAAGATCAGCTGAGCTAAGCATGGGGCTGAAATCAGGAGACTTTGCATTTTCTTCCTGATTCTCACCGGAGCCTCTGCATTTGGACAAGCTGCACCAGCTAAATCCCTCTCTAAATGGGACTAATGGTGCTTGTCCACAATGTGAACTCTACAGATGGAAGGAGTTCTATTAGTAGAAACTCCTATTATTACTATTACGAGTTACTAATGTCTGTTCAGGGCCATAGAAATAAATGAAATGTAAATCAGGTGAAGAATACAAGGAGAGAATATGGTCAGTATTTTCTTTTTATCTGAAGGTAAAAGCAAACACAAAAGAGCACATACATCAACCTCCTCTCCGCCTTCAGCACAGAAGATAGTCTGTAGAAGGTTGAGTGGGCTAAACGTGTAAGAAGTGGCTCCAAATATTACAGGGGTAGAAAAAATGAGGACTAGGTCTCCAGTAGGGAGGAGCTGCAAAACTCGTCCAGCTGCCTGCCCCGAGCTGCCGGGACACACAGGACATATCCTTCCCTCTAGGGCTTACCCCTTGGAGCAACTGCTCATCCTCCAACATGGGCCAGCTGGAGAAATAAGGGGGCCTATTGAAGATCACCCAAGTCCCTTCTAATTGCCAAAAGAAGCCCCACAACAAACAAGGAAGGTTTAATTTCCCACAGTGAGCTGCGGCCCACCACAGGCAGCACCCAAAGAAATCGCCCGTTTCCTTCCCCCAAGCACCCTGGGACCCTTCCTTCTCCCTTCCTCCTCCAGTTCAAGGCAGGAGCTACTTTTCTGCAGCAGCGCAGTTGGTACTGTGAGTTACGTGCCAGTTCAGCCGTGCGGACACGGCCACAGTCTGCGTGAGCCGCTGCATCCCTGGGGCTCCAGCTGGCAACATCTCCAGCCATTGAGGCAAAACTGGGGGCTGTTGCTGGATGACCGTGAGACAAGATTTCAGTCATGTGTGCTCAATACACGCGGGATCAAATATCCAGCGCTGGAGAGCAGCCGCCTCCTGAGGGGAGGTCGGCAATTACGAAAGCCATTTACATGGATCCAGTCCGTGCACACTTAGCTCCCTGGAGACACAGCTGGGGTACTGCAGTGGGGAATCCAGCTACCACGAGCAGCAGAGACCACGGGTGACGCAGGGAGGGACCATGCATGGGCCACAGTCTGCTCCCAGTACAACCCCTGTGCCTTACATTGCACAGGGCAAAACAGACCGCCAAGCCCACTCTCCAAAAAGGAGGCAGGCACCACAGCACAGTCCTGCTGGAGGTTAATTTACACTGGCATGGAGGGGAATAAAGCACTGCCGTGGTTATATTGATGCTGGTACCTGAGCTAAGTAGCGTTTACTTGCTGCATTCACCTCTGATTATGGTGGAGACATGCTAAAGTAGGATGGGCTGAAGCACAAATATAAGCATGGACTTAAAACAGTCCAAACATCCTGACCCTGCCTGTCATCTGGATCTCCATGCTTTTTCCCAAGGAAGTTCATTCCTTAACACCATAGGTGCTGTGAAGCACAATAGCTTTGTGGTGTGGGCTTGTTTTAGCATGGGACCATATCAGTGGGGCTGGAAAGTAGCCAAAGAAAAGCCCCAGCCTGAAGGAACAAAAGTGAAGACAGAGGCCAAGCCAACCTGAAGGACTGTGCCTGCCTGCCTCTATTCTCCAGGACAGAGCAGCCCAAGGAGCGTACTGTTACAGAGGTTCAAAAGCCACTGGCTATTTCCTGCTGACTCCTCTCTCTCCTTTGTAGCTGCCCTATCACATTACGTGAAACAAAAGGTTTATTAAAGGTCAAACATCCATCTTTCTCTCCTTGGCACTAGTGTGATTACAACAGGCTGCAATCCCATCCCCACTGAATAGCCGGGGGCAACCTTCAGCACAAGCACAAGGCATGGTTCATTGTCACTCTTTCCAGAGTCCCATGAAGACTCCTCAACCACTAATCACAATTCTGTGTCTCTAAGACAAGAGCAAATCCCTCTGTGGGGTCGAGTTTCCACGTTAGCATTTCTTGACATAGCCACAGAGCCACTCTTACCTCTGCACACACAAGAGGACACAATTCACCTCCTCACGGCATCTCGGCTCCAGGCAGATGCCCGTAAGACAACACATTTATTAAGATGATCTGGGCTTTAAATGAGCCTATTCTCTGTGCATTGTGTGTTCATGTAATTAACACTGTATCACTTGGCCAGGATCCTGCTGACAACAGAACTCAGTTACGCAAACACCCAGATTTGGTATGAATGGCAACAGTTTTCAACGGACCTTTGTAAATATCCTCATGAAGCAACGTGATGACTTTGCCACCTTGAATACCCTGGTTCTCTTTCCAAAAGTGCATTTCCCCTTGTCCCTAATGCTGCTCCATTGGTCTAGGAGCTTGCCCAGTATTTGTGGCCATCGTAAGGTTTTCTTGAGTGGGAAAACGTGCGTCATTAGACGCTTCAGTGAGATGGGCAATTGCTGTCCAAGCACCTGGAACAAACTTGCGCACAGCATGGCTAAGAGAGGGAAGCCTCTGATACTGTTGTCTGTGTGGGCTCCTAAACAAATACATTTCGAGAATAACTGACATGTCCTAACACTCCAGAGACAGTGAAATATTAGTAGGCCGCTATCTCAGGTTAGCCACCTGCACATCTGAAAGTGCTTTTTGGAATAGCACTGCCCTCCTACTCGCCCTGGGAAACACCCTTAATTCCGGTTTCAGCTCCATAACTTGCCTCTCAGCATGCTAAGCACTCACAGCTGATCAAACACATGCAAAATAAAACTATTTGGAGGGTACCAAGTCGGACCCTAGGCTCTGTTTATTAATTGAATAAGGATAATCAAGTCCAGAAAGGGCTTTCTTAGTGGTCTCCCATCCCTAAACATGCCCACATTGCTGCTGAGGAACCAGTCTATCATCTGCACTGGTAAACACACGGCTGGTTCTGGTGGCAAGAAATGCCTTGGTAGCAAACGTCACCCACTGTGAAACTCATAAACCAGCTGTTTCCATCCTGAATCCTGATCTTCAATGTGGCAAGGACTACGTCCAGCCAAGCACCGACTGAGGAAGGCGGTTCCTTGCATGCACACGTGCAGGTAAGCATGTCCTTTCCCTGCCAGCTGTGACTTCATGGAGCCCTGTACATTTAAATGAGATAAGGTAAATACAGGTTCAGATTCTGCCTCTGTCTAGCTGGATGCCGGGATTCCACCCCCAAGTCTCCCATGAAATAGTCCAGGGAGTCACAACTCCACTCACTTGATCTACTTTGTCTAGAAGACGGAAATAGAAATGGAAACAAAGAGCGAATGATTCCATAGCCTCACCTAAGAGACCAGAGCTCCCATAAACATACCACACATTACACAGAGCAGAAGGCCTTGCCAGGAGAAAGGGACATGGGCTGCCTCCCTGGTGCACCGTAATCTGTTCCTTAGGGCACTCTTCTTGGAAACCAGTATTGCTGGGTTCAACCTATGCTTTCCGTTCTTGAAAAGGGAAGATGTGAACATGCAGATTTGCAGGCAGCTGACAGGTGGTGAGGGAGCTCCCCTCGGAGGGGGCTACAGCGTGACGTCCCTCAAATGGGAGCCTTTCCTTCTCAGTGAGACAGAGACCCTAACCTCTCCTCATCCTTTGAGGTGGATCGGGACCAAATTCGCTTGATCCCATGAATCCCCTTTTTGTGTGTTTTATGTGTTCCACATGCTGCAAAGAGCGCAATTGTCTAATTCAGTGCTGTGAATCCCATCAGACAGCCAAGCACCCACAAATTAGGCACCCTGATTGTAACACCTCCTTTGTGAGTCCCTCCCCCAGAAGAGACGGGAGACATTCCACTTCAGGGAACTAGAGAATAGGCTCCAAAACTGGAAGGATTGTCAGAAGGTACATTGTACACGGATCCTCCTACCGACTCCTACAAGCAAAGATTATCTTCTTTCAGCTAGAACAAAGAGCTATTAAGGAGACAATGGGCCTAGCAGTATTGGCGAACTATCTGTCATCCAGTGTAAGACATTAGCAGTGTCTTTTCTAAACCAAGCCAAGAGAAGCCCCAATCACTGCTAACAGCATACAAGTGTATATGAAAACCATCAGCCTATTTTTTCCTCAGTTTAACTCCTGTTAAGTCTGTTTCCCTATTGCTACTTCTTTAAGAATGGCATAGTACACTGGAGCACTGGAATTTCACAAAATAAGCATCCAACTAATGTTTTGCATCGTATTTCATACAAGAGCACTTGAGCTGGCTCTGGGGAGCAACCCAGCTTGGTTCAAGGGCAGGCAGCCAGCATAGGGATGACAAACAGAGAGGTATTTGTCCCTGTGGACCCAGCACTGCCTACCCCAAGGAAAAGCCATCTAGGAGATCTGCGTTTGCACACCACAGCCTGACTCCAAAGACAAAGGAGGTCTCAGCTGCCGTGCATAGCTCTGCTAGCTGAAAAGCAGCAAGCAGCCAAGAGCAGGATACAGGAGGGAATGGGACAGGGAGAATGACAGGGCCCCGAGAAAAGCAGTCTGGCCCTCTGTATGGGACCAGCTACCAACCTTTTTGCTCACGCGAGTGCCCCATCCAGGAGATGGCTTGGTGGGTCGTCCTGTTTTGATGATCGAGTTACACACAGCAGTTCTAGCCAAAAGAGGATAAAGACCCAGAGTGCTAGCTGGCTCTGCAGATTAAGCTTTGCAGCTTAAGCAGAAGTTCCCCTATATCTGGCTTATTTATACCCTCTCACTTTCCAGCTAAAAAGCCTGATCTTAAAGCTTTACTAAGTAAATATTTTCTCTGCTTGACTAGCAAGCTTTTGCAGTACTGGAAGAAAGTTGAGTTTGGGTGAAATATTGTATATTTAAGGTGTTTTATTTTTCTAGAGGTAGGAAATCCAAGTAAAGCAGCACACTTGCTTGAAAGACTTACAGTCCTGATCCAGTTTAATCAGAGACTAGGGAATTTTACCTTACATACAGGGGGTTATACCAATTAATGTTAAATTTTAGGAACAGTTTTCATCCTTCAGATAGAAACAACACTCTGTCCCATTAACATAGCTAAGAAACACAGGCAGAGTCCTGCGCCACTGATTAAGGCTAGGATGAGAGGGTGACTTCGGTCAGGCTGGACCTTGTTTTGCCTCTAGACCTCTATAAATTGCTAGTGATATCTCCTTGCCATCCACCTGGTCAGTAAGCCATCGTTTCTGAAACCTTTTGATGGTCCTAGGTCAGACAGATAGGTCCAAATCACAGCTCATTAGCCCATCTAGTGTTTCTGTTGCACTTTGAGCAAAGAAACAAAGAAGTGAGTGAGATCTTGCTTCCCAGTCCAAGAGGGCTGGAGTCCATGGATTTGCCTTGTCTGTTCCACAGGTGATGGACATACAATTATGGACAAACAGTGCATGTGGCTGAATCAGAAATCTCTAGAAGCTACCCCAATGCAGGCAGAAAACACTAAATCTCAGATGAGATGTAGTAACTGTTCAATGCAATGGGAAATAAAACAGATTAACTACAGTTTGGACTCACATTTGAAATAGGCCAAGAGCACGTGCAGGAGACCAGGTTCAGCATAGCAAAGAGCAAGTACTGGTTATTGAGTACCTTTTCCCTGTGGCAACAGTGGTGACTTGAGCTGCGTTAAGTCACGGGTGGGCACAGAGGAAGACTGCAGAGGTTCACAGAAAGCAGACTTCAGGGTTCTCAGTCTGGCTTCTCTCATTGCCTGGAAACGTCACTTCAAAGACAATGAAAATATACCTCAGGTTCAATAAAACAAAATTGGAATAGGCGCCATAGGGGCAGGTAGTGGTTGTTCTCACCTGATAGGAACAGAAATGATACGGAACAGGGACTTTGAGAACTTTAGCCATTTGACTGCATGAATAAACTGCACAAAGTGACTGATGTGAAGACTGAGTAAGTGTGACAACGGTATGGATAACTGTGCATGCAGAATAGATAACTAAGCTCTTATATGACCTGCTCTGGTCACTGTGAAGTTACACAATTTTCATGGTAACTAGAAATGCAAATGAAGGCAACACTTCTGCTCCTGGATTTTTTCAGTGGCTAGTCCTTTGTAAAACTCCTCCTGGGCACTTGAAAGGGGGGTTGTCGAAAGCATTCAGCAGTGGCCTACAGCAGCAAAGTTAATGGGAATACTTACTACTACTTTCATGAACACCTTACAAAAGTCATCAAGCAACTGTAATTTCCCAACATAAAGATCCTTTAGCTCTGCAAACAGGTACTTCAGTGTGTCAAAGAAGCCAGAATATCCTGTCCCAACATGCCCATCTTTTACTCAAGAAAAGACACTCTTGATATGATACATTGTAATAGACAAGCAGCTACACGCTGCTGTTCTTCTGTGCAAAATCTCCTTTAGCCTCTTACTTTATTAGGCCTCGAGTCACTCCTTTGGCAAAAAGATCAATGGAAACCTCTGCATTTTTCTTCCATCAGTTAAATTATTTATGAGCTTTGAAAATAATCCCACTTTGTCTTCTAACCCTAGTTTTGCATATATATATGTCTTTTTCCATGTCGACCCCTGTGAATTCTTCAGCTAAAATATGCATTCATTAGAAAAACATTTCAGGGTATTTTTTTCTCACCTCTTTATCTCCTTGTTTGAATATGTTGTAAACTTGATTAATGTTGCCTTCTAATCTCTTTTTTTCTAGAGAGAACACCTGGAGCTCCTTTAACCTGCCTCAGATAAAAAATAAAACCCAAAAGCCCAACAACCCAAGTTGCAATTTTGTGCCTTCACATCCCTTTCTTCTCCCTGGCCATCCATTGCTCCTCTTATAAGAGGCAAGACACATGGGTAAAACTTGTGGCAATGAATCTACAGAACCATGAGTTTCTTCTAAAGCCCCTTTCCTTATGCTCCCTCTAACCTACTTAGTTTTTAGCCTCTCTCTGACTAGAATAGTTTGGGGAGATTTATGACAGCAATTCTTCTGGTTCCTTTCACAATGTGTTTTTCACTATTCTCATCTATCGCACTGCCAACATGCATCATTTATTTAATACCAGTCAGTAGCCATATTAAACCTTTTTTCTTTTTTTTTGAGGACATTTCCTCCTGTACCTGGGGAAACTGTGTAGGTAAATAAAGCCTGAGCCAACACTCTTGGACCTGCCTTCTCTGCCTCCATCCAAAGCTTTCCATGGGCATCAATCATCTTTGAATTAGAATTCTTCTCATTTCAATTATGCTAATATTGCCATAATTTCATTCTCGTTAACAGCAATTGAGTTTCAGTCTCTGCAGATGGTGGTGCTGGACAGTTACCAAGCCACATGCCATCTTGAAAGGAGTGTATGGACCAGTGCTTAGCCCATGGCAGCACCACTCCTCACTGCTTCTGGGTTGCGTCACTTCACTTTACCCATTTGTGAAATGACATATGCTTTTACCTCATAAGGGCTTTGAGGTCATAAGGGAATTTTAAAAGTACAAAGGAGAGTTCATTGCCCAGGTATCTCATTCTTGTTAAAATACGAACTTGCCTATTTTGGTAACTTCAGGTGAAAACTACAGAGGAAATAAACTACTGATTGCTGCAAATTGTGTAAATCTGGGAGTATGTTAGTAGAACAGACACCTTCCTCTGAATTTTCTAAGCAGAGGAGGTATAGAACTCGTATCGCAGCAATGTCGATGGGAAAGGACTTCTGTGGTTTCCTTGTCCCACCTCCTACTCAAAGCCTGACTGTCTTCTGGCTGTGCCCTTGTTATTTTCATGAATTTAAAATACCAAAGACTGAAGAGGCAGACCTGCACAACCACAACGGTACCTACATTTTGGGACAGGTATGCAGTGCAGCCCTCACCATTGTCCAACCTGCTGGGTCTACCAGGGTTTACTGCATCTCCCTTCTGGACTATTTTTTTTTTTTCCAATGGAAACCAGGGCAGGCAGGAAGGATGGTGTAAACAAGCACTTACGCAAGGTGTTGCAGGGTACGGAGGGACACGGACTCCAGAGCATATTATGCACTGTACCTGCCCCAGAGGGTAGGTCCAGGCCCACCCAATGAAGAAGAGTGCTTCACACAGACACGCTGGATAGCTTATTAGTGGCTGCCCTCTTGAGGCCAGTTCAGAGTTAATGTCTGTGAACTGAAGACGGAAGGTGCTACATGTTCAGCCTCAGTATTAGAGCTCATCACGGAGCTGCAACAAGGGTGACTCAAGGAATGGTCACCACCCCCTGGCTGACAAGCAGAGAAAGCTCCTACTTAGACCTGGCCACAGACCAAAAAGCAGTACCGTGTAGGCCAACCTGCACCAGTCCTGGAGGAAGGGGTTGACATTGTGACTATAACTGTGAAGAATGATATTACATGGATTTAATGTCTTTTTATGCTGGGTACAAAGTCTGGTGGAACTGATAGAAATTATGAAGAACTATTGTAGCCTTATGGGCTAGAGAACAAGCTAAAACCTCTCCAGGAAACAATATCTGACCAGCTTCTAGTGCATCTACTGCCTCCTCCCACCCCATTTGACAGCTGACCTTCCTCATGTGTCAGCAAGATCTGTTCCACAGATGGTGGCTGTACCACAGAGGTAAATACGAAAAGGTCTCTGTGACAACTCAAAAGAGTCAACATTTTCACTTCCCTCTATGTTTAGAATACCCTAAATATATATGATGATAGTCTAGGAACCCCGCCAGATCCATCCCCTTCCAAGCATTTGAAGTGTATGAGGAAAGAACGGGCACTGTAATTGGAAGGGTGGGAAGTGGTTTCACTCAGAATTTGTGTTGCATTGGGTCTTCTACAGATACCCTTAGGATATATCTTTAATCTACAGCAAGGGCTTTGATTTGCTTTAAGCATTTCATACATTTTATGAACTGAAAGAAATAATTCACATATTTAAATGATCTCAGGTATAAACATGTGCAATACTGGTGAATAAACAATCTAGTACATAAAAATTGGAAGAGTCGTGGCACGAAGAGCAAAAGAAAATTGTGTTTGTCTCAAGTATAAAAGTGGAATGTGCCCAGATTCTGGGACAGCTAATTTAGTGGGAAATGAATTAGAACATGAAGTTCTGAAAGAGAGTCACCTTCTAAGGGTAAAAGGTCTTGAATTCTGCTTGCTGATCAGGACGACACCAGTATTTATGCTGATGGCCCATAAGGGCATTTCTGATTCCAATTTCATTTCCAGAAAACATTAATGTTGCCTCACAATATGTTATTTGAATCAGTGCACCTCGCCAGAGGTTGAATAAGATGGTTTCTCCACACTCCGCTACGGAGTACCGACACTTCCTAAATTATGCTGTTAAATACTGTAGTATAGCTATAAAACACAATGAAGGCCCATGGAAAGGTGCCAGCCCTTTTCTGAGAAAGAGAGAGCACTTTTTGGAACCCTGCCTGCGGCCCGTAATTTTCACTTCCTCCCACTACAGTGTGAAGTGACATGAAAGGACTTGTAAAGTCAAGTCCAAGAGGCTGGTGGAGATTTGAAGGAGTAAAACTAAAAGTAGATCGTCGACAGCAGCATTTGACCTACTTGAACTTTATAGGGAAGAAAAGGAGGTACAAAATTTCCCACCTGTTTTCCCCTGTAGGCCTCAATAAGCAAAAAAAGAAAGCTAGTCAACAAAACATTTATATTTTAGCCTGGGTAAGGCCAAAACATTCAAACTATAGAAACTTTAAAATGCCACATACTGTTAATTCACAAGCAGCAAAACTTTCCACAGAAGTTGCTAACTAGAAGGATATTTCACAGATATTTCTGATTTTCACAGATATTTTCACAGAGTTTCACAGATATTTCACATATTCCTTCATCAGGTACTGTGGCGATTCACATGGACTCTGTAATGAAATGAGCCCCAAAATGAAGTAATAATTTTCTTATGACTCATAACCAATGAGGGGAAGGATGGAGAAAGAGGCAAAATTGACATTGCTTGATGGAGAATATTTCAGCAGGGAAGTCATGCCCATGTCCAGTGGCCAAAATCTGGCTGGTCTCAGTGTAGAGCTCCCCAAAACCCTTCATTGCAGGCAGTCCATGAACACAGAACACAGGATGGTACCTGACCCACAAAGGTTACAGTCTAACTGAGGAACAAAAAAAACCCAAACCATCAGACACGAACTAAGCAGAGGAACAAAGGAAAACCATATGACACTGCTTGTCAAACAACAGCTGCAATACACTGGCCACCTGCTTGCTGCCAAGTTTCTACAGAGGAAAGTTAATTTATTAGAGGAAGGATGGATCAGAAGAATACAATTACGAGATGGAGATAGCTAAGCAAAATTCCGTGGGCCTTGTCTTCCTAGCTGTATACATTATATTCATATATTTATACATTATTGTACCTAAAAAAATTATACAGAAATCTGGCATGCAGACAGTCCTCAGAAACAGAACAACCATTCAGCTTAAATGTGCATTCCTAGTTATCTAGGTTACAACTTTCTTGCAGATGGTCAAAACTGGAGAGTAGCAGAATTTTCTTAGCGACAATGTTCAAATAGAGGAGATTTCAGACTTACCCAAGGAGTGGCAAAATGCCTTATCTTCATTTGTAGAGTCTGGAGTTGACCCCTGAAACTCACTGTCTCTGGACCTAACCGAGCTTGTTTTCCATTCCAGAGGTCTAATCTTCAAATACATTAGAAATTCAGAATAGATTTAGTGGCTGCAGAAACACTTCACAGATGTATTAGGGGTAATGCTGTGAGCAAAGCTCAGAGCCACCTTATTCCAACCACTCTACTTTTTAAAACTCTGCCTAGTCCAAGCAAATGTGGACAGTGATTGCCAGAGCTACTACTTAGGAAAAGGATTTGAAAGAGTTTATTAAGGTTACTGATACACAGCAGTCTAGAGAACTCATTCCTAGTCCCTCCTGCCATTACAACAAAGGAGGGTCGTGCTAGAAAGTGCTTTGCCTTTAGTACCAGGTTCCCTGGCATATTCACAAAACACACATCCACCATTCTGGGAAGCACCACCATCTTTCTGAGATGGGTGGACCAGAAATGCATGAAATGACATTAAAGAAGATTTTAAGTCCTGTAGCCCCAAATAAAGGTTATGTCGAGTAAAATCAACCATGTTAGCAGCATAGGCAGAACTTCCCTTGCCTCACTTCTGCTTTTCCCTCATCTCCACTGCACCCATGGAGCAAAATTCTTGTAGATTTATTTATATTTGTCTACTCTTCCTCATCGTGCCTGTAGACCCAGCCTACTGAGCAGCCAAAGCCATTCACCCCCTTTTCTACAGAAAAATATCTCAGAAATCTTTCATCTACAGAAATATTTACCACATATTGTACAATTCACTGAACTGGCAATATTTCTGTTTCAACTAGCTTCTACCAAAAGAAAGGCAGAATTGTAGTGAGAAGACTCCTGGCTCCCCAGAAGTATCCAAAACTAGGACCTTGTTTATAAAATCTTTAATTGAGTCGGAGCTTCTTCTAGGGAGTGATTTGGAGCTGGGGACACGAAGCCTCCACGGGGAACCTGAGGTCTCCCAAGCTCTACCTCACCACACCGGAAGTCATAACTCTGCAACACAAAGCCCTTGAGGGACAGGATCTGACTTAGGGCAGATCTGCCAGGGAAAGCACTACAAGGGCTCTCGGCCCACCATTAGCAGCACCTGACAGGATGCACATTGTATAGGAATAATCATGCAGCCAGAGACTGCCCCTCTCAACTCATACCCAAGTTTGACTCCCAAATTCTGCAGGTCTGGTGTCCTAGGAGCCTAGGATCACAAACGTCTCCACTCCAACGTGACACTCACTGCCATCGGACGTGCTGACCAAAGCCCTTATCAGAGCCAGCAGTGTCACACTGGGTCCAGGGGATTCCGGCTATCGTAGATGGATCCACAGATGGATAGTTAGTATTCAGAAAGGGGGAACCACTCACCTTGCTGACGTCCGAGTAATTGGCAATGCAGCTGACCACACCACCATAAGTGGGGAGAGAGACAGCCATCAGGAGAGGAACAAGCTATGCAAGAAGGGCCCCTTTAGATTTTCAAAGAAATGCCGTCTGTGTTTTTTTTCCTTTTTCTTAGGTTCCATCACTTCACTTTTGACTCTTACAAGTAGCACTCGGAGAGCAAAAAAACTGGGGGAGAGGTGTGAGAAAGCGCTCAGGCTGAGCCATACAAATGGAAGATGATTTGGAAGTGATTCGGGGCACTGACAGATGAGCTCTGCCAACGTTGCCACAGTTTCTTCGGGTCTTACCACGCACGTCTGCACGCTCGGCCCCCTGCCACACGCTCCCTCCCACAGCAAGGGCGCTGGAGGAAAGCGTGTCCAGCAAGCTCACAGCTCTAGGTTTTAGTCAGATCGCTTATCAAGGTGAATTGTTAAGACAACTGGCTGCCAGAAACAGGCACAGGTTTCCCTCTCTGCCACAGGAACGAAGGTCTCCAGCCAAAGGCTGGTAATAAAAAGCTGGGGATAAACGTTGCCTACTCCATGAGCAGCTGTTGGACCATGACAGCAAGGGCAAGGAAGGATTTAGTGAACAGCTACTGCCTCCCTGACAGACTGCATCAAATGTACTCCATCCTTTAGCACAGCCACCTGCAGACGGGACTGCTCTTGGTCTGAGGTTCATTTTGTTGTAGGGTGTCATTTATTTATCTACCTCATACTTCCCAACTGAAATTTTTCCTTTCAGCGCAAATTCCTTTCCCCCACCTCTTTCTCCCATTATAAATATATGAGCATGTGTCTTATTTTTTTATGTGATCTCTCATAACTGTCAAAATAAAAAAAAAATCCTCCATAAATCCTTTCGGCTCAGGTTTCTTGATAAATATGCACTGATTTTTCTTTATCCCTCATACCTCTCATCTTTCCCCAAACTCTCAGCAAGAGTTTCTGCAGACCCTCAACTCTCAATTTCTCTCCAAGAAAGCACCTAAGGATAAGCCACTGTGCTGTAGCCGCAATGAGTAGGACAGGGTGCATGGGTCTGCCCCCAGAGACTGCAGCATATTCTGTCTTTGTAGGCATTCTGGTTTCCTCCATTGCATGGAGGGATGCCTCCAGGCACAGTTACAGTGGGAATGATCCCATCCAGATTTCTTTGTCAGCAGAAAGGTCCTTAAATCTGACCATGAGGTCTACACTCCCATTTCAGTCAGCAGAGCTCCAGGCAAGGGACTTACCTGCCTTGTCCAACAACACACACATGGAAGCTGTGACAAACAGCAGAACTGAGCTCCAGACCTTCACATCCTCACTGAGCACTGCAGCCATGAGACCATTCCCTTCTCCTCATCCTGGCTGCAAGATGAGATGAAACACAGAAATCTCCAACTGAACCGACCTGCCCCAACTTGGCCTGTTCATTGCAGGTGCATCCAAGTCCTTCCTTCAATGTGCTCCCAAAGAGGGTAAGAGACCTTCTGCCCTCCTGCTACTCACAGACTACAGAGAGCAAGGCTGAGCAGAGGAGGAACAACTATCACACAAAGCACACGAAGAAGGGAAAGGGGGTCCTTGTCCCTGGCATTAGGAGCTTAACAGGCTTGCTCTGAGGGAGAATGCAACCAGTCACCCGTTTTAACAGCCCTAGGCTAATGCCACTGAAATTCAGACTCAGTGACCCTACAGAAGGAAGGGTTCTGCTGGGACTCACCTGGGGCTAAACTCTGGGCACATAATGAAGGAAATACTTAAATTTCCAGTCCAGTCAATAAGGTGGGAACAGGCGTTTTTCAAGACTGCAGAGGGATTTCTGTCGCTTAAGTTGGCAGACAGTATCTTCCTGCAAAAGGTCTTAAAAAAACCACCCTCAAATGTCTAGACATCATTACCTCCTTCCGTGCAACAGCTTCTCTAGCTACCTAAAACATAGATGCGAGCCTGGTGCCTAAGTTAAGCAAGCCTGATCATACTCAGCTTTTGTGTTTTATCTTCACCAGAAGCGCCAGTTAGTGTGAAATATATGGGGCAGCAGAGCACAGCAGCCCAGCTAAAGCACATAGATCATGGAGTTAAATATTCTACTGTGGTCTAAAAGTGAGCGCACACAGTTTCAGCCCACGTGTTGCCTGAAGTTATGAGCACACTAGAAAAGGGGATTTATAATAAGAATGGCAATTCAACCTCAATTATAGTGTGCGACTGTCTGCACACTATAAACTGGAGGTTTAATAATGAGGCAAGTATGTTGAGGGAGAGAATTTCATTGTATCTGTTTCACAGCCTGGAATTCTTACTAAATTCATCAGATCACTTGAGTTCTCCTGACAACTGTAGCAGTATAACTAATTTTAAAGGGGTTTATTGTACATTAAGACTGCAACAAAAGATACTGGCTGAGAAAACCTCACAGCAAAAGAGGACTCCAGATTGAGGACTATAATGTATATGAGATTTGAAAGAAGTAAGTGCTAAAAGATGTAGACAGCAGTTTTTCAGGGTCCTTAACCTTGATGAATAAATGAATAAAATCCCTTAAAAAATTGCAGTGTTTCTTTCAAGTGATTTCCAGCATGTTAATGATCAAGAGAAGCTGAGAAAATTACTGGGAAAGGAGATGACTTTCCTCAATATGCTCTTACCAGAGAGACTATGAGGCAGACCTGAATTGTAAGCAAATAATATGCATTGCAAAATATGATAGAGAAATGGAAGAGGCTCTTTAGCTGTCCACAGTGCACTTACAGGTTTGTTGACTGCAGGACTTTGTGATGTTGCCAAAATTAAAGATATAATTGAGACCTGGAACCTTCCAATCCTTCCCTATCCTGATTCTTCGACTGGCTCTTCTCTCTCTTCTATATCTGCTTACCTTTCTACCCCAAACCAAAAGAGAATAGGACTCCAGTTGAAGGAGGACATAGAGAATATCTAAAAGCCTTTTATCAACTACCTTAGACAGCCTGCTGACCATGTACAAACCTCTTTACCAGCTAATACTGAATGCTGTACGGGCCTCAATTCCCCATGGTCCTCATTTCTACCAGGTCCTCATTTCTATCAGGAAGGCCTCCTAAATTCTGTCACAAAGTGAGTAATTCACTAACAAAAAGCCCAGAAGTAAGTTCACCCCTCCACGCGGTCCACAAAGGAGGCATCTCTCCCATCTCGTACAGGAGGGTAGGTAGGGCATGTTATGTTGGGGCATGTCCTTGCCCCAGGAGTCACAGAGGTTTAAACGAAGATGCAGATGAGACTGGAAGCCTCAGGCATTGACCTGATTGTTGAAAACATTGGTGCTCCCCAACTTTACAAGCCACCAGAGGAAACAAACAACAAAGGAGTGTTGAAAACCCAAATATGGAAAGCACCATCCCCAAATAGCTCTAGCCCAGAAAGGCTTTCACCTCTTAATTTTACTGGCTGGTAGTCCTTACAAGTGATGTTCTTCTTTCTCCCTCTGTCTTTGAACTCCCACAGCACCCACACCCCTTTGCTCTCCTGGCCCCACCAACCTTTAGCTAATAACATAGCTGATTAGGTCTTTCATCATTTTTATTGTTAGCCACCTGCAGATTAATAAAATAGAGCTCTGGCTGTTTCTGGCTGACCACGTTCCCTAATTTATCACAAAGGCTTCACCCGAAATACCTGTGTGTGACACGTGGGCAGAGTCACAGTCCCTCGCAGCCAAGCATGTCCGTGAGAAAGTGCAGCACAACGGTCCGTGCTGATATAACCCGCATTCTCACCACACAGAGGAGAAGTTAACACTCCGCAACCAAGCTGCTAAAGTAAAATTACCAGAGACTGGTACCAAAGGCACAGAGGTGGAAAAATGGGGAGTTAACTCCAGCTCACTGGAGCACACTGCTTCATACCTGCACTGTCTCTTATACAAGGGAATCTGCTTCTAAAGCATTCCAAATTTTCTCTTTAAAGACAGTAATTACAAGGGTGACTTAACATGGCCTCAGGGACTATCCTGCAAGAATTGGAAGACTTGATCCCTTAAAAGTGAAGAAGCTGGAGGAATCAGGAAACCAGAAATGGAATTTTTCTACTTTTTTTTTTTCTTTTTTTTTTGAATCTCTCCTTTTCAGGGTACTGGTTTAAAAACAGAAGTGCAAAAATCAAAAGTTTTGCAGTCCAAAGCAGGTTTTGAGCCCATAAATTCAAAAAAAAAAATCCCCTCTCCAAATCACACAGAGCTCTATTGAACTAGAGGTATTATTAATTTATTTTGAGCATAGGACACAGACTAGACAAAGAAGGGTTTGTCATTTTATCTTTGTTGTTTACCTTTGTTTTATCTTTGTGGGGGGGCAGCCAAGACTTAAAGAAAGAAGTGAAGACCTATAGTTTAGACATCACTTTTTGTAGGATTTTTCATGTTTTAAATTGAACAACAGAAGTAATTCCAGTTGCTGCAGGGCTTCAAAATATCAACAGAGGAAAAAAAAAAAAAAAAGCACTTTTTATTAAAGAGAAAATAGAAAATTTCTACAGAACTGATAATGTTTTATATTAAAAATTCCATTTAATGAAAAAGGTCCATTCTCTACTGAAAAATATTTTCAGGGGATACATTTCAATCAGGACCGTTAGCTGTTACCTGCCTTTCAATTACTGACTGCTGCCCTAACCCACATCCCCAGTGCTGGGCACTCTTTGAAGATGCAATAAGCAATCTTTGGTTTACAGATCTAGGCACTCATTTTGGGAACAGCTGAGTGCAACAAGTAATGTGGGGAGGGGGCTGGAGGGAGACAACCTTGCTGATGTCTGGGACAGTCTTCAGTAGGATCTTAAGAGGCTGAAACAAGAAGGGGTCTGTGCAGCAAGTAAAAGACCCTGGAGTCATGGCAGGGCAGGCAATGGACTTTCAGGAACCTGGACAGATAGGGGAGACATGAGCTGCTTCCTCTTTCTAGACCCACATCCAGTTGACGTGCACGGCTTCCTAGCATCCTTATTCCCAGAAACGCAAAGCCATGGAAAATTGTTCATTTTCCCCTGAACTAGCCAAAATAAGTTTTTCTGTGAGTGTTACAGACAAGATTGTTTTCCCATCAGTTCATTACTTGAGGCTAATTTCCTTTGTGTGGTGTATGTGTCTTATAATCAGCCATCAGCAGGAGGCGACAGAACGGATAATATTTGTAAGAATTGGTAGTCAGAGGAGACCTTTCCTCCACATAAATCCCTGTCTCTACAAAACAAGTGGGAACTTACTACCTCTGAGACTTCTTTCTTCTAAAATTTTTTTCCAAGGCAGATACAAACATTAAAAGGAAAAGGGCACCAGATAGACATCCATTACACAATTGCACTAATCCTTCCAGGCCCAGGAAGCCAGACCTTGACAACACACATGCCTGTCCCTTCATCTCCTTGATGGCCAGCTCACACACACTGACCCGCCGCCTCCAGAGCTGGGCTCCGTGACGCACGTAATCTCACACCCTGCAGCAGCCTTGCCTCTTCCTCTTTCCCCTTTGCCTCTAAAAGCAAAACAAAACAACCACAAAAATCAACTGAGACAGAAAACAGGGGATAGGAAGGATCGTCAGTACCAGGAGTTTCTGAAGGAGAGATCTATAGGAGCAAGTCCCTCAAGAAAAAGGGATGCTCTGCCCAGCAAAGACCAAAGGAAACCCTGCCAAATGCAGCCCACAATGAACCAAATACAGCCCCCCTTAGCTTCCCACAGCCAGAGAGGACCTGGTTCTAATTTGAAGCTCACAGCCCAGCTCTGCAGTGACAGATGCTGCCTGGAACTGAAGGAGAAATGATGATGCAGGGCCGTTTCCTCCGAGACTCTGTTCTGTCACCATGGAGGCATACAGTGCGCTCTCAACAAGTTTATCTGCAAAGTAACATGAAAATTCCTCACAGCAGGAGAGATTTGATGGGACGTGCCTAGAACAGCTTTATAAAAAGGTTTCTTCAAATGCTTCCAAATCCCATGCATCTTTTTCTTGCTTTATCATTCTTTTCAACATCCTTCTTTCTCTCCCTTTTTCTTTTTTTAACGCCTCCACAAGGCACGTTTATCAACATCAAAGCACATTCTCACACGCTCAGTTTTTTCTTCTGTATCTGTTTCTGCAGAGTCCAAGCGACTGCTACTCTCCACACCCAGAGACTTTATTAAGCGCAAAACTTGTTTTTGTGCATGAAGTCTCCTTCAAAGTCTGGACAGTATCAATATCCTAATCCTTTATACCAAGGTGGATTCTGTCCAAGAAAGCCACCGCATTTGTTTCGAATACTCCTCAGCTGTACCATAGGCTGGAGTTTGGTGACTGTCACCTGAGTGCATTTCCCTTTCCTCCCCAACCAGACCTGCATGTCAGATCTCTCTGTAGGCTGCATTTAAGATGCTCAGCCCAAAACAAACCAGTGCTTTAACTCTGAGCTGTTGTCACCAGTAAGATGCCTAAGGCTTGGTCCCACAACAGCCACACTGCCCTGTGAGCATCCTGAGCTCGCGTAACCTGCAGGTCCCTTCTGTCCTCATGGCAAGCTATGGTCGACTCCAGGTATTGTGGCCATATCCAGCACTCCCAGCCCTCTCACCTACCAGGGCAGGATTGAGTGTGTGCTCTACTCACGGGGGGATCAACAAGGGGATACAACTCTGTGTTTCCTTCCCAAGGGTTGCCAATCATTTCCACAGGTGAAAGTTATTGAGGCACACACATTTACACGGTGCTGATGGGGAGGCAAACTTGGGCTCAAAGATAGAGTTAAAACTCTAGTCTTTTGTCCTCCAAGCTATTTACTAGTTAAAACTATCCTGTCTTCCTCTCCCTGTTGTCTCCCATTTTAAGCAATGAGCTCAGTCAGGCTCCACCAAGCTATGGTGGAGCTATGGTAAGTGTGAGTGTTTTTACGTGTATAGGTAGGAAGCTTTCACGAGCCCAGTGCAGGTAGGTAACTATATTCCAGAGAAAACTGCTTCACACTGCCTGATTTTCCTTGTGTGCTGACAGCTCTAAAAGCATTAAGGCAATACCTACAGGATCATTTCATTATTTTTAAAATCCAAACCTGGAACCTGACTGCATGACAAGAGTGCCCTCATTTCCAAACATTTCTCTGTGCTGCCTATACCTCATGATGATATTAGCTTTGCCCCATCGGAGTACCATTGTCCCAGGTAAACAATCTTTATCTTCCTGCCATCCTAACCTAGAGCAGCCTTATATGTCCTTTCTGTAGCACTGGCACTGCTCTGGGGACAGTCTTTTAGCAAATTCCCATCTGGATCCAAACACCTTATCCTCAGCCCACCTCACGAGAAGGGCTTAACATGACTCTTAATTGTATCAAAGAGTAATTATCCAGAACAATTGCTATGGAAAGGATGGAAAATAGGCTAAAGGATGGATGTTTTAGTATAATGTATATTCACTCTATCTCAGTGTTAAGGGATGTTCATGTGTTGGGGTGGTGGTGGGAGGGGAGAAGGTGAAAGGGGAGATGGAATTGTGAAGTTTGAAGGTGAAAAAAGTCTTTATAAGTGGATTAGTGGAGTCCTGGGGCCTTCAAAAATAGTTAAAATTCCCTTTTTTGAGTAATGGAGAAGTAGTTTGCATTGATCTTAAGAATTTGCTTATAGTTTTCCCTGGAGTTCAATGTACTGGGGAGTGCAAAGCTGACACAGCTCAAAAGTTTTATGAACCTCAGGTAACAGCGTGAAAGGAAATTTTAATAAATATTACATTTATTTAAATTTAATTTTTTTCCTTGTTAATAATAAAAGCTAACCTTGGTCTTCTGGGCTTTTCTCATATGCCTGCTTAATACAGCAGCCAAATCGTGGAATTATTTATATTTTAACTTCGTTTTCAGTAAATCGTCAATCATTCACCTTTCAAAAGCATTAAATTCAGAGCTGAACAGCACGGGAGAGGGAGACTGAAAAATAAATATTGACTTTCAGGAGTTTGTTTTGTTTTTTTTTTAACAGGGATTTAGAAATAGAAACTGTTGTGGGTGATGAGTAAAAGCTCAGAAAAAGGGAAAGACATTTGTCCTATAGATTTCTTCCCATCATAGACCTGCAGCTCGATTTCTGCTTCATTTGCAGGAAGCCACAGCAGACCAATAGGTAGTGGCCCTTGCTGGCGTATAAAGGCACCCGGGTGAAAATCTAGAGCCTCGCCATCACTGGGTGGATGATCTTGGTCTTTCTTACAGAGGAGACCTGCTACTAAGCATGGATACTGGTATTGTAAGCACTGGCTGAAGTCCTCAGGAAAACTTAGGCAAAATAAGCATAAAAAGACTGAGAAATGCATCAAGATAACCATATACTACCGATCCTTTTGCTATGGGAAGACCCTCAAAATGATGAACCCTTAAGTTTATCTCCCCTAAAGTCAGTGAGGAACTCCTGATGCTGGTCTCTCCTGTTTCCTGGGACAGAAGGACCTGCAGACAGCCAGAAGTCTTTTTAGTTCTCTCTGGAAGCCTTTTGTAGGATTCTTGCCTTCCTCAAAAAAGTAAATAAATAAGGCACCTCTTACATCCCCAGATAATCACCTGTCTCCAGACCAAACTCCCCCATCACACACCTTCTGACATAGTCGAAATCCTAGTCCTTGCAGGCTAATATGAAGAGCTGACCACAGCCTGCAGCCATGTGGACAGAAGGTAAATGGGACATATTTCCATACTCAGGACAACTTCAGAGAGCACTCTAGTCAGAACTAGAGACTACAGCGAGACCAGCCTGCAGCTTTGGACATCACAGGTCACAACCCTTGCTGCGGATCATCTGATGAGTTGGATTCAACTAACAGTGAACAGTTTTCATCCAAAGACATCAGGATATGAAGTCTCTATTGATATCCTTGACAGGTTGTTCACAGAGATTATAACTAACAAAATAGGTGCCTGGATTCCTGTTCACAACTATTTGTGCTCTGTTTACAGGTTGTGCTTTGTCTTTCTCTTTAATCTAAAAGACTCTTTTTCCAGCAGGTGCATGGACACAGCAAGTCATCACTTGAGCTTGCTGATGAACTGAACAAATTGCTCTCTTGAAAGCATTTTGTCCAATCCAGACTTGTGAAGGTTTCTGCATCCTCTCCAATTTCTCATTTTCCCTGCTAAAATACATATCCTAGAAGTGGACATAGTTTCCATTATCTCTCCCCCATGACACATATAGGGCTAGAACTAGTGCTAATCTTCCACTGATCTCCTTCAGAATGGCATTAGTTGGTCACCACACCATCGTAAAGCTTCGGGTCCTGATGAAGTTGCCTTCCTTTAGGATCTCACAATACTCTTTGGAGTCACTGCCTTCCAACAGCACTTCCCCACTCCGTAGCTTTGACCTGCATTCCTGATCCCTATTCTTTCTCCCAATTCAATCCTGTGAAAATCTATGCTTTACGTGCCTGGGCTACTGGTGAACCCAGAGTCCTTTGAACGCATTCTCAAGGCATGTTAAGCACTCTTCCAAATTTTAGCAGGCTGTGCTGTTTTTATTTATTTCCAGACCATTGATGGAAATATTAAATTGCATCCAAGCTGGACTGCCTTCTCAGTAACACCACAAAATGGTCCTCATTAAACACAATTCCCGCTCATATTTTTTTCCAGAATCTGACACCTACTCAATTTTTAATCTATTGAATATTACCACATTAAAAACAAACAAACAAACAAACAAACAAACAAACAAAAAAACCTAAGATTTCCGGTCCATATAGTCTCTCTATATCCTTTTTTTCTATCTATTTAGTAGTAACAGATGCCTAAGAAATGGCTATATGAACAATGATACATCCCCCTCAGCCCCTGCATTCTCCCAATTTCAGACACTCAGAGGTTCCTGAAGCAGCCATCACATCCAAACTATTGTGTCCTACAAGCAGCAGTGGATCTGAAACACTCTACTTCTTTTTTTTAACCTGTTTGCACTTCAGGAGTTCACCGTGACAAGGAATTCCTTAACTGAACTGTATGCCCTGAGAAAAGTACTTCCCAGTGTTTGTTTTCAACTTGTCCGATCATTTCCCTGGATGTCCTCTCCAATTTGGGTATGGGATGTAGTGAATCATTGTGCCTCCACCATCTAATCTCCATCTCCTAAGATTTCATAGTCCTCCATTCAGATCACCTTGCTGTAGACTTGTCTATCACCTTTTCATAAATCTGTTTCCAGGGAAAACCTTCTGTCCCTCCCATTGCTTTCGCAGAGCTGATGTTAAATCTCTGCAACTAGACAAGCAGGGTCTTGTCCTTTGCAGCCAGGACTGTCACCTCACCCTACTACCTCTGCAGCTCTAGCTGGTTTGAAACCACATCACTCTGGGTTGCATCCAGTTGGGACAACATGCTTCTTATGGAAGCCAGACAAGCAACTTCTCTGGTTAACAGGAAAAGAAGCGCTGGAGCTGTTACGAGTTCCTGCCCTTTGCAGAAAAGCATTCTCCTTCCCTGCTGCCCTCCCCAGGCAGGCGTGTGGCAGCTCACCAAGTGAAAAGCAAGCAAAAGGGGAAACAAAAGTTAAACAGAGGTTAAAAGAATGGAGGAGAAAAACAGATGACCCCCTGGAGTCTGGGGCTGAGCAGCATGAACAGTAGGAGCCCCTGGAATCCAGCTCATCCATCCGCACTGCCCTTGTTGCCTTCCAGTTCCCAGGAGGGGGCCTAATAAATTTTACAAAAGAGCAAACAGCTGAAAAATGCTCGTATTTAAAAATATATTGAGAGAATTTGCATGTTGTTCCCTTTTGTGTGGGGATGGCATTTATACGCCCGGCGTTTCAGCAGCACCACATCTCAGAGCACTTTACATAGCAATTAATTACACACTGGTAGTGGAGTGACTGTCTACAGGCAACCTCATCAGCCATTATCCACTCAGCAACATCCAGCGTACAGCTGTGAACATTTGCATTAGCGGAAAGTCGTCTCGGCTGCCATTAGCAGGGTGCGGGAATGTCACGGAGGATGCCAGGGGTTGGTTCACCCCTCACTCCTTCCCAAAAAGCCTTTAACAGCTGCCACCACAGCCTTCACAGCCAAACTTGTGACCCTTCCCTCATTGCACCCCAGCACTGGGGACGTGTGTCATCAGCTTGCAGCAGCCCACCGTCCACACAGTCTGCCTGGTGATGTCCTATCTTAGGGTAATGGAATAGGAGGCACAGGTTTCTTAAAGGGGAGACTTCCGTAAAAGCACATGAAGGATGAAAACACTCAGTCCGCACCGAGGATAACTTTATGGTGTAAATTCCGTTTGTATTGTTTCATATCATGGCTGTTTCATGGCTATCACTAACCATGCTGCAGCTCCTGTTCTCCAGGAATAGTTTCAGCCCTCAATGGAGGCACAAATCAGGCTGTAACTGCAGCACACACCTGAAGGGCCAATTTATGGCAACACCTGTGGCCTCGATGCTACTGTGAAATATTCTGCAAAGGCAAATAATTTCTTGAATACCTTTTTGCCTCTCTTATGTCCACACCATGGCAAAACCATCTATGTGAGTCAGGACAGAGGAAGCAAGCTGGTGATGGGCAAAAAGAAGAATCCCAGGAGTACAGCAACCTTCAGACAGGACTTAAGGACTTGAGACCAATAAGCAGTTGTCACAAAGGACCTCAAGGAATTCTTGCTTGAGCTACAACGTGAGCACACAGACTACATTTTTACCCACACAATGAAAAATTCGAATAATGTCCCTGGAAACTAGAGCTCGATCTACACTGCTGAGTTGTTAGACAACTACCTACCATCTCTTCTTTTTCTTTTTTTTCCCCACAATCATTTTCCCAAATGCTACCTAGAGGCAGCCTGGGAATATGCACAGGCTAGTGCTTGTTCTCAGGGGGCAATTTGGACACAACGCCCCTGCTTTGGAGGGAGGAATGGTACAGATGCAGGATATCCTGTGCCAGCTGGACTCTGCGCAAGAGAGCAGGCCCAGCCACTGTTAATTTACAGGTATGGACACAGCCTCAGAATCCTGGCCAGCATCCAGCCGATGATGGCAACCCACTCCTTTCAATTCACTGACCTGAAATGCAAAATGAAGCCACAATGCTTCTAATCTTTAATTGCTGCTGTGTATCATTGAACTGTCACTGTCTTTTGATTCTGGATAAGGTGATCTTTGAATTTCAGCAAGTTAAGGAGTGTGTGAAGCATCCGAGGCTCTTTGGAGGGCCACAGAATATATGACTGCAGCATAAACTACAAGGATTTCTTTTCTTTCTGTCTTGTTTCTATTTCATGTGCCCTAAAATATTCAACATAATATTCCCTGTGTGAAAGATTGGCTTACCCTTCTTGCTGAGCCCACCAGTCTGGCTCTCATCAGCAGGAGAGCTCTGGGAACCAGTAGAGAAGATTAGAATCTCTATCATCATTTCACAGATAACAAATCTTATCCAGGTGGGAGATAAAAGTGAGTAGATCAAGGTCATGTCCCAGCCCAGCAGCAGACCTAAGAAATGAACTGGGATCTGATCAGAGGAATGAGCCAGTATAACATACCTTTGCCCCCCACACTGTGCTGGCTTACAGATGGGAAAAACACAATGGAAAGCATATTCTTCACCCAGAACTCTCAAACAGTCCATGCTGTTTCCTATAAGCCTGAACAATTGAGTAATACTATTCACCAGAGGTCTTCAATAAAGTCTGGGTAGCGCAAGACATGCCTGTAAGCTCATCTTCTGTACCCTTGCCTCTTCGATCTGTCATTCGGCATTTGTTTGAATGCAAACCCTTCTTTTGCATGCTCTTGCGCAGGGATTGTGCTTCTCCAGCTTTTATGTTCCAGCAATTAAGTCAGGATAGAAAATTTAAAAACAAGCTACAAGTCTGCATTATGGTAGCAGATATCCTTGTCCAGTTTATGACTTACAAGAACACAAAGGGGATGAATGGTGACAAGCAAGGCACTGGTGAAGGTAAACATGCTTTCTAACAAGTGCCATATTCAGTATGTAAATGCAAGCCTCCAGTTTTGAGCTTCCAACTATTATAACCACAAAACAAACAAACAAACAAAATCAGATTGTTGGCACTGTCAGTGCACTGCCTGAATGTAGAGCTGTTCTCCATTTCAACCCTATCTCTCTATTTCACAGGCTGCACATGCTGTCCAGGACAGCAGGACCTGTGTCACTACAGGCAAGCTGGCCTGATCTCATCCCAGTCCCTCTTGCAAGGAGAAGGAGAGAGTCAACGTTTCAGCGGCTGGAGAAAGGGAAAAATCTTCCAAGGTAGCTGGTTTACACCAAAAGCATGGTCTTCCGAAGCAAAATGAGATAATCTCTCTGGGGTTTCCTTTATCTTCTCTTTTCTGCCAGAACTAATTTCCTGATTTCTAACCCCTCCTTGAGATATGTGCAGACACATTTTAATGAGCTTTTGGGAGATAGTGCTCTTATCCCCCTCTTCAGAGAGGGCTGGATCCCATTCTGTGCTTGTTTGCTATTAAGTTCTTCTGCCTTTAATTACTTCCTGGTTTCCTGTGTGACTTTCCAGACTGTTCCCCCCACCATCACACACACACACACACACACACACACACACACACACACACACACACACACACACACAGTCCATAAACTCCCTCAAAACCCGGGCAACCCTCAGAATTTTCTAGCTCTCATTTGAGGTTTCAATGGTGCGCCAAGTAGTATCCTGGGGTTCAGGAACTTCAATACAGACAAACAAGTCAGGATAAAAAAATATAATTTTCCAGAAGTAATGAAGGAAATGTGAACAGTAAAGCCCACAGCTATGTGTCCTCAAATCAGATGTCCATGCAAACTTCCCCTGAGCAACCTGCCATGAAAGCTTTGCTTGGCAAGATTCGCCTTGGACTGGAGGACTCACTTCCCATGGGCTCCTGGATCTATTTCTACAGCTAAAGCAAAGATTTTCACGTCAGCACTATAGAAGCTTACATTAGATTCATGTGTTTTCCTGCCCAAGCCTTTATTTGAGCACAAACCTGGGGTCCCAGAGCAGTAGTGAAGGCTGGTTGATCTCCTTGGCCATTACCGATGGGCAGCAGCCCTATGCACAGTTGTCCTTCAGATAGTGAAGGAGAGCTGAAGCTGTGCTGTGCTGCAAGCACCTCCCCGTATCAATAAGCAGAGCTGAAAACCACCAGGCAATTTCACAGATTCCACTAGAGACCATTTCAGACAAGTCACTGAGCTTGATAATGTTGATTTACATAGTGGTAAAGCTTCCCTCCGCTCTGGGAATTGCCGGGTGGAATTCTCTGGCCTGTGCGATACAGGAGGTCAGACTGCTGATCAGAATGGTCCCATCTGGCCTGAAAATCTATAAATTCAGATCTGGATGAAATTGGGCAATTTTGGATTTGGATAAGCATTCATGAATTTAAATGAATAAATAATAATATAATAATAAATCATTCATCTCACTGTCTAGCATGTGAGTCCCCTCAAAGACCTGCAGTTCAGCTGCAGCCAGAGTTTGACTACCTCTGCAATTAGAGCCAATGAATTTCAGATGAGGGGGAGGCAAGGGGAAAAACAAGAGAAATGAAATGTTTGTTGGGAACATCTATCTAAAATGACTTCCTCCTCCCTGCAAGTTGTACAAGGACCAGATGCTAAAAAGCTTGCCTCTCTGCCAGCTCAGGGGTAGCTGCAACAGTGAGAGATGCCATCTCCCACTATGTGTACTCGCCACAAGCAGGATCCATAAACCCAACTAGTCCCAGATCTGTCATGATGACAGAAAGCTTGCTGTCTTCACAGCTAGAATCCCTGATTCAGTCCCAGGCTATGATGCTGGGCAAGTACTTGTCCTTTTGGTCAGTTACTGTGCAAAAGAGCTCTGGGCAGTGGTGTATATCGTTGCAAAAGCCGTAGCAAAAGGCCCCTCACCAGGCCAGAGGACCATACAACGCACAGCACAGACTGAGGCTGTTTCCCTCTTCCTCCCCCTGAGTAGAGCAAAATTATGGGCAGACACCACAATGGAGAGTAGACAAAAGGCCGGGCTACATTAATACAACCAAAGTGCACATGTGATCTCTTTCTACCAAGAGCTGCCCCTTCGTTCCTCCTAATGGACCTTTACCAGCTGCTCCCTGCAATCCAAATAACTAGCATTGCATTTTCCTCCTTCTTGTCTACTTCCCAGCTCCCCCCAGTTATATTCCCTTGAATCATCCCCAAGCCAATTCTGTTCTGAGTCTCCCTTCTGTGTCGCTGCCCTCCCCAAACCTTTGTATTTTATTTTCACTGTCTAAACCTGCTCTTGCAGCTTCCCCCAGTTTAGCCTCCTCCACTCATTTCATTAGCATGCTGTTTACTTCTGCTTGTAGATCATTAGCAACAATATTAAACAACTGGCAATTTGCCCAGGAGGCTGCTATCTCTGGGTTGATGACTTGTTTTATTTTCCCTCCCTGAGACAGCAGCAAAAGCTGCAGAAATGGGTGGACACGGAAAGGCCCGAGCACGGACAGAGGCGAGACGCGGCTTGCTTCCCTGTATCAGTGAATTTCCACTCGTTTTTCTTTTCGTTTGTTCGTTTAAAGTCCTCCAAACAAGTCATCCTCTCATGGACACGATTTTGATACGTTTCTGTGGATCTTTCAACTGAAATAAGCCCCTACCATCCTTTTTGCCACTCTTGTTTTAAAAACTTTTGTCTTTAAAAACTCTTGTTTTAGACTCTAAGAGTTTGTATGTAGGACAGAGTTTTAGGGGAATGTCTCTCCAGGCTCCTTCTATTACAGATCCTTCCTGCTTTGCAGCTGAGAGCTGAGTCAAAAATAAAATAAAATGAAATAAAATGAAATGAAATGAAATGAAATAAAAAATAAAATAAAATAAAATAAAATAAAATAAAATAAAATAAACCCACTTACTGACTAATTCTAGGCCATCATCTAACCTGGTCTTCATCAAGGATTTAACTCTTTGCAAGGAAACCGACCTGCACTATTCATATTCTTTAAGTTTTCATAGCCCTCCCTCATGCAAATTCCTCCAAGGAGTTTTTCTAAGATGCAGAAAAGGTTAAGTTCAGCTCAGGAACAGAGCAAATCTTTTGAGGAACCTAGAGTGAGTCTGAAAGGAACCCAAGTCAATTTGCAGAGGGAGGAGGAAGCTCAAACAAGGGCTAGGCAGCTGGTGTTCTGCAATGGCTCTTCTGTTGTGAATCGAGAAGAGAACTGGCTGCAAATTTTCATTAAATATTCATCCTCTTTCTTTCAAATATGAATACTTTGGCCAGAGAAGGTGGAGGGAAGGAGGAGGTGAAGAGAAAATGGCACATTCAAAATCATGCAATATTTGGCAAAAATTTCAACAGAACAGTCACTGGAAAATTTCATCCATCTCAGAATGATCATGATCTTCCGAATGTTGCCACATACCCCTCTGGCTGTTGTTCATCTTTTCTTTGTACACTTAGACTAAAAATACTATCCAAATAGGACCTTCAGGGACCTGCTGTTTAACCTGTCTAGCCCACTGTTAGCACCATAGTAATTTCCAGTGCTAATCCAGGGCCATTTTAAGACTGTATTCCTTCTTCACTCATTTTTTCTTTTCTTTAGGACAGAACAGTTCCCAGTAATCCCCAGGAAAGAGACTACTAGGTTCCAGCTTTCACTAAAGACCAGTTCTCCCCAGTTTGTTTCTGCTCTAGCATTGCCTTAGCCCTTTCCTTCCCCCTCTGCCTACAAGGGCACTTAGGATGTACCATTGAATCCCTTCTTGGCTGCTTGTTTGCTACATTAGCCAAGTCAAGCCCTTATGATGCTCTGTCATAATTCTCCCCTAATAATTCAATGTTCAACAGTTCTTGCCATTAGGATCTCAGATGGTATTCAACTTAAATGCTTTCTTTCCTCATTTTGTGCAGCTGCTTCTCCTTAAACATCCCTATTCTCTTCAAGTAATTCTAGTTCTTCCCTAATGCTCTGCAATATCAAACATGCTTAGCAGTGTTTTCCACCCAAAGGCCTTCCATCAAAAGTGACACACGGGGGGCACATATTTTTTTTGCAGTGTCGTTCTTCAGTATTATTAATGTCTCCTGCTTTCTTCTGCACCTCACTGCCAGCCTTTACAATACCTTTTATGGCCCAGGGCATCACACTCTATTCCAGATGTATGCTCCTGTGTCCATCACTCTGGGAACACAGACTGCTGAGTCCCCACTTTCATCACTTTACTGTGGACTGCATGACAAATGTAAGTTGAATTTGTTTTTCATGTCCACCCAGAGGTGCCTGAATGCCCTAGGATGGCCTTATATTTCTGCTCCCCTGCCCACTTATATTCCTTCAAGTTATTCCCAAGCCAAATGTCAAGCTGTAATTCCCTGCTTGTTTTTATAACCTCCCCAAACTCTTTTGTTTTATTTCTTCTGCCCAAACTAGACCCTCTATCTCCTCCCAGATTAGCCTCACCCACACATTTCATAACATGATGTTTACTGCCACTTGTAGATGATTAGCTGAGATAATAAATGACTGGCAATCTGCCCAGAGAGACCATTACCTTGATGCTGAAAACTTGTTTTACGCTTTTTCCCTCAAAAGGATGACAGCAGCAGAGATGGGCAGGTTTGGAAACTCCCAAGCCAGGGGAGATATCCTGAAGCACCTCTACATCTTGCCATTTGTGTTTGCCATTTTTAGTGCACCTGCAGTCTGGTGCTTTCACCCCACCACCACACAGGGTGATAAAAGAGTCCTAGCAAAATCCTAAGCAAAGGTCTCAGTGGTCTCTTAGCTGACGGCAAGTGGACTTGAAGAACTGATGTAGGAGAGGGTGCTACTATTTCCCTCTCTGCTCCCCAACACTAGTTAAAAAAGGAGGGTTGCAGCTAAACAAAAACATGCAGGACATCCTCTTAGCCAGGCAACATGTGCTCCTATGGTCTCTAGCAGGTGAGGAACAACACAGCACAGAAGGACAGTTGGCCAAGAAAGCTCAACTCGTCCTCCTCATCATGCATGAGGGTGGCAGGTTCTTACAAGCTGCGAGAAAGGAGTGCAATTTCATCTCTGCTTGGATCTGTAATCAATCATTTATAGAATTTACATTTAGAGAAATTATATCAGTTTACAGAATTACATTTACAAGACACAAATGTCTATGCAAGACCTGGGGCATCAGGTAGAACTTAGAGCCTTTCAGCCTTCACAATCTTCTGTGTTCCAGAAGTGCAAACTCCAGCAGGCTCCTTGACTTGTGATCTGGGCTTCTGTGTCACTTCTCCCACTTCTCTTCCAGCAGAAAAGACACTTTGCTGTGGAAGACGTCTCCTTGCCAAAGCACCACCCAAGACTGAAAATCATCTGTAAGAAAACTTACATCTACGGAACCTGTTTCCTACAGTCACCCCCACTTGATTCAGTGATCTTGGGAGCCTTTTCAGCCTGCAATATTAGTGTGGATTGGCAAGGCAGTGTCTCTGAGCAATGATTTTGATCAGGAGCTTTCTGTACAGCACTGGTTCCAGAGCTTTTCCACATGTGAAGACTCCCATTCTCACTAGCCATTTTCTTCTGTGCAAGGATGCTCATCACCCTTTCAGAAAAGCACTCTTTTTAGTCTTTTTTTTCTTTTTTCTTTTTTTTTTTAGAAATGCAGATCTTACCTGGCTTTTATGCTCCTTTAAAGAACAACATGTAAAGTGATTTCTTCCCCAATGAATAAAATCACTGAATTGAGAAAGGAAAATGTACCAGGTGGCTCCCACTCTTTCCCACCTTAATGAAAAAAAATATATAAAAAAAAGTCTTTGAGCTGTTCTTCAAAGGCTGTCTGATTTGCTTTGAATAATATAAAATGATGATGGAGGGAAAAAAGAGAATATTAAACTCACGGCTGTAAAAGCTCTGAGCTCAGTCTCAGCTACTGAAAAAGATCGACGTACACTTTTCATAAAATAACCACAATAATCTCTTCCTTCCTCTGTAACAGCTGGAGAATAAGTGGCAAAGCAGATCTGGGTCTAAACACGGAATGAATAACAAAAGCCAGGATGCTTTTTTCTCGGGGGATGTCTCTGCTAGCTGTGTCTAAGATCATCTCATGTGCCCCACACCTTGCTGAGAAGTCCTTCCCCAGCCTTCCCAGCAAGGCCCCTTCCCAGGGAAGAGCTTCCAGGAATGGGAGGTGGACAATCTGAATGCAAATAAGAGGAGAAGAAGAAACAGAATGAAGGAAAAAATGAACAAGAAAGTTTTCTTCTTCTGAGCTCCCCAGAGAAAATTAGTGTGAAGCAGGAAGGAGCTGATTGCTGTCAAGGCCTGCCAGAGCCCAGATAGCCAGCTGCAGTCCCCAGGCACAAATGTGATAATAGCCAACAAGCTAAAATCATTAACAGTAACGATTGCCTCTGAAAAGACCCCAGCACCTAGGAGGAAAAAACAGTGACGGGAGGGGAAGAAAAAATTAAAGAAGAAAAAAGGAACAATTGCCATTTCTTTTTAATATTTCTGCACCCTGCTTTCTGTAACTCTCTGATCTCAGTAAATCCTGATCACCCAGTTATAGCCCAGCCAGCCTTTCCAGAGCTGTCACTCTGTCACTTTACCATTATTTATCCTTCCTTTATATGCTGAGGAAAGAGGTAGGAGAGGACAAAGGATGGAAATATTTAGTGCAAACAGTCATCAACCTCAGCTAGCTTTTGGAGGATGATGCCCCATTAAAAAGTGATCTTCTAGCTCTTAAACAACCGAGCCCAGACCACACAGTAATAGTCCAGGTTGTCCACATGCCCCACAACATGTCTGAATTGGACCACAGACTCTGGAGCAGAGCAAAAGCACCATCCTGCTTTTCATTTAGATCCTAGGTGGGTGAGAGAGTGTGAAGACCACTGTCCTTGGCACTGAACAAATATTGCCACCTTGGAAAATCTGCCACAGAAATACCAGGGCTTGGGGGCAACACTGCAATAGGGAGGCAACAGTTCTCAGAGGGGTCACAGGGCACAGAAAGAGGGGGAAATAGCTTTCCAGCAGCTCTCTGGAATTGCTTTGAAGACCTTGCAGGTGGCCCGGAACAGGCAGAGATCTACCTGTCTGGAAAGCAGAGGAGTTCAAGATTTAACCTATCTGCCTTTATCAGCGTGGAGCTCCAGCAGCCAGAGAGTAGTGGGTATCATTGACTTCAACATTCTTGTATCCAAACTATGACATTATGCTGGTTGGACAAACATAAAAGTAAAAAAGCTAGTTGAATGGCTGTGCTCAGAAACTCAAAGCAAATGGGTGATACTCTACATTGATGCCACTGCAGGGCACCCTAGAGCTGTCCTGGTTAACTTCTTTGGCAATAGCCTGGAGGAGGCAACAGAGTTTGCAGATGACATCAATCTTCGGGACAAGTCAACATTCTTTGGCTGCCCAAAGAATGCTGCTTTGGAGGGACCCAGGCAGGCTGGATAAATGGGACAAGAGGAACCTTGTGAAATTCTGTGTAAAAAATGAAATGCCCTTAGATACCCCATATTTTGCATAATCCCCTTAAAAGTTGGCAATTCCTATTACCAACTCTAGAGAAGTTCAAAGAATTTCTTCTTATTTTTCAGCTTCTTACCTTATCAAGGCTTGCTCTTTTTTTTATTCTTCTCTCAAAGCAAACTTCATCTGAGCAGCTGTTGGTTAATCAAATGCTTCTGCAAGGAAAAGAAAACAATATTAGCTTTTAAAAGGGAAAACAACAGACTTATGTTCCTGTTTATTTTGTGAGAACATTTTTTCTGGCACTGAGAAATGTGAATGCATATTTTATCTTGGGATATTCCCAGGTGGTTGCATCCATCCAGGGATAGATATGCCTGGGATGTGAAGACAGAAAATTGTGAGGCTACTCCTAAATCATATGGCTCAGGGCATACTCTGCACAGGGCAGTGCTAATGCTGGGGAGGGGAGCATGTCCCTCCAATAATCCCCAGTAAATGTAGCCTTACATTATACTGTGTTCCCTCAGAATCCACTTGCCTCATTGCAAACAACCCTCTGCAAAGCCTGTGTGCCCAACGTTCAGAAAAGAGCAATGAAGCAGAGCACCAGAAGTTTTCTGCACCAGCCACTGAACCCATTGCTAAGCTGCTTTGTGCAGGAGCTACGGAAATCACGTGCCACGCTGAGGCTCCCCTTTCAGGGGAGTAAGGGCAAGGACTGGGTTTTCTTCCAAAGATTGTCAGGGCTCAGGAAAGCATTTAGTAAAGCTATCCTGAAAGCTGTCCTGTTGGGATGCAGCTGGAGTTTGTAAAATGGGAAACCCTTCTTCCAAAATTAATTCCTGGCTTTGGAAGGCTGAGAGAGCTGGGCCTGTTCAGCCTGGAGAAGAGAAGGCTGAGAGGAGACCTCATTAGTGTCTCTAAGTACCTCAGGGGAGGCAGTGAGGAGGATGGGGCAGCCTCTTCTCAGCGGTGGCCACTGACAGAACTAGAGGAAACGGCCACAATCTGAAGCACCAAAAGTTCCACAGGAACTTTAGGAAAAATTTCTTGACAGTGAGGGTGACAGAGCCCTGGCACAGGCTGCCCGGAGAGGCTGTGGAGTCTCCTTCTCTGGAGATCTGCCAAACCCGCTTGGACGCAGTCCTGAGCCACCTGCTCTAGGTGACCCTGCGTGTGCAGGGGGTTGGACTAGATGATCTCTAGAGGTCCCTTCCAACCTTAACCATTCTATGATTCTATGATTCTATGATTTACCCGATGAAAAGAGTTTAATTTTTCAGCTCAGAAATCTCTGTGCTGTTCCTTCAGTGAAGGGCTAGGAAATGCCCCTTGCCAAAATTCCAGCAAAAACACAATTCCCAGGCTGTTCCTGGGAGGCTTCCTCCTGCAGCTTGTCTGCCCCACAGGATGGCTCCAAATGTCCATACGCTCAGGTTCAGTCCTCTACTAGGAACACTTTTCTGCAAAGGTGGGAGGCAAATTCATATGCAAGTGGATTTTGGGACAGTGTGGTGCTTTGTGGAACCATCCCTCTTCAATTAGACTTTACACTGAGATCTTGAATGCTTGTTGGCAAGTACATAACAGGTGGAGCTAGAGCTTCAGTTTCTCAGGAACATCACGGAATGATCTTGAGATGCCCAGCACGCACCAAGACTCATGAACTTAACCAGATTTGTTCAGAAATTAGGAAAAATCTATACATATATGCATTAGCTCAAGACTTAATGGAAGAATCTCATGAGGATCCCCTGCTCTCACCCTCCGAACCCCTCTACTCAAAACAGATGAGTTACTCAGTTTTGCTATTAACAAGAAGTGTCTGTGGACAATTACTGGCTCTAAGACATTGAAGAGTCACATCTCAAAGTTGAAGTGATCTGATTACCAAAAGAAAACAAAGTGGGGGAAAAGAAATATAATAGCAAATGGAAGACTTCTCTTGGAACCAAAAGGCTGAGAAATCCCATATCACCAACTCCACTTGGAAATTTCGGCAAGGGCATTTTGAGACATCAGGCTTTACAACCAAGTAAGAATCTGTCAGCAGTAGAGATAATAAACACATCATCTTGGTATCTAAATTAGCTAAATGAGTTGGAGTCTTCATTCAAAAGTAAACTCTTCCCAATACTCAAAAAAGCTGATTAAACTTTAAAAAACTTGTTAAACAAGATACCTAGTCCAATACAATTTTGGACAGAACTCACTCAGAACAGTAGACATTTTGGGGCCATGATTTCAAATTTAATTTCTCTTACATGATTTTCCATCTTGCTGCAAGATCTGCAATCTGGATTTCTCAAGAACATTTCTGGGCAACATTTCTGGTGCCAGTGAAGGCACCATAGCAGGAGTGTGGTTCCATACAGAGCATGACTGGCTGACATGTTTCATAGAACATCCTGCATCTTATTCAACTTTCTATTGTCTTACAGACAATCTGGAAAGCAAATATTCCCCGTACGACCACACCCTACCTCAACATCTTTGGGCTTGTCTACACTAGGACACTTAATTTGAAGTATAATGTAAAATGGATTGGTCAAACCATATCAGCAGCTCCTCAAACATCCTCATTTAGTGTCAAAGAGGTCTTATATATGTTTCAGCTCATTCCCTAAAATGTAAATTAATGGTGTCTTACTTTAAGTTATCTTAATTTTGAGTGTTGAAACAGGGTCCTGGTGCAGTTCAATTAATTCCCTTTAAAAGTGATTTTGAACTAATTCTCCTGTGGGTCTCAAAGCAGACAAGTGCCCAGATATCAGTACATGGCTTAATATTTAGCATAAAATTTTTTCAAGGTGAGCCACTAAACCTTACCTGAAGATTTAATTTTCTTTATTGCTGCATGTTGGAGATCGACAGAAATCTGTTAGAGGCATAATTGTCATGCTAATGATTTGATTGAAAGCTTGATGATAAAGTGGAAAGGTCTCAGCTCTCGGCCTTAAGTGGTAGAATGAGATTCTCCTCCACCTTGTAAGCTTATAGCTTTTGCAAACATTGAAAAAAAGCTTTAAATTTTGATTATTAACACATATTCAATAAAAACATAAAACATATTAGCATTTTTCTTTATCACTCTTTTTTTCATATTTGTGGTTAGAAATATTACATTCAATAACAACTGCAAGATGCTAAGCACTATCTGAACAGATCAAATGCTTAGGAAGGGAGCCTGGTAAATGTAGAAAATTTACCATCCCTTAAATTAAATTAGAAATCCACAACTAAGACTGTGCTCAATGAAATGCACCTACCGTGGTGGGTACAGTAGAGATTGGGCTGAGCCATGGGTCTGAGCCAAACCTCAAATATATGTCTCAGGCTTGAGCTCTGAACTTCACAACTGTGCAACAAGAGTGAAAAAAACAGATTTGAGTACCTCTTAGTTTGGAGAACTCAAAATCTGGGTCAGTCCTAAAGTGCACTCTGTTGAATAAGCCTGGCTTGTTTTCGCATAAAGTGGGACAAACTAACAAGTTAAATTCAGATGAGACTCATCAGCTTTGGCTGCATTTCATAACAACTCTCCACTTTCCAGAAGAAACAGTTAAATTTTGAAAACTATTCTCTGACCCCAATTCACATGATATGCAATACCCATTAGTCATATTGCTTATCACGAGTCTATACCATAGTATAGTGAATCATCCTTACTTTTTGACAGGAGCAGTGTTATTTTCTGTATGCCCAATAGAAGCAAACAGGCATTTGCTCAGTTTGAGTGCAGTTTGTCTGCATTCGGTCACCCAGGATGGTGCCCAGCCGGGTATCCATTTTCAGAATCGAGGGGCACACTGCAAACCCCGGTGCAATGTTTGTGACCCCCTCCTTCCTGCAGATACTACCACGAGCTTCACCAGCGTTTTCCAGGGTCAGTTCAAGCCCGAAGTTCGGCAGCACACACACACACGCACGAAGTGGGAGGACAAATGAGATCTGGCACATACTGACAAATCCACACTGAGGCTGGCAAAACTCTTTTGCATGGATTCTTGGCAAACAAAATCTGACTTTTCTTGGCTATCTTCCTTTTGCCACCTCTCCAATAGCTGCCCACCTCTCACCCAGCCACAAACTCCCAAAGTCTTGAGCCACTGCAAAAAGAAATCTCTTATTTTTTTTCCTCACTTTCTCTCTACACCAGATCTCATCAGTGTTTGGCTCCCCAGCATCTCTATTTGGGGGGAATCAAAAAAAAGAAAATGAAAAATCCCATATAGCTGCCCCTGCCAATGCCTGTCTCTGAACCTCAGCTGTACATAAACACTGGGCTCAAGTCACGCATAATCCTGTTGTGCAGAAATTGTCTAGCAGAATAGATGGGACTGTAGCACCACAAGACTGTCTACATTTATTAGGTGAAATTGTTGCTTTCTCCCTGCAGCATTAAAAATGAGTTGGAGTACAATACATTTATTGATCACCTCTAAACATACCCCAGACCTTCCTCCAGCTCCCCCTCTCCTATTTACTCATGCAGAGGGCAGAGTGTGCACAGCTGCCTGCAGCCCTAGACGGGCTCTCCCTCGTGCCGAGAGCAGAGGAGCCCAAACTGCTGCCCAACCTTTGCAGTTCATCTCCTGGCAGCGGGGGACTTCATGGCGAGCCCACAGCCAGGGACCAAGTCACAGGCCAGGAAAGTGAGAGATGAGCTGGCAATGGGAAACGGGGCTTTGGAAAAATCAGAATTTAGCTATCGGAGCTGGCAAGAAGGAGATGACAGATATCAGACCCCCAGGATGAAAAGAGAGCAGCAAATGAGGAGGAACTAATGAAGGTGCCAATGGAGGTGTCTCCACAGCTCTCCCTGGACCCAGGAACATGAAGCAGGAGCAGGGCTGAGCCAAGACATCCACAGAAACAGGACCTAGCATTGCACAGAGCAGAGGGGACAGCAAAGAAGTCCAGATGCAACTGGACTCATAAGTCCTGGTTAGGCCAACAGTGACTCCTGCTTGTCACTGCCACCAAATCCCTGGGGACCCATGGTGGAGAAACAAGTCCCTGGATTTATCCCCCTCATTCGATTAGCCTCATTCCCCCTCCTTCTCCCCCTCCACCCTACAGGAATCAATCCTTGTGCTGGCATTTTAAAGGGCAATGTGCACGTTTTATGGCTGTCCCCTATAAAACCATTCTACATGATAACACATCCAGCCCTTTATTAGGGACGTTTGGCAAGTTTATTGGCCAGGCATTTTTCTGCACTGACAGATGAGGTCCTGCCATCACTTCTGCGAGCACGCAGGGCCCTCTCCCTTCCCCTCCTCGTCTCTCCTGGAGGAGTCAGCCCCGGCCACCCAGCCTTGCAGCATGGGGATCCACAGAGGCAGGTCCCCTCCGTCCCCAGCTGGCTCTGTGCAGCTCTTCCCTTAGTCCTTGGGCTCTTGCGGGTGAGGGCAAGTGCAGATTCGCTAAGGACTGAGACAAAACATGTCTTGATAAGTATTTTAGGAAAAAGAGAGAGCAATGCACACACCAAAGCCCTCATTAACCAGCAATCAAACACAAGCCAAGGGTCTTACAACATTCCCAGCACTAAAATGCAGCTAAGTCTGGGATGGAGTGTGTCACCTGGCCAGAACATGCATGCCAGGATTGTGTCATTGTACTTACCCTAACAAACTTTACTGATCCTGCATGGGAGCTGTCAGCACCTTGGGCTTTATAGGTGATCTGTGCAACCAGTTGAGGAACATTGGCAGCATATTTTGGAACAAACATACCACAGCGAGCCCCAAGATAGCAAACAGCCCTCAGTATCTCCTTTACCTCCTCTCCCTGCACCAGGAGCTGCTTTTTGAGCACCAAGGCTGTGCACTAACCAAACTGGAGGGTTTTTAGGTATCTTGGTGGGGAGAGGGAATTCTTTCTCATTACAAGCTGTGAAACCATTTGGCTTTTTTAGTTTTGCGTCTACCTTTCCCCCACCCTCAGGTAAGAAACTGACTTTTCCTCTAAAGAAAGTCAACTCCAGTGAGAAGTTCCTGCTGCCAGGGAACAGCAGCATGGGCTCCTCCAGGTTGGCAGTGCTCCCTCATCACAGATTTCAAGTCCTTCAGGCGCATTTAAGTCGAAGTTGATTCACACACTGGAGGTCCCTGGTCAGCAGCTCACGCAGCAGTACCGAGGATGGCAACACTGCAGGCCGGGGAACAAGGTGACTCTCTTGGAAAAACAAAGGCAAAACACAACGTAACAAGACCCGTTCTGGTTAGAGCTTCACTGGGTGATGGATTCCCAAAGCACCATGATGCTTTAGCCCCCTCAAACCCAATGTCCAGGTCATCACACTGCCAGTATCAGATCACGATCCCAAAGTCCTTAATTACAAGAGTGAGGGGGCTGAGACAGAATCACTGTCAGCAGGCACAGTGCAGCAGGGCTCTGCTTTCCAAGAAAGCCCAAACCGCTTTGCTGAAGACCTTGCACACTCAACGTCACAGAGGGTGTCTCTGTGTGTGGCTCCTCTGCCACCCACCAAGGAAGTCCCCACGTAAAGCCAGGCAGGAGGCGATTTAAAGTCAGCCGGGTGTTTTATTGCTGTGTGTCCTTCACAGCGGTGCGCGCGTGCAAGGGTGAGCAGCCGGGTTAGCAGAGGTTTAATGAGGGATCAGGGACTAACGACTGAGGCTGCAATTTATCCATCTGCTTCCCTGGCCCCTCCTCACCACGTTCAGGGGCTTTTGTGGCTGCTGAGGGACCCGATCCCAGCGCAGCGGTGTAGCTAGGATGGACCATGTCCATCTAGAACGCCTGAGGTACAAAAGGGGGACAGGATTTTGGGCCGGGAAGGAGACTCCAAGCCCTGGGCCATTCTCACCCTGGGGAGCCCACGGCTCGGTGGCCGCAGCCCCGGTCCCTGTAAGGTCACAGCCAATGCTCTGCATCACCATTGGGGTGTCTTGTTCATACATTTCACTGCAGGGCAGAGGTGAACATGAGGCTACGTTGAATCTCAACCTGTAGGGAGGGAGCTGTTCACTAAGCTATTAGTTTCCAACTCTTATCTCAACCTGGTTTTGCTCTTACCTCTCTCTGGTGTCACCAGGAACATTGAGCTCCCCTCGCTTGCCAGCCCCCTGTACAGTGTTGGTTAACATGTCACATTCCCGGGCTATGTTATTCTTAAGTACTGTAAATCTCTCACTATTATTCTCCCACTTGATATAGTGAGCTATGTCATTTTGAAAGGAAATACATAACAGTATATTAAAGAAATCATGGATCTCCTCATTCATGTTTAAAACAAATTTATTACAATGTAAGAAACCCTGAATAGCATGAATTTATTATAATGATTTAAGGCTCCTGGCACTTGAGTTAAAAATGTCTCTCAATAAATAACTTTCCCTTGAAAACACAGCAAATTAATATAGTTTACCATTTCCAAAGTTATATAAATCCAAGAGGCTTAAATCAACAGTATGCTGGATAAGATTACTGTTGCTCAGCTAGAGCCCGGTATCAGAGCTCAGAAGCGTGGAAAAAGTAGTAAAAAATGGATTTTTTTTTTTTTTTTTTGGTCACCTTTCTCTCCCTTCCAGCACCCTAGGCTATGTCTGTTCTGTGAAAGTCAGACTAATGTGAAATGGATGAAAGCAGCCGTGGCCTTTGCACACAGGTATCATTAAAACCGAGCGGCTACTCCAGCATCAGACTCAACAGACGCTGCTCTGATATTTCCCCGAAGTGCCTCTAACACACGCAGCCCTGCTGCTTTCAGTAGTGCTGGTTTAATTGAACTACAAACCCAGGAACCGAGATGCCTCCACCTCGGCTGTCTCCCTGGACTCAAGTCCAGAGCAAACTGCAGGCTGTCTCTCCATGGCAGCTGGGAACATGTAATGCAGCCGTGTTTTCAGTCCAGCTTTTAAATAATCCCAACCATCAGGCTATTCTGTAATTTTTCAGTAGGACCAGCATGCCACCTTTGCTCTTTTAACAGATATCAGGAGTCAGGAAAAGCAGAACCCAATCAGTGCTCATATTGAGTAGGAAACACGTAAAAATACATATTTAGTGGATTCATATAAAAATATAGGAGGAAATGTCCCAGCCAGCACGACCCTACTCCCCATCCAGGTACTCCAATTGCTACATGCAAGTTTAGCGTGTCAGGCCATGTAAGGCCAGCCAGTCCCCCTAAGGACAGATACCCCTGGCACAAGGTCAGCAGGAAGTGAAACCTTCTGCCTGGCCGCCGCCTGCAGTGGAATTGACAGGATTGGGGCTGATTCAAAGCTCGGCCCAAGAACCATCTATGGAGCTCAGCAGCTTCCAGGGTACAACCAGCGCACACCAAAAAGCAGCCTGTTGCCCAGCCGACTGCACAGCTTGGTATCACCAGGAGACACGTGCTCCTGGTGTCTCACATGGAGACACGTTCACCCTCTGCATGAACCTTCCTATCAACAGAGCATCAGGCGGAGAGCAGGAGGGCTCAGCATCCCTGGCTGAATCTGGGAGCTCTTCCCATCCAGCGCTGCTCTCCGTGAGGACTTCAAAGGCTTTTTATTTTATGACTTTTTTTTTTTTTCCTTACTGTCAAAGTGTCAATTTTTTCCATAATGTAGCTCATGAATTTTTTTTTTTTTTTTTCAACCAAGTACTGTACCGGTGATATTCTGACAATGTCAGTACAGCCAGGATACACCCACATGAGCTTTTCAACATTGGAAGTCAGGGCTGTTAAGAGTCAGATTGACAGCCTTGGTAAATTCAAGTCCTCTGTGCAGCAGACTACAAGAACTTATTAGATACAGACAAGGCTTTCAGGTCACCCAGTCCCTCTCCCACCCCACCTTTTAATTGTCTCCCTCAACCAAGCTATAAATATCTGACTCTTCTCATCTTGTTTCCTCATTATGTCAATTCCTGCAGTCCCTGATCATTTTTATTGCTCCTCACTGAAATCCCTCCAATCTGCCAGTAAACTCTCTGGTAATGAGATCCCTATGCTGAAGGCTCTAGTGCAAATACAGGGACACCAGATTCACTGACAAGAAACCATTTCTTGTGTAATTTGGAGGTGTCATTGCCTCCTCACCTGCAGCACAAAAGTCTTCTGGTCTGTTTTGTTGCTATCAGATATCATCACCTTATGCTTTGTCTGCTCTTCCCCCTGCTGAGGGTTTCTGCTATCTGGGCATCCTCCTTCCCATTAACCATGTGTCTTTCAGATTGTTTTAAATGCAGATGCATTCACAGATGCTACACCTCCCAAGGTCACTCTCTAGTCCAAACTGAATTCCCTAATTTTTTTTTTCTCCTTGGTATTTCAACTTCCCATTATTTCATTCTCCTCAGTTCTTCTAAAGTTAGCAGAATCTGCTAGTTTTACTCACAGACTTTCCACTTCAAGAAATGAAGCTATGATCTTAAGCAGCATGAGACCAGGTACCCATATTGAAACCTTCCAACAAGGTTCCTGAAAGTTTCAGATGGGAAATATCATACAGTATGAGGCTACTTTGTCACTGCTCACAGCAGCGGTGACTAGAAAAAGAGCACATACATAATGCAGAAGAAGGGCCAGGCCACATGGGAAGAATATAGGAACATTGTCAGAGAATGCAGGGATGCATCGAGGAAGGCCAAGGCCCATTTGGAATTATAGTTAACAAGAGATGTCAGGGACAACAGGAAGGGCTTCTACAAACAGATCAGCAGAAAGAGGAAGACTAGGGAAAATGTGGGTCCACTGTCAAATGGGGAGGGTGCCTTGGTGACAGGGGATGCAGAGAAGGCAGAGTTGCTAAATGCCTTCTTTGCTTCTGTCTTTACTGCTAAGGCCAGTCCCCATGAACTACAGAGCCTGGAGACAAGAGAAATAACCAGGAGAGAGGAGGACTTTCCGCTGGTCGAGGAGGATTGGGTTAGGAATTATTTAGGCAAAAGTGGACACCCATAAATCTGTGGGCCCAGATGGGATGCACCTGAGAGTGCGGAGGGAACTGGTGGGGGTTCTTGTTCAGCCGCTCTCCATCATCTTCGAGAGGTCATGAAGGCGGGGGAAGTGCCTGAGGAAGAAAGCCAAGGTCACTCCAGTGTTCAAAAAGGGCAAGAGGGAGGACCCGGGAAACTACAGGCTGGTCAGTCTCACCTCTGTCCCTGGAAAGGTGATGGGACAGCTCATCCTAGAGACTATCTCTAGGTGTGTCAAGGAAAACAAGGTGATCAGGAGTAGTCAGCACGGATTCACCAAGGGAAAGTCATGTTTGGCGAACCTGATAGCCTTCTACGATGAGGTGACTGGCTGGATGCACGAGGCAGAGCCGTGGATGTTGTCTGCCTTGACTTCAGAAAGGCTTTCGACACCGTCTCCCATAACATCCTCATAGGAAAGCTCCGGAAGTGTGGGTTAGATGAGCGGACAGTGAGGTGTATTGAGAACTGGATGGATGGCAGAGCTCAGAGGGTCATGATAAATGGGGTCGAGTCCAGTTGGAGGCCTGTGGCCAGTGGTGTCCCTCAAGGGTCAGTACTGGGTCCAGTGCTGTTCTGTGCTGTTCCACTTGTTCATCAATGACTTGGACGAGGGCACAGAGCACACCCTGAGCAAGTTTGTGGATGATACCAAACTGGGTGGAGTGGCTGACACTCTAGAGGGCTGTGCTGCCATTACAGGGAGACCTAGACAGGTTGGAGAGTTGGACAGAGAGGAAACTCATGAGGTTCAACAAGTACAAGTGCAGGGTCCTGCACCTGGGGAGAAATAACCCCAGGCACCAGGACAGATTAGGGATTGATCTGCTGGAAAGCAGCTCTGCAAAGAGGGATTTGGGAGTCCTGGTTGACAACAAGTTACCCACAAGGCAGCAATGTGCCCTTGTGGCCCAGGCCAATGGGCTCCTGGCCTGCAGCAGGAGGAGCGTTGCCAGCAGGTTGAGGGAGATGATCCTGCCCCTCAGCTCTGGTGAGGCTGCACCTGGAGTACTGGGTGCAGTTCTGGGCAGTACAAGAGATATGTGGAGCTTCTAGAGAGGGTCCAGTGTTCGAGCAACAAAAATCATTAGGAGACTGGAGCATCTATCTTATGAGGAAAGACTAAGTGAGCTGGGCCTGTTTAGCCTAGAAAAGACTGAGAGGAGATCTGATCAATATGTGTAAGTACCTGAGGGGAGAATGAAGGGAAGATGGGGCCAAACTCTTCTCAGTGGTGGCCACTGACAGGACAAGGGGTAATGGGTGCAAGTTGAAACACAGGAAGTTCCATCTCCATGTGAGGAAGAACTTGACTATGAGGGTGACAGAGCCCTGGAACAGGCTGCCCAGGTTGTGCAGGCTCCTTCTCTGGAGAGCTTCCAAACCCATGTGGATGCCACCCTGTGCCACGTGCTCTAGGTGTCCCTAGTGACCTCCTAGGTGAGCAACGGGGTTGGACCAGATGATCTCTAGAGGTCCCTTCCAACCTTAACCATTCTGTGATTCTGTGATCTAGGTTCATAACACTTGCCACTCTGTTGAGAAAGTGGTTCCAAAAAAAAGTCCACTCTTCAAGGTTTTAAGACAGCTGCCAGTTAGCTATTAGGAAAGGTATTTTTTTTTCAGTGTTTCACTTTCCTCCTGTTTGCAAACAGGGGACCAGAAAGCATAAAATTGTGCACAAGGGCTGGTCAACAAATCATTTGTTGAGTCTGAATGAAGTGTTTTGTTCATATATTCAAAATGACTCTTAAAACAAAGAATGTCAAATGGTTTGTCTGCTGAGACCATCTGGGTGTCTCTCACCTAACATATGTCAGGGCCTCACCCGCCAGTGACATCGCAGCTTCTCCTCTACGAGGGCACAAAACAGTTTACTTTCTCAAGGACTGAAATGGTCTCTTCCATCCTTTAATATGAGAGAATCTCCATTTCTAGTTCTTAGATGAGATCAGCTTACAGTTCTGAGACAAACTGCTGTGGGCATATCCAGTGCCTTATCCATGGGCTCTAACACCAGTCACAGCCCTTCGGAGATGTGACGGTACATACACTTCTCAGTCTCCACCAGCAGTAACCAGAGCATTCTGCAAAGGGGGCAATGTCTTTTCTGCTTCTAACAAGCAGGCAGCTAACGGCCTTCCCAAAGCTGGGAATCAAACCCAGTTCCTCCACATTCCCATTCTTGCTGCACTTGGGACACAGTGACATTCCCTTTGAACAACTGTGTGAGTTGTCAAGCATCAACATCAAGTTGGGTTTCTTGCTCTTTGTAGCCAACTTCTGCTTTCATGCACCTTCCATGTACAAGGATGACCATTCTCCTACAGCTAAGAACCACCATGATATAATAAAAGAGCCATGATATAATAAAAGAGTTATTGTCACAGAGAGCAGGTAAGATGTGCAGAGATGCAGGGAGCAACTCTGAATTGGGAGAGGCATCTTCCAGAGCAAAGTCACCCCTTCAGAGCAGACTTCTCTGCTTCTGCTGGTTTAAATCATCTAATTCAATATTCTGTGTTGTCTTATGTAGCATGCAGTTATGTAAATTTATAAATCATATACTAATTGGCACACAATTTCATAAATTTAGTCACAGTAAAAAGGAAGGTTTCTAACTAGGCTGTGCCCTCTCCCCTTCAGCTGGTACAAATTCAAACATCACTTGGAGGTCACACTTCAGAAAAGCTCTGCCATAGCTTTTACAGTTTGACCATGGGCTCTTGTGTGCTTTTGAGGGATATCTTTTAGATATTTCAAGCTCACTCTCTCTCCAGCATAGCTAAGCCCCTCCTCTCTTTTCTTAACACCAAGCCACCAGAGCTCATTGGATCACTGCATTTTTTTTTTTTTGTTTGTTTGTTTTTTGCCTTTATTCAGACTTGCTAAATCCACTGCTGGATTCTGTTGTAACTGAAGTCCCTACCACACTCTCCAATTAAATCTAGTCCATATGTAGGTTATTATCTGGATTCAACCCTATTACCCTCATTGTGCTCTGGCTTCCCTGTCTAGCTCCTGGAGAGGAGAGGAGCTAACGTTGGGTTATTTCCTTCTTTCTCTAATTTACCAGGTATCCTTTGGGCAATAGCTTCCCAAGTTCAGCAAACATTATTTGGAAAAGGGATGGGAAGACATATGCACCATCTGGGAATCTCTGCTATAAAAGATTTCTCACCCAAAGATAAGCACAAAATTCTCATCTGCTTATTTTATTTTAACAACCCCTCTACCTTTAGAACTGACCCAGCTGCATCCAGCCTACAGCTTCTTTCATCCTTTGCTGCAGTTCTCTGCCTTCCATCCTTGTCCTGCCTGGCCTACACCTCCATCCTTTCTTCCTTCCTCTTGAATTCCACCTTTCTGATTCAATGCATGGTGCTGGCTCCCCCCATTCTCCTCTCCAGCCAAATTCTTTCGTATTAAGACCTCCTCCTCCTCCTCATCATCATCACATCATGCTCCAAAAGAGGTCTTGATCTTTTGCATAGCAAAACTCTCATCCTGGAAAGAAAGAGAAGGTTTAAAATTGTGTCATCTGTATTAGTAAACTGAAGATTGAGAGTATATACAATAAGACGATGTGGAAACTAGAATATATTACCAATGATAATTAATATATCTGAGCTGGATATTAAAAAAAAAAAAAAAAAAAAACACAAGAGAATTTAAATAAATGAAGGTCTGGAAGATAAAATGAAACTCCCAGATAATTTATTACATTAAAACCTCACACACATATTAATATACGTTTAGGGTTAAGATGGGATTCAACAGTGGGAGTGGAGAGGCTAAAAGTGGAAAGAGTGCGACTGTTACAGGCCCACTGTGTGCAAGGTGCCCAAAAGAGACGAGGACACGAAGGTGGCGAGTGCGTGGACAGGAGCCATTCAGGAAGAACACAAAGTGAAGATAGGGGCAGAGCCTTAGCAGAAGTCATGTCACTCCACGCAGCCTCATGTAAAACACAGCCTGATGTGCAGCTGAAGCATCTTAGCAGGGAACACTGCGGACAAACAATCTACGGTTGGACTAACTCCCCAGCGGCAGCTTCCTAATATAGGAGCTTAAACTTAAAAGGACACTGTCAAGTGATTGCTTTTGCTAGTTTAATTTTTGCATTTCCTCTACTGCTTTAGCAGATGGAAAACAATTCCCCTCCCAGTTCCAACTACTGATTTTGTCCTTTCCTATTTGACAATCATTGATTTTTTTTCTAAGGCTATAAATGTTTTAATAACTTCAACTTTGTAGTGCCTCATGGCAAAATATCTTTACTTGCACTGACTGCTAAACACTATTCCTAATGTACTGCTGATAACTAGAGCAAGAGCCTATGTTATAAAAAGTGATTTTTCAGAGTCTACCAAATTAATAGCTCTTTTTTTCTTGTTTGATATCTTGGAGATAGTTAAAACATAAAGAGCTTCACCCATCAGATATTTCAACCATCTGAATTCTAGAATTTTTGGCTACAACATAGAGGTTTTTCTCCCATGTAGCTCTGACTGACGGACAGCACCTGGAGCATAGAGCCCACAGTCTTGACAATGTCCTTTTAAAAAGGGTTACTAGTAAAATATAGATTCAAGTCAAAAATCACCACCAGAATTAGAATAGTTAATGGACAGAATGAATCAGAAAGAACTGTAAAATAGTTAAACATTGGCACCCACAAAGAACAAAATGCTCCCATGCAGTTTTCTGGAATGTGTACACAAAGGCACCTTTTTAAGAAATACACATTTTTTTTTTGCTGTTTCAAAAGGTTAGTACTTATTAGAAAAGGCAATTAAAGTTGCAGTCAAACTGGAAAAGAGAAGAAAAGTGATTGGACTGAAATTAAAGAACTACTTCTTTACAAATGCCAAACCTTAAAAAAGAAAAGAATATAAAAGCCTCTGAAATCTATGTGCTGGTCATGTCTTCATAGCTCTCCTGCTGCTTCTTGTGAGTTTTTCTCTTCCTTCCTTCTCCCTTTCCCTGCCCTCTCAAAGGAGGAGAGTATGTTCACCTTGATTCCCAAGACTTAGCCCACAGAAACGCACTGAGCAAGAAAACCTATGTCCCCAACCACCGTACTCGGACAGGGCACCTATTGTCTTTGGAATTTTAACCAGAAACTTGTGCCCTAGCAGGCTCAGGGAGTACAGCAAGAGGGACACACAGCAGCAGATGGGCATATTAGAAAGAACTATGGCTTTACAAACAGCCAGAAAGACCAAGCAAGGCCTTTCCTCAGCAATCATATTCTGGTCCAGTAATGTGGGTTCCCCCATGAAACTCCTGCAAGCAGCTTTTAAAATTCAGCCAGGATACAAGAAAAGGACATCACTTAATTTGTCATTGAGACCGGATTCACATGAAACAGCTCAGAATAACTTAAGGCTCATCTCCCCCTTCCTTCTCCCTTTATTTCATTGCTACAAAAGCACCGTGCTGCTAGGGGTATGCATTTTAGAAGCTGTATGGGGCATGCCCCCATCAAAGGGACACGGTGGGCCCCACCGCTGCGTCTTGCGAGCTCCTTGCAAGCGCTTCACGAGAGCAACTGCAGGAGAGCAAGCGAGCGGGAGGCAGGCACGCAGCAGCAGCACCCCAAGGACCACAACAGAGGCTCGCTGCCATTAAGATAAGCAGGGCTGCCTAAAGAGACTGTCACAAAAGCTGTACTGGCCCACGAAGTGGTGTTTGGGAGCAAATGGCCTAGAACTCGCCCATACTGGCACAATTCTACCTTTCCCTCGCTGCAATTTTACTGTGCAAAATGAGTATTTTAGCCTCATATTTCTAGGAACACATGCCGGTGGCTACTGTTACAATAAAATATGAACACTGCATTGTGGAGAAAATGACCATTAATCCTGTAATCTGCAGTCATTTTTACCAATTCTGCACATTTCTTTAAATAACCAAGTGCATGCAGTAGATGGAAGTGCATTTAAATAAACTGAAATAGATACAGCATGAATAATTAAAGCCGGCAGGGAAATGTGCATTGCGAGACGCTAGTGGAAATAATTACTGATTTGTCTTATTTACAATAGAGCCTGGATACAGGACCAAAATAGTGCAAGTTAGGGAAAATGTCTGAAGACTGCTCTTATCCTACAACTACTATATATTTCATCTCGAAAAGTACATAAACTAAGTTTTGGACGACTACAATGTCTGACTGTGTTCTGCTATTTCAGGGTTAGGCTTCCCAGCATATAAACTATGTCAAATAGCACTGATTTAAGGAGGAATATATTTTGAATGGATATCTAGTGCATCAACCTGCAACAACATCTATTAATGTTATTAGACACTGTACAGTTGAGCTTAGGATATTTCCCCTAAAATCCCAGCACAGTAAATATCAGAATGCTGAAGGCAAAAGTGGATCATAGAATCACTGGGAAAAGTAATAAAGTGCTTGTATCTTTATAATATGCCAGGTATTAAACAGGCTGTAGTTTAATTAGAAAATAATCTACTTGGAACGTGGTGGTTCTTGAGTGTTAGGCAGTTCTCGCAAACAATTTTAGAGCTTAAAAAAAAAAAAATCAATAATGAAATAAACTTTCCATATGAGGCTGGCTAAACTGTGACTTCAATCTATTAGAAAACATTGTGCATTAAAAAAAATCCTATGATTACTTGGCATGTGAAAGGTTTACCAAAAAAAAAAAAGCTAACACTTCCTGACTGGTCTATCCCCAAAAGTTCCTGGAACATGATTGCTAAACCCAAACTGAAACAGGATGCTAATTAGCTATGCTTTAGCAGAGGGAAGACAATCATCAATCAAATAATTTAAAAATCATACTGTGACACAAACAAATCAGAAATAAAAAAAGTTCTAAAAATTCTACAGAAGGGCTGTAGACCAATAAGCCTTGTCAAATGAAGAAAATCTCTTCGAGGAGCCGGCTCTCCTCTAGCTCATCTGCTCTGCTCCTGGAACTCCGAGGCGCCCGGTGCCAAGCGGATGGCCCGTGGTTCCCGGGACGAGGTGTGTGCATTTTGCTCCTCTCGTGGGATTCTCTGTAGAGGTGTCCCGGGGCAGATATGGGACTCATGGCCTCAACCAGGTCAAGAAGAGAGGCTTCATACCTGGAGAAACATATCAAGAAAATGCAGTTCCATTAAGCATCTTGGCATCACACAGAAATTGAATCCAATTTCCCACCCTCATAACTCAGACTACACCTAGATTTGCCCAATGAGTGCCATAGAACAGGCAGGAGTTTGCTCTATGCGTTCCTATGAGGAATACCAATACAGAGTTGTGAAGAGAGTTGAGCAAAGCACAGGTACACAGTTTATTTTAAGCTGTTTCATCAGATTTTCCATTTGAGGTGTATAATGTCTTAGTCACACTCTGGAGATTGAGGACAGAACTCGGAGATATGACAGCCGAATACACAGAGCAGGTACAAGGCAGACCCACAGAGGTAACAGTAAAGTGACTTATACACAGGCTGCACTTTTTTGAAGAGACTCTACACTTGATTTAGTTTCCCAGGGATTTGAAAACAGCAGGAGCCTTTATTATTATTGCCACAAACTACACGTGCTTCCTGTAAATCTCTATGCACTATATGGTATCTGTCTGGTAGAAGCACTGAAGGAATACAATCTAAGCAAGGCAATACAAAATCAGCACTTCAGGCACCAAGAGAGAAGGCAACGATGCTAAACATTACTCAAACTGTCCTTTAAGTGTGAGTACAGATGTGGAGGAAGGTTGCAAGCCAATGTTCGCCAGCAACACACACTGAATAATGGCAGTTACTTTAGACAGAGACTTCCTATTAATATTCACACAAGACAAGACCTGATCTAAATACCAGCACAGGATTGATCATTACAATATATTTTCTGCTGTCCAATTTTAAATGTCTTAAACAAAACCAGTTCCACTGCTTCCCCAGGGAGGCTGTTCTCCAGTTGAAGGGATATCACTCAAAAGTTTTACCCTGTAATTCCATCTTAGTGCTGTTAGCACCAACCTGCCTGATTTTCCCAATGCCAAATTCACACACTCAGTGACTTGCACACAGAGATCATTCACAGCACCCAACCCGTCTAGCTGGTTATTTTTATGGGCTCCCCCTGTTGCAGGTGGAAAGAGAAACTCCTCTATACACTAAAGGAACATCTCAGGCTCCATGTTTCGGGTCCCTCTGGAAAAGCCTCTGTTTTTCCACTCAGGACAGAGGGAGCTTACGAAGACTAAGTAACCAGCCAGCTGGAGAAGGTGCCTAAATTTGGGTGAAATGAAAACTTCCTAAGTACAAGTATTGACAACACTTTTTTGGGATGAACTTCCTAGAAGCAGCCTAGCACTGAGCTCATCACCTATGTTGTTCACTCACCTCCTGCAAAGCAGCAGCGGGTAAACCTAGCAAAGACACATATGTTTCAATAGCCCTTCCCTCAGCTCCAGCAGCATCCCAGTTAGCATCCCAGCAGCATCCAGAGTTGCATCCCAGCTAGCCAGGGGACTCCTAGTAACTCATGGCTGTGGCAGAGACTCTGAAAGACTTCCTTAGCTCCAAGGAGTTAATTGTGCTAGTGATGGGTTAATAGTCGTGTTAATGCTAAGTCATTAGAGCTTTCTTATGCTCTGATTGCACTGGAAAGTCAACCCTTTCATTTCCTTCAAACATTTTTATTGCTCCTTCCAATCTGATGGCTGTCATCATTCCTAGCAGCCTGGCCATACTGCATGATGGTGCTCTCCTCACTATTTGGCCACCCATAGATCAGTTTATTTTCCCTCAGATGTACTAGCTTACATTTCTCCCACTCAGAAACCCATTCTGCAAACTTCTTGTTTCACGTTTTTAGTCTGTCTAGGCGTCTTGGTACAGTCCGTCTGTTCAAATTAGTCCCACGAGAGCCAAAGATGAGTGACTCAAAACAAAAACAAGGAAATCACTGGTAGTTTTGTTTCAGCTGGACTACGTTAATGGCTGACCTTCCTCAAATTCGATGCATTACAATTATCCTAATAAAAAAATTTCAAGACAACAAATGCTTTTCAGGTAGCTGAGCAACAACATTTAAGGGTCTTTGCATTCAGAAAGCACCCTATAAAAAATAAGGCCTTTTAAAGACACCTCCAGCCTAAGAGAGAAAAAGCCACACTGCTAGTAAAAAACAGCACACAACTATATTAGACAGACTTTTCACGTAGAGAAAGTTTTGGACTAGACTCTATATAGATATACACAGATGCTTTGAACCCCAAAGAAAACCAGTTAACACATACACTGGTTTCATTAGCCACACCTAAAACTCCTTTTTAGATTAATCTAGTCTAGCATACAAATGCTTATCTCCCTCTGACTGTAGTGCTATCATAAAATTTTCAATTTCTCCAGCAGCCACATTCAATCACAGATTAGGTAGGGGAAACCAAACCAGCCACTGCATTTACAGCAAACGTGCAGGCTCTGGATTTCAGCAGTACCTTGGAGTTCATTTCTTCCACAAGTTTATCTAAGTTTTACAGCATTTCTGCTATCAAGAAGGCTAAATGATTTGGCAGATTACAAGAGCAGCAAATAGCAAAGATTATGTAAAAGACCAGGTGTTGTAAATCAGTCTATTTGACACTGTGGTTATATATGCAATAAAGTGAATGAACTATGCTAACAGAGTGCTATCTGATCAAGAGAATGCTCCTCGCAGGTATTTAGTGTTTAATCCCATGATAATGGTTTGCCCCAGTTTGTCTAGGGAACATCAGACAGCATTTGGCTGGAGGCAACACAGTAGACCTAGAAGGTTTGAAGCTCAGAAAGACAATTTTCTCACAGTTTATTTGTATCTGCATGTTTAAAGAGATGCAGTCAGGATGCTCAAATCCTAAAATGCAACATTCTCTAAGGCAGCATACATATCCCTTGCATGATCTGAATAAATGCATAAGTAAAACCAGGCTTCATTATTGCAACAATTTATGGTGGACACAAAGTCAAGGCACTCAAAAGTCAAGCTATTTCATACATTAAAACAGATCTGGCAAACTTGGCTCGTGAACACTGACCATTTTTAATGCCAATTAACAGACCAGAGTACCCTTATACTGTTTACATTCCCCCAGGAGAAAAAAAAAATCCAGGTACCAGCACTGCGCACATAAGTTACATATGGAAACTTTCCATGTATAGATGTTTAACCAAGCAACCCAAACGTTCTGTCGGTGCTAGATGATATTTTGTCATCTTGACAGAAGGAAAATGAGACAGGAAACTATTCCTTTAAGGATGATTCAGTCTCTCTTCACCTTTTTGCTATATTTGTCAGTATGTTAGAAAGCCAATGAGCACTCTTCAACAGACTGAAAAATAATCTCTTTTCTAAGTTTGCTTTTGACACTTCCCCCATATTTATATTTTTTTTTGATCTAACATTCATCAGCTTGAAAGTCTGTATGTTTCATCCTGGGAGAAGAAAATTTGTAAGTTCTACTCCACAGGCTTAGATTAGAGGCCCAGCTATTTAGGTAACCACAATTTGATGAAACTAATCTTATTCCATAATCTTCATGAATGCCAAAGAACTGGCACTTTGGGCTCGCCAAAAGGTAGAGATAGAAGATACCGAATAGGAATAGAATAGATACCAATAGGAATAGAAGATACCGACCAGGCAAGTTATTTCACTACGGAAATGTGACCTTTGTTTTTAATGTAAAATACAGCTCCGTAGAGAACAATATGGAGATGCTCAAGCTATCTGAGATCTGAGAGTGAGGGAGCACCACGATCAAACCAGTAGAGCTGTGTCAGTGCAGAACGGTGCCCTAGCTGGTTAAACCCCTCCTGGTCTGGTGCTCCTCTGGGCTTTAATCTGGGCATACAGTTAGCAGTTGCTGAAAATCTGACTCCTCAGCCACTAAGGTGCTTTTGTAAATCTGTAATAAACTTTCAGGATTAGCTCCTAATTAAATAGAGAAGTATCTCGTGGCGTTCATACACTCTCAATGTGAAAGAGTTTTGCAGCCATCACTAAGGTAACAGGAAACATCATAAAGCATTATGATTCAGAACAGCTCATTAAATGCTCACATTTTAAAGAGGAAAATGGTACAAAAAACAGGTTCGCACACTGCCAAATCCTTCCTCCCACAGTACTTCTCTTTCATTGCCTGTGCAGCAGAAATACCACTCTCAGAACATCTACAGGTGCGCCTTACTTTGTATTATGTTTCCAACCTGAACGGGGAGAAACGCTCCTGCATTTTTATGACAAACACACAAATGTGGCTGTTGCTCTGGGAACCATAAACCTCTTATTCCCAGGGTGGTTGCTGAGAAATCACCTCAAACCATTTGGTTCTCTGTCAAATAAAGCCTGCTGGGCAATCAGAGTTCAGGCATTCTTACAATGTACAGTATCTAAATGGTCTGGTTATGCAAAAATAATGCACAGAATTAATCATTGTGCAGGATAATAGCAAAAACAGCATTCTTGGAAGTAACCACAAAGCATCCCTACATCAGTTGGCTGAACAGCAATGCTTATTTATTTATTTATACTTTGGGGATGTGTCATTGAATTTTTAATATTTGTCTATTTCCCATGGTAAAATATGTGATATTTCCTGTACACTGTTCAATTTTTAAACTACACTATCATATTTTCATATTGCACAGTCATTTACCCCATAATATCATTTTCTCCTTCCTGGAAAACCAGCACAATCCCAACCACATTTGATATTTCAAGGAGCAGGAAGTTCCCCATGAGGCAAAATAGCCAAACTTATTGGAGTCATAAATAGTCTGGCAGTTGGATATATGTATATTTCCTTAAACAAGCAGTGTCAGATATTATTTGATCACCATGTTCAGAGATATCTTTTCATTTACAGTCTCTGAAAATTTATTCTTCAACCATAACTGCATACAAAACACACAGAAGGTCTGTTCTGCAAGGGATGGCATTTCAACAAAGCATCCTGGCAATACGGTCTTGGAGATTAGTAGCTGTGCAGGTTTACTTTATTTAACTGTATATACCACAGGAAATAAAAAGGTTTATTTTTATACTGCTGCTTATATTTTCAACATAAAGTTCAAAGTGATTTACTAATGTTACATGAATTGCCTTTGAATCACGCCACAGTATTGTGCCTAAGTACAAAGCCTAACACTATTTTGTATTCGTAAAACACTGCCTGCCTCCAAGCACTTTACGAACACTAAATACAGCTAAAAAACACATTCAAGGGGTAAGGAACAGACCCATTTTAGAGAAAAGGAAACCAAGCTTACTGTTATTTTAAACAAGGTATCAAACTTCTTCTAGACTATAGCAAACAGGACAAATAAAAGCATTTTCCAGGGACAAAACAGAGGCAGAGAATTGGCCTTGGTAGTCAAAGCACCTGAAGACAGACACACAGGTTGTAGCGTGGGCACTTTATCTGTGAAAAACTTGTTTTGATGAATGATTTCCTGGCCCCAAGTTAACACAAGCTATATGAGTGAAGGGTAAAACTCTGCTGAATTAATTGGTCCTCTGTGACCTTATCTGTCTCGGATCGTGCCATAAGGACATGTGAAATTCGCTGCTGGCCCAGACCAGGATTCTGACTTGTGGTGGTTGGAGACTTTTAGGTGGTTGGATAGAAAAGGAAAGCTGAGGAGAGACTAACTTTGCAGTAATTCTGTGAAAGGCCAGAAGGCAGGACAGAGGACCTTGCCTTTCATGTTTGTACTGCATCTTCAGGGACCAGAGGATTCCCATGTAGTGACTCTCCAGATGCTGCAATCAAGAAAAGAACAGAGTGTAATCTTCAAGCTGAAGCGTCAAGAGAATGAACAAGATGATACAGAGAGAATGAGAGACAAAGGGACTCTGCTAGTTAGCACCAGATTCCCACTTTACTTTACTTTCAAGCAGAATGGGTGCCTGAGTAGATTCTGTTCCCTGCAGGGCACAGGAAGAGTGAAATTCAGCTGAGATGTATGTATTTAAATCAACTCCATGTTGGACCATATATCCTGTATTTCCCAAAGGCACCTCCAAGTTTTTCTTAATTCTTAAAGAGAAAGATCACACCGCAGAATATTTCAAAGCAATTAAAAAAAAGATCTCAGCCTTTTATTTAAAATACATCATACAATGTAAAACAGAATATATTTACACAGTGTCCTCAGCAAGTGCCTCCCGGAGTGCTGTAAAACCCACACCCACGTAATAGAGAGCTTATAGTATCAGCGCCTGTTACAGAACTCTCTAAGGCAGCATTCACAGCATCATAACCCAGAGAAGGAAAAGACTTATTAGATCATCCAGCCATTTCCCTGCTGACGGAGAACCATTCCCTACAGTGTGCTCCTTAATATTTGTTGCTAAGAATCAGCCTCTTGCTATTCTCCTCGGAAAGACATTCCACAGCCAAATGCATCTCGCACTATCATTGCCATTATTGCTTATTTATGGGCTATAGCATAACCAAGAGGGGCCCTGGTAAGGATCAGGGGGACCCACTCTAGAAACACTTCTAGGAGAGATGCCTTGTCCAGAAGGGCATACGGTCTAAACAGATGTGCTGAAGCCCAGGGAGGAAGATACAGCACATGATTAAGTAGACCAAGATAGCATAGAAAACATCACAAAGGTTTCATGCATTTTTGCTTTGGAGTTTCATAGAAGAAAAAAGGTATGACACAGACAGAAATACACAACAAGAAAATGTTTCTGACAGTCATCTGGAGACAGACAGAGAGGGTGTTTTTTTTTCCTCCCAGCCTCACATCGTTACTTATAGCTAAAAATCTTGCATGGCACTCAGAAATCCATCTCCTTTTTTTGGTACAAATCCACCTTAAGCATTTGAATATCACATTTTTTTTTCCCCTTCTGCTCCCATCTCAGTCAACATTTATTCAAGCCACACATATTTTCATCTTCTCTCGTAAATCACTACCTCTAGCATAGCAACAGATTTTGCTGCTCTCCTCTGATCTTTGACAGTATCTTTCCAGAACGCAACCAGCCAGAAATGAGCACCATATTCCCCTGGTGTGGGGACACAGAAGCAGGGAGCAGAGCTGCTCCCTCCAGCACGCACGTGATGCTTGCCTCGTCTCTGCAGGCTCGGATCGCACTGGGATCACACCGGCCCTTCTGTTGCTACTTCATTGCTTTCTATTTTGTATGTACTGATGCAACAAGCTCTAACTGTCTCTGTGCTGCGAGACCTCCAACACCAGCAAGCTGAATGCTTCGTTGTGAGGGGCAGTTACTGGTACTTATCATTAAATCTTGTAAAACAAAACAAAACAGCTCCATCATCACAGGCTGCAGCTCTTTGTTTTGGGGGAATTAGGAGAGAAGCAGCAGAATTTGGTATCATACCTGTGCTTACTTAAATGAGTTGTGCTTGAAGGTGTTGTGGGATACCCTCCTCCCAACTGAAACAGCAGAACTAAGGAGGGTTTCACCTTCCAAGAGGCTGAACACTACTTGTGTTCTGCACACCGAGCAGACCCAGATTACTAAACCATACTGAGTTCAGCAACAGCATCTCAGAAAACTTCTGCCCTAGGTAACAGCTGATAAAAGATTTTTCTCAGTTTTCACCCTGGTTTCACCTGTGACAGCATCCAACTGTCTGTTGTTATGAAACGATACTCAGTGCCACACTCATTCCTCCTGGTGACACAAACAAGCCACTGTCATCTCCGCTTGACCTGCAGGCAGAGTCCAACACCTGAATCTCTACCTGCCCTCACTCCATTCCCAAAGGCTCCTGATCCCACCTCCTTGCCCTGGTAACTCAACCTTTTCTATTATTTCCACACTGGAGTTTGACTCAGACTCTGCTACAATATTACCAGCCTGTCAAAGGCAAATGAAAAGGCTTCTTTATCGTTTTACTTTGTGTGTGCTTTTAGTGGGGGAGGGAAATCTAGATCATTTCTTTTAAGCTATGGCTGCAGGCAACTGTACTGGCATAACTGAGGTTGTGATAATTCTGGAAGGGGAAGGATAAACAGAGAAATGAGTATTGGTTAGGGGAAAAACCTCTGATCTGCCAGCAAGAAAAGTATAACTTACAACAAAGTTTTAGTAAGAAAACAGACAGATATTACAGAACCATGGAGTTTAACCACCACCTCTGCAATCATTTGGTTTGTATTGTCCTTCTCTCCCTTCCCACACTCCCTCTTCCATCTCATCAAGTCTGAAAGCTCTTCAGATCAGAAAATGAACCTTAGTGTATGTACAACACCTGAGGCCTTGATTCTGCTGCGATATTACATAATAACTTTGCACTTCAGAGCATGCTTAGCTTTTATTCCCCTTAAGCACTCTGTCATCACAACGTATCTTCACTGTGATCTTCAACCTTTATTGTTCTGGGCCAAAACTAAGCTGTCATCATCTTTTCTGCCATACCTCAACCCCATACTTCTCCTGCATTAACAGCTTCTTTTTCTCCTCAATATTTTGCTCTTACAAGTTTGTCCCCAAGCATTTTTCCTCATAGAGCAACCTCAGATTCAATGAATCATCTTTTGAATTGTGCTTTTACTTTTAAATGTACTAGAGCCTTTGACAAAGGGTTGCATATATAAGTGGCAGTAAAATTCTGCACCTCCTCTCTGTTATTCTCCGCCTTGCCTCACAATTTTGATTTCTTTTTCGTGTTTCATCTTTTTCCTTATTTTTTTCTTGCAGAGCTAGGACTAGCTTATCTCCCTGTACATTACTGAAAACTTTGGGGGTACTAAATAAATAAATAAAATTTTAAAGAGAATGGCTCAGGGAAAAAAAATGCCATAAGGGTTTCAAAGTCCATAATGATTTACATGGATTAGCAGTCTCTCTTTCTTCACAAGCTCAGTCCAAATTCTTAACACACCAAATAATAAATCATCTTTTTACTTCAACAGTACAGTCACTGGGAGATCTGCATAGTTTCAGGTCAAGCACTTATAACCATTTTATGATTCCAAAGTTTCTTACCTTGTCATTTAGCTACTGAACTGTGAGCTTCCATTGACTTTCTAACCATTGCGGCAAGAAGGCTACTACCTATGCAAGATTTAAAACCTCATTGAGCAGAGGAGCAAAATCGGACTGCAGTCGTTTCAAGTGTATATTCGGGTGTAATCCTGACCCCGTGGAAACTGGTGGAAGTTCTGCCCCGGTGGGGTTGGGCTTCTTCCCATTCGGCTGCAATTTGTTGTGTCAGGGTGAATAGGTACTGCGAATTTTCCATTTTACACCATGACACTTGGAAATGGGATGCCTCAGTGAATGCTTAAAAATTATTTTACTTTTTGCTTTTCTTTTTTTACTACCCTGGTGAAATATTTTGCGTACAGACAATTGCTGTATCTAAACACCTTCCTGCAGATCTGCGCTATTCTTCCCCTCCTGCTTATCAGCTTAATTTCTTCTGCTGTAGCATGGAATATTTAATAGTAAAATCCAGCAGTCAGATTCTTCTGTTTCTTAATTATCTCTGCCCTGTCAGCTATATCACTGAAAACAAGTTACCATTAGACAATTCAGATACCAATAAACACCAAGTTGTGATAATATAAAGTCCTATATTACTGTCATTATAGAAAAAGCTGCTTCAGAGAGGTTTAAAAAAAAATTCAATAAGCCCAGCACTTCTAAATAGCCAAAAATCTAAAGATATCTTAATTATTCTTCAATATCTTAATCATTCTGTAGAATCATGATCTTTTATAATGGCCATTTTAAATGAAAGGTTTGCTGCTCTGCACAGTTGCCACTTCCTTCTAATTGTGAATTAAAGCATAATTTAGCATGGCTCCATGCCAGCATGACTAGAAAAATTTACAGACACCAAGTCTGGCAGAGTAAGGGAGGAGGGGGGGGAGGAAAGCAGTTAGATTTCTTTAAGTAATAGAAAATCACTCACCAAGTTGTACTTTAAAACAAAACACTACAGCTTTAAGTTGACAAACTGATTTGAATTAAACTACACAAAAAAGTGCTTGCACTGTAAATCTTACAGGGCAAAAGTGATGGTAGGTTATCATTCTGTTTATTAGCATGCACTTTGGAGGGTTCAGGGCAAGTATGGATACGCATTCTTTCCATTTTATGCCGCACATTACTGCAAACACATTCCCCATAAATAATTCATAAATACATTGTCTGAAATTTCAGATTCCAAAAATACAACATGGTTTTCAACTTTATGGTTGCTTGGTCTTCAGAACAGAAATAGACAATTGGATGGATGGACTTGGCAACCCTGATAAGAACCCATCAGTCAGAATTACACTCCGGAGGTAAATGCAAACACCTTCCAGCTCCTGATCCATGAAACAGCAAGGCCACGATGATAGCCCCTGTGCTTAAGCTAGAAGTCCCTTGGCAAGGTGCAGGGAGAAAAAGAGAAAGAAAGAAAAAGTAAGAAGAAAGTGCTCAGTTGGAGGACTGATTTTAAAAGGAACATAAATTACAGAAAACACTGCCATGGTCTTCTCTGTTCATGAGCCAGGGGCATAGCAGGAGAGTTAGGAAAGCAAAGGAAGCTTTTCAGGATGGTGTGATAGTGAGCTAACAGAGCTGAAACTGCCTAGAAATCCGGAGGAATTTAAATTTCAAGTAGTCAAAATAGAACAGTCTTATTTTGCCTTGCAAAAAAAGTCCACTTTCTGGCCAGACTGTGCACCACAAATATGAATGCTGCTTGCTGCTTTCAGCTTTTAATTGGTACAACTTCATTAATGCTAAAAGCAGAGTAATTGGCATCATCTTTGATGCCAGTTACAACGGCAGGAGAGGTGAACAAAAGATCTTGCAGATTCTCTAGCAAAGCAGGATCTCTGCAAGCAGCAGAGTGACCACCACTCATGCTGAGGAAGCTGAGTGGGCAGTAGAGGAAAGGGCTTTATATTTTTCTGCACAGAGAGAGCGGTGAAGCACTGGAAGAGGCTGCCCAGGGAAGCGGTGCAGTCACCGTCCCTGGCAGCATTCAAGAAATGTGTAGCTGAGGCGCTTCGGCACTTGGTGATGCCAGGTTTATGGTTGGACTCAATCTTAAAGGCCTCTTCCCACCGCAACAGTTCTATGATTCTATGCCTCGTGATCCTGCATCTTACTGACATTATAGGTGTGATCTAGACTTGGTGGCTTCTTTTTTCCCTTCCTAACATACTCAGAAACCTCACAGCAGAGAGCAGTTGCTTTGCGTTCACTTGCTCCACTCCAGTCGCCTCCCAGCGAGAGAGGCCCCAACAGTTTCAGGTACTTTACCTCGTGAAATCCTTGGTGTCAGGAACCCAGAATCCTCCTATATGCTAGCGCTTTTTTTGAACGCCTGTACCTCAGTTTTGCCCGAAAGCAAACACTGCAACGGAGCTGGCTGACACCCCGACACGCTGATTGCTTAGGTGCAGACCAAATCTGGAGCGGCAGGGTGTTAACCCAGCTGCTGTGAACCCCCCTGCTCCGCGCGGCGCTGAGGAAGGGTCGGCACTTGCCGCCATCCCATTCATTTCCAGGTGCGCTCAACTCCCCGGGGTAATCTTTAAATCAGCGGAGATTTCATACATCAAAGATGAAGATACATAATTCAAGAGAAGTCACTGAGCAAGAACAGTAGGTGTAAAAAAACTCCCACATCCATGTGCCGGTGGTGCCTGGTTTAGCATGTCAAAGAGGCACGAGGGTTAGCAGGAGCCGTGCGCGGGCAGCACGGGACCGTGGCGTGCGGCAGTGTCATTGTCAGCTAGGGGGGAAACAGGCCCTGAATAGGCTCGACACTGTGCAAGTACTAAGCCGGGCGGCACCCTACAGAAAAAGCCAGCGGTAAAGCACGGAGCACAAGGCACTCGGGCCTGGTGTCCCTCGGCTGGAGCCAGCGCACGCTAACAACCTCTTTCAAAAACTTTACGCGGGTGGTAGGTGCCCCGCTGGGATAAATTACCTACTTTTGGTTGCTGAACAGATGGGTAGAGAGAGAAATTTTAGTTTGTTCATTCCCAGCAGTAACTAGCAAAGATGATCTGGGGCTCTGCAGGATTACTTTGCGATAACCATACACCTGCAGACAAGCTGTGTTTGTGTCAGAGATGACACAGCGTCACTGATGCGCTGGAAAGAAAAACGCAAGGCACTCAACAGCTCCAGAGACCGGCTCCAGGCCTCCTATCCCCTTATCCTGCTGAACATCTAACCACTAGGAAGAGGAAGGCCGGAACGTGAATCAAGCTGCTGGCCCATGGCGTATGTGGAACACGGAGGGGCCTCACAAGACGGTTGGGGCCTCACTGACGCAAGGCCCGGGACCGACTAGCAAGGACTGAGCCGTCGCTTACTGCACAGTGCCTGCGTGGGGCTGAAGCTGCCAACGTCTGCAGAGCAGGAACGTCTGCAGACCAATCCAAAACACTAACCAAGGGCTACTTTTGCACAGAAGGGTTTGCACGTCACTAAAACCCGACTGGACACACAAGAAATCCAATGATATACTTACACAAGCCTTCCCCATATCCCAAGTATGTATTAATACATACTTTCACCACATCACTTGCATCTACTCATGTAAAAATACATCACAGTATAGCATAATATCATACATAGATATATTTTTCCCTCAATATAATGATTACATATACATGTTAAACAACTAGCAAAAATATCTTAGTATATTCACTTAAAGATTGCAAATATTTTTGTGGCAGAAATCCCCAAACAACTTTATAGTAAGACCTCTCAAAAGAAACAGAACTCCCATAAAAGAGGGGGAAAAAAAAAAAGAAAAAGAAAAAACCTACAAAATGAATGTGACCCAGGGACTTACCCTTCTATGCAACAACACGAGTAGAGAACAGCGGAGACAGTGAAGTCCACAGGGCGTGAAATTAAAATTTTCACACAGATACAATGAAGTAATGATACAATGTTACAACCTTGGCACAAAAATCTTCTGGTTTGAGTAAAGTCAATGTCATGTGATGTTACGGTTTGTGCACTGGTAGAAATGGTCTGTTGCTAAAAAGTTCATAACAAAACAGGAATGAAAGCAACAGAATTGTGCAGCTAATTACAAAAGGCCTCTACATTCCAGTGAGCTACACAGTCCTTAAGAAGCTCATAGCAGCAGCCAGTCGGCACCGCAGGCTGCACTAACAAAGCATAGGTTTCTCTCATGCCTAGAAATCGAAGGGAGCCAAGATGCCTTTGGGAGATAGAAAAAAGAAAACTGAAAGGGATTTGAATTTTGCAAGGAAGGAAGATTTGGATGCATGGGTAAGAATAGGGATGCAGGGAGCAACTACGCAGTCGCCAAAAGCTGGGAGAAGCAACAGCTGGAGCACTGTTAAAGTCTCTGTTTCTCTGTTCCCCTATTACAGGAAGGAGGAAAGAAGCACTGAAACCATGGAGGTTCCTCAACAAGGACAAAGCGCTGGGACAAAAGTTGTACGTGAACATTTATCAGTAGATCCATGGGTGACACGTGACATGGTGACACGAATTTGCCACATTGGGCTTGAGACTTGCAAAGCAAGTTACAAACTGCACCCATAGTACTACGGATAAATGTGCCCAGCACAACACTGAATTATTAGATGATCTTCATGGAGCAGGAAACATTTTCTTTCCCCAAGTATGAAAAAGTCTGCAAGCTCATAAATCAGAAAGTTGCTCATACATTGTTACGTTTCACCGCCACCTGATAGATTGACAGATGTGTATGTATTCCACAAAATATATTTACAGGTCAGAGCGATGGGAAATAAAATCTTCAGTATTCAGAATTCAGTCCTATTGTACATCTGAAAGCACAATTTCATGGTCACAGGTACAGGACTTATACACCCAAGCACTACTGGCAATGCAAGTTGTGTGCAACTCATCCTTCTAGAAATGTAACAGAAAAAGTCAGTCTAACAGTGCTAAGGTCATTTCTGACATGGCATGTTTCTCACCCTACTGATCCAGGGCGATACACACAGAGAAACATACAGCCAAATGTGACTTAATAAAACCTTCAAGTCTTCAGCTTATTAATTCTTTTAAATTTTTCTCATTTCATTCCAGTGATTTCATTAGGTTAGACTTCTTCATCTTTATTAAAAAATAATCAGAACTGAAATGTTTCAATAAGCTCAATTTATGTTTTAAGTAGTAAAAGATGATTCAATGCAGATGAAGCAAAAATGAAAGTTAAAAGTACAATGGCATTAGAAGCTTTGAGAATCTCCTTTAAAAGATTTTAAATACATAAATAATGTACTGTTACACCAGAGAGTTTTTTGCCAAAAAAAAGTATTTTAAAAAAATATTTCCCCCCCCACCATGTTCTTCAGATGAATATATAAAATAAGATCATTTAAAACTTACAGACAGAATGAACCAAAGGAGAAAACCAACACTTGAAGTATCACTGCGAAAGCAGGAAGAGATAACTTCATATAGTGAAGACACAAAGACATTTACTTTCACTAAATGGCTTAATTTACCACTAGGTTTTCAAATGACCCCTTTCCTGATAAATTCAGACTAATAAATATTTTCTTTTTCTTGCAGAAGGGCATAAATGAAGTAACCACCACATAAACACAGCAAACAGATCAAAACTATTATCTAAGACTCTGAATTACCTAGGAGCTGGAAGTTGCATTGACAAATTGATACACTAAATTAAAACAATATTTACAATTTAGCAAAGTGCGTGGAATGAAAAATCTGGAATGAAAATAATGAACAGATATAGTTCTCTCAATCTGATCTAAACACCAAGGAGTAACTCCAGTTGTCCAGCCACAGACTGTTCGCAAGGCCAAACTTACTCTTTGAAGAGGAACTCCTAATTTAGGAAAAAGAACCAATCTACCTTGCTGTAGAAATCAGTGTATTCGTCTTAAGCAAGAAACTGTAGCTTGACAACAGCAATCTGTACAGGGGAAGCAGTGGTTACCCCCTCAATTCCTAGTTTCCTTCAAATCTGTATCAGGAAACTAGAAGGTATGTTACATAATTCAAGGTTCACCCAAAAACTTATTAAACAGTTTGTTGTTCTTCACCATGAAGTAGTGCCATTATTTCCCTGATAAAATACGGGCAGATACTTCAGTTGTTTAATTATCCTCCCCATGGATTACCAGGAGCATAACAACTCTTTAGTTATTAGGTCCTATTCTAATTCCACTTCTGTCAGTGAACTAACTCCAGACAGGCAACCTTATAGGATTGAGACTTAAGTCTAGATATTGTTTTTCTTTCCTCCACATCAGAAATGTCTTAACACTATTAAGAGATGAACTTATATTTAATAAAATATGTTTATCAGAAGCCATAGATTAGGGATGAATTAAAGAAGATAAAAAGCCATAAAAGAGGAAGTCACTAGCACATAATCTTGGCACATGTGCAGTTGAGAGCACAATAACCACAGCAAGTCAGGACTAACTGGATCTCTGCTCTGTCTCTATCTAAATGTTGCACACTTCGAGTGTACCTTCTCCTAATTCGGTTGGAGGCCCCACTGTTTTTATTTTTTTCCAGTAGATGAAACAGTGAAGAACAGTTTCCTATTCGTTATCCCTGTGTCATTTTTGATCTTACAGACTTCTAAGGTATCCTCACCTTAGTCTCCCCTTTTTCCAATCTGAAGAGTTCTAGACTACCTACAAAAGCTCTGCCACATCTGAACAGCGCAATGGGTTGTTCAAATGTTACAACCAAAGTGTAACAACAAACATTAAGTACTTAGATTTAACATCCCTGCAGAGCAAAAATTCACCGCAGAAGTCTTTCATTTCAGAAGAGAAAGTCACATAAATACGAGAAAGTTTCTGAAAACAATTAAAAAGGGCAGTCAAAAGGGCAAAAACGTCTGCAAATGATATACATTTGTTTAATGGTATCATACTGGGGCCCAAAGAAAGGCACATAACCTATGAAGAAAGGCTTCAAAAAGATGAAATCCGGTCAGACTAGCTAGGTGGAACAGTAAAAGAGACAATTATGCCCACTCAGGTCCAAATACGGAAAATAGCAAAGAATAAACCCTGATAGATTAAAACAGAACACACAACAAAGCCCAGCCGAGAAAATTACGGGTTATCTTACTGAACGCGTCAGGTCTACTAACAACTTGTGCTTTAAATATATCAAAAATAGGAAGCCTGCCTGAGCATCTTTAAAAGCCGAGAAGAGATAAAGTTAGAAAGGAGCACCCAAGGATGATAAGGCCATAGCAGAAAAGGTCACTGAATTATATGAACAAATTCACGACGCAGGAACCTGTGAAGTTTCTGATGTCAGAGAGGACGTGGTAGAAGATGTGACTCCAGTTGAAGTTTCATATAAATACATCACAGAAAAAAAGCAACAGAATGAAAAATAATAAAGTGCTGGGATCAGACGGTGCTCACGAAGATCTAAGAGAGCTCAGGTATGAAATAGCTCAACTATTAACTGTGGTGCGTGACTAATTGCCCAAAAGTGCCTCAATTCTGGGGCACTGAAAATCGGCAAATCTAATTTTTTTTTTTTTTTATAAAGTGATCTAGAGTGGTGCAGGAAACTACAAGTGAAGAAGTCTGACACTTAGACCAAGTAGATTTACAGAAATAACGGAATTCATAATACAGGTGAGCTTAATGTATTGGAAAAGAATCTACATAAAGTTATAATTAATCAGAGAACTCTAATAGATTTAGAGCACTATTATGCATCCAAAAGGAGGAAAATAAAGTTAGTATCGTTTATCTCGTGTTCCAAAAGCTTTTCAACCAATCTGCCACTAAAGACTCATAAGCTGCCACAAACTAAGAAGGAAAATACACTCATGGACAGGTAAAGGTAGAGAGCTCACAGTAAAATTGTTCTGCTTTAAAATGGCATGGGAGCCACACAGAAATTTGCTAGGGTCTGAACTGTAATGCATTCATAAATGGTCAAGAAAAAGGCCAAATAATGATGTGACATCCACTGATGGTACTATATTATTCATAGAGGCAAACACAAGAGCTGGAGGTTTATATTGAGACAGAGAAGAATTAGGATACCACAAAGAAGAAAAAAAAGGTACATTAAAACTCTAAATTCCAGGCCTTTGGAATGGGGCAAATCAAATAATAAAGAGTGCTGGTTAATGTCCTTAAGTGATACAGAGTGATACAGAGTGAAGAATTTCTTTTGTCAGCAGGCAACTCATCAGCAGGAAATAATTGAAAAGACAGATCTATGTCTACTGAGACCATCTCTGGACACACAGTGTTTGACCAGTGGAGACTGGAAATAACTGGTGCAAGGTCCTGCTCAGACCTCGCAAACTGTATCCTGGTCACTGATGTTCACGTTCTGGGGCTTTACCACTTTGTCACCTTTGAAAAGGATTCCCCAGTGTAATGACAGCTCTTATTCTTCTTTCCTGATTTGTATCATCCCTATTTTTAATAAATACCTTATGCTACAAGCTCATGTTCCACTGAGGAAGACGCTGCATGTTCACCTGCTCACTCCCTTTCCCAGAGCATTCAGTACCTAAGCCCTTTGATTTATAATGCAAGTATTAACATTGTATTAATAAACAACCCACTGACCATGAAGCACATAGGTTAACCCTGCATTTGCCTCCAATCTATAATCAAAACACGGAAGACGCACAACTTATTTTTAGTTCCATATATTCAGTCACAAGAGGGATAAGATGTCAGCGCTCATTACTCTGGGCTCATTTTACAGTGCACAAGGAGACAGGTATCACCCAAAGGTGATTTAGCTCATCCTAAAATAGCCCATCAACCATAAAGGGAGCTGAGGGTAACTTGCTCAGATGTCTTAAGTTAAGCAAGATGAATTCCACCCTAACCATACTAGCATCACAGTTAATCACATTTATTACATGGACCAACCAAGCATGGAGATTCACCGTGCCAGGGTCCTGTCCGGAAGAGTTTACAGCCTAAACAGTCAAGGCAGGCAAAGGGCAGAGAAAAAGAATCCCTGGAGAGAATAAGCAGCCTGGTGGAAGTATGATAGTGCCACGTCTTGGGAGAGGAGAGCAAAGAAAGGGTAATAAGGCAAAGAAAAAGGAAGGTGAAGTTGGCTTTGCAACAAGGCGAGGTGGAAAAACAGGAATGAAGCAAATGGCTGGTGAGCTCCCGCGGTGAATGTTCAGACTAAACTGTCTGGATGGCTGATGGTGTCGGCCTGCAGCTGCTCCTGCTGCCTGGACACTCTTGCTGATCTGCTGCAGTTTTCTCCAGGGCCGTATAGAAAAACCATCCCAGCTCTAGAGTCCAGGGGGGTTTACTACCCTCCTGTGAGCTTCAATTCTTTCAGGAAACAAGAATAAAGCAAAACTGCCACCTTAATACCCTGCCAAAGACACTGCTACATCTGAACAAGGCATTTTCAAAAATGGCATTTTAAAGTAAGATGTGATTATTCTGTATATGCTATTATGCAGTTCTATTGTGCTCCTTCTGATGGAGAAGGAACAAAGAAGCGACTAAAGTGCTATGAAGAGAACCATGCCCAATTCTTCAGAGAATCATTAAGAGAAGAACCAAGAGTGGTCCTAATTTGTTAAGTTCTATAGAATCTTCCACAATGGTAATTCCTGGAAAATGTTTAAAAGCCACGATGCATAATACTTGGAGTATCAGTGGAGGAAGGGAAAAAAAAAAATGCAGTCAAAATAGGTTTCTTGACAAGGCAGCAGAGCAAAGCACAGACTGAACCTGAAAACACTGAGTCTTGATTACAAGTACAAATGGGAATCACATCCAATGAACGAACATTCACTTCAGATTTAATGTGCTATTTGAAAACCTGCAAAAGCAGTGAAAAAGCAGCGCAAAAGGCAATCAAGATTTAACAATGAAAATTATGGTAAAAAGCAGGCTTAAAGGGTTAAATCAGCTTCGTAATATGATTTGTACTCTATTTTCCTTCGCTTATTATTACTTTCAAACTACAATCAACTTATTGTCATACCACCGAATGATGGAAACCTTGCCAACTACTTCAAAACTGACACGTTTTCTGTTGCACTGAACATTCCCAGAAGACGTTTCCCCTCATTTTAATACAAAATCCTGTCAGATCCACATAGCTGAATAAAAAACCGTGTAAAGGATATGTAGCTGTAATAGACCTCCCCCAACTAGTCAACTCTGGAATAAAAGACGATCAAAAAAGACTCAAAGATCCAGCGCTAGATTAATGCAAATATCTGCCTGTTTGCAAGTGTACTTTTTGATTAAACTGGCATACATCAAGTACAATTAGAAAGGTTATTTATAACTAAGAAATACATAATTCTGCATTTTAATGAGGGTGACAATTACAGCCAACGGTTGCTAATTAACATTAATCCTCTTGCACTGCAAGTCAGAGTTTCCCAATGTGATTTTCATTGTCAGCAACGGACATACCAAAACTGTTAGCACGGAGCAGCTACTAGATTGGTTCCTTCGAAACAAATAGGTGCTCTTGTTACACAAAGTAAACAAAAAGAACGTGATGAAGTGTTAAGTTTGATAACCTGAAATGTACATACAAAACATCACTTTAAAATTTATTTGATGCCTACAATGTGAAATATAATCAATGCTTAGTATTTTCATGGCTGAACCCCATTCCAGCTTTCCCAAGAGTCAGTCTACAGAGGTGAAATCTGATTTTGGCACAATCTTGAAATCTCCTATTGTTCAAATTGGTTTTGATCCCAATCCTGGTTTCACATCTACACTTCTTCACCCGAGACTTCAAAGCTTTTAATGGTAGTAACAGAACAATGTAGATAAGGAGAAGCGCTTGCCCTTTGGGGAGCAGCTTCTGAAGCAGAATTCCAGAGCAAGAACTTGAAATGAAAATGATTGCTGCAAATTGACTTGCTACCACAACATACCCTTGCTACAAAGTCTTCTTATATAGAGTACCACAAAAAATTGGTTCTCAAAGTAAAAATTAAATTTTAAATCCTAATCTTTCCAAATTGCATTAATATATTTCCACTGGCTAATAAATGCTTTTTGTAAACAAACTCCCTGTCTATAATGATAACCATTGACCTAATTGAACACTTCTACTTCTGATAGTCATGATACTCTAAAGGAGAGAGGATGTAGATTTTGCATTTATGTATTTCCACAGGGGAAGTTCTCTCTCTCTCAGCCATTCTCCTTTTAGACACAGGAACAAAAAAGCAGCTTCTAACAGCTGCTTTTCAAACTGGTCTTTAACAGGAAGAGAGACCCGGTCCAAACACTACCAGGATCAGGTGCCCAAGATCATAATACAGACAGTAAATAAAGCCTCTATAAAGAGTGTCGAAGTGCTCACCATCTGGGTCAGGCAGTTGGAGTGGAATCAATGTTAGATATCAGTAAATGAGAAGGCAGGAGAGGAGAATTGTGAGCTCTAAGCAAAGAAACCTATAATGCACTTCTTATAAAGCACTGTAAATTTCACATTTATTTTGTAAGTATGAGATAGATGGGTTATTTCTACATACAGAGGTGCCCAACTAAAATCAAGATAAGTGATATTAATGTCCTATGGTCAGTATTATTGAACCTCGAAAGCAATAAACTATGAGTCGATAAATATTACATTTGCAACATAGTTAACATTCTTCTACTGTCTCTGGCACTTATTACACATTGTAACCGCAAGTCTACAATACATTATTCATATTTGGGGTGTCACTGAGTGATGGATTGCTGTAAGAGAGGCTGTCCTTTAAATAAATCAACAAATAAAAATGCAAATGTTAACATTTTCAGCCACAACTTTTTCCATCTTGAATGGGGAATGAAAATTTCACATTATATCGACAGCCAGCAGAGAGAACAATTAACAACCTACACTGTGAATAAGGGAGATTAATTTGCAAACGTCTCGTTTTATCACTTGCATAAGAAACTATATTGGACTTTTTGTACTGCTAGCTCTCCCAGGGAATTGAAAACACTTGTGTCTCCTATCATATTCATCACCTAACTCACCACTCCCCTGCAACTTAATTCTTTAAAATGCTCAAAAGTAAAGTCTGCACTGAAAGTTTTCTCCTCTTCTTCCTCCTTTTGAATACTGAAATGTACCTGATAGAAGGGGAAACAAAACAATCTCTTTCTTTAGAAGTGCTTGTTTAGATTCTACAGGAGAAAGAACTTCAGAGTATCATCTTAAGAGCAGAACCATATCTAAGCATCCAACACACAGACCTGAAAGGCAACTCCTGCATGAGTAAGACAAAAGCTTAAATCTCATCACTGTCGTATTTCCTAAATACTCAGCACAACAGATGTACCCTACACTATTCCAACGTGCATTATTAAGCATACAGCTCTGCACATTATATTTTATATCAGATATTAATTTGCTTAAAAGTCCCTGAATAAACATTCATCTGAGATGTGCTGGGCAATTGGGTAAATAGTTCTGTTTTTAAAATGTCCCTAAACACAAATTTAGACAATACAATCTGTTTATAAAAACTCCAAGAGGCCACTGTGCTCTAACAGATAATAATACAGCTAAAATACAGTACTTATATTGCAGGAACTTTTAAATTGCTTATTTTAATGGCTATAAGAAACTTCACTTCAAGGCAATGCATTCAGCAAGCATTAAGCTATGATTTAACACCGTGACAAGGAAAAACAGGCTTAATGCTGAAATCAGGCTATCACTCAATCCCTTAATTTACCTAACTGTTCTTACATTCACTTCTTAGATACCCAAAGCAAAAAAATGCTACAGGAGAATTATCTATTTCCATGGTAAGTAGAGCAACCTCTGCCTATGTCTTGTAAGTGCTCGATTATCCGCGGCATTACAGGACTGGCTCTGCCAAATTCGACACGACCTTGGTTTCTGTGGGGGTAGAGGCTGACAATTGCATCAAGGCTGTAATCAAATTAAATGGTCTTTCACAAAGGAACAATTTACTTTTTAAAAAAAAAAAAATCTTTTTTTTTTTTTTTTTTAAAGAAACAATGGCTCAGTATTTTGATTTAAAACAGCTTCATTCCTACTTTGCAACACACTAGCTGTTTTGCTGAAATCAGTGCTTGATTATAACTGAGGTAAGATGTAGTTTCCATAAAAAAAATTCTTCATTTCTAAATGAAAGTATATAAATGCCATTACCTCCCCTTTCAAGCTTTCTTGCAATTCACAGGCAAAAAACAGTATCTTTCTTCTAGGCAAACAGCAGGTATGAAAAGGACATCCCTGGTCACCAAAAATGTAATGGTTAAGACTGTCAGAGCACGCTGTGCCTTAGGGATAAAGAACAGAACTTATTCTTCCAAATTTGCCCAGCACCAACATTGCATGTGATTTTTTCCCCAAATATAATGGCTTTGGTTTAGATCAATAAGTACGTGGAGCAGAAAAGCTTTCCAGATCTGCTGTGAATATAATTTCAAGGGCCTCATGCAGGTGTAGACGCTTGGCTTAATAACATCCTACAGCCAAACATGCAACGCTTGGCTGTATTATGAAAAGCAGCAATAGACAGGCACAAAAGCATGATAGGCAAACAAATTAACTATTAGCCTAACCTCAGTACGCCCGATAACAAAATACTACTTTTTGCTTAGAAATAACATTGAAACTCCCTTGTGAGCCACCATCCCGTGAGCCACAAGCTTGGTCCTTGTGCAGTTGTCACACTACAAATCTTCAAACACCCATCTTTACCTGCTAGGGACACATTTCTTGTCCCAGAGACTATTCATTCAATGAGAGAGAAGAAAATAGCATTGTGGCATTTCTTCTGGAGGCAGCTTTGAAACACACTGCAGCCTCCATTTGAGGCCTGCCAAGAAAGGCTCTCGAGCCAACACATCCTTACCTGCCACGCCTGCTCCAGGAGCCGAGCTAGCACCCTAATACCCTGTGCTGGCAGGAACCTTCTGCCACCTCCCACCACCCTCTCCCTGGCAGACTTTCCGTTGCTACTCCAGAGTGCCAGGGTTTGTGCTAGTTAAAGCTGGCACAAGCTCGAGCTGAGTCTCGTCCCCTAAATTTAAATAGTCAAAAGTAATTATATTTACACATGCTGCCGAATAAATAAATTTGCTCTTCGGCTAAGGCTTTGTGTTGCAAGTCTCAGGCCAACTGTTGTGGTTAAGCTGTTAACCCCCCCACCCAAATCATGGATTATAGCGAACATGCTGACAAACCCTTAACTTTAGTGGCACAAAAGCAGCAATAATTCTCAATATTGATTAATTTAGTTAGTTAAACCTGCAGTCTAAGCTTATAACCATTCAGTGATAAATTGAGACTGACCTGCTGCTCAAGCAGGTTTTTTGATGAAGGATAGGATCAGCTTTAGGTTTCTGCAGAACTACTTGCCCATTTACCATTTGCAATTAGGGAAGGCCATGAGTAAGGGAAAGCACAACATGGCTGCTTACGCTGGTCAATCACACTTAGACCACCAAGGGCAAGAAAGCAAGGGAGCAAGCACAGGATAGATCATCCCGAAAATATGGGATTTTTCAAGATTTATCATCAACTGGTATAATAAACCTTTAAAGATGACAGCTAATCGGACTGTTTTTACTGATCACTTTATCTGATATCATTTCTAACAGCATATTTCAACAATTATTTTACTCTCCTCTCTGGAAAAGAAGAGACCATCGATCCTCCTGAATAAAATTCCTTTTTTTTTTTTTTCTGAGCTGTTGTTGTATGATGTGAATAATTATATCTACTCCTCAGTGCTTGAATGGAATCTCAACTTATCACTATTAGATGGTATCAGACAATCTCTTATTCACACTTTTGATCTGATATCACTGACTTCCAAAGGTAATTCTTGCTTCCAAAAGAAATGTTCCAACAATCCTGCTGTTTGTTTGTTTAAATGTACAGTTACTTGTGGAAAATACAGCCCGATCCATCCCAGCTCTTAAATCCTCCCAGAATTATCATCTTTTCCCTCAGAAGAAAAACAAGTGTTTCTGTAGCAAGTACGTACAAATTTGTCAATATTGATAGTGTTTTTTCACCTATTATGTATTGCAAGTTCCCTCAGAAGATAGAAATAAAACTGCCAGCTGCTGCCAAGAGTGCAGGGATGCTATCAAGCATACATTTTCCTAGTCCACTGGGCCAAGAAAAGATTCAATCTAGCTCAAGCCCTCTCATTCTCCAAGAAACATTTAACTCTTCTCAGGAACTGTCATATGTTCTAGCCATCCCACTGCACAAAGTCATCTAACTAATGGTGCAAAATATAGTGAATTCATATTTTAATCTGCATTTATTCTGTTGGCTTAACTAAAGATTTTATTACTAGAAAATGTGAGCAATGATAAAGAAAAATAAGGACTGCATGTTGCTTTCTTAAGCACTTTTTACTAGAATTGTAATCCTGTCCAAAGAAGGCGAAGTTTTTAGACTGGAAAGTGCAACAATAATGTTGCTTTCTGTTGCCTCACTAGAGCCGAAGCGATAATGCTGCTTTTCCAGTGCATTTAGTGCAGATACATAGTGAACTGCTGACTTAATGTGATTTTGTTGCTTGTCATTAAACATAAAATAACTTTGGTACAAAACATTTAAAAAAGAAATGCCATTTGATAAAATATGGGGGAAGATACAGGGGGATTAAAATCTTCAGGTGGATTTAAAACCTAACAGGGGTTAACACCATCCATTCAAATTATTTACAAATGCATTTAATGTGTCAGGACTGTGAACATAAAATACTTCTGTTCAAAATCTAAGTAAAATTAAAGTGTTAGATCCTGGCATATTCCTGCTTTTCTTATTCTAACAAGCAATTTAAGGCTTACTATAAATGTCAAAAGGATATGGCAGTTTTTAGTTTATATTAAGAATTTGCAGAATATTAAAGCAGAGGTTACCCAAGCAGCTTACCGTGAAGTGTCATGCTGGATTGGCGATGTGGCCGTGGTTACAAGCTCTTTCCTGCTCCCTACCAGCACAGGAGATGTTGCTGCATCTTTCCTAGGCCCTGAAGTTGTCCCTGTGGAAGGAATTGAAGACAATTAAGCAGATATTAAAGGCTAGTGAATTTTGGACATATTTCATGATTCCACATTACTGAAGAACACCATGACCAAAAGCTGAGCCATTCTTTGATCTACTGTATATACAGTATGATGGCAAACAGTCATTATCAATTGACACTGATGTGCAAAATATGTTTTCCGGGATCATGTGGAATAATATTTATATAATAAGCCATACACTACAGCCTTCACCTTTCCATCTGAGGTTTCAGAGATTTGCACTGTTATTTCTTGTAGCAATCCACAGGATCCAGTTCTACAGATGTAGCTCTTGTGACCTTCTACAAGATGTCAGTTTCTCCAAGCTTGTTTTTAAATATATCTACAACAATATTTTGCTCTCAGTAAAACAGAAATGTTCACCCCTTCTTTTTCACAAAATACTTTTGGAATTTAAAAAAAAAAAAAAAAAGGGGTGAAAGATGAAGTCTGGATATTATCTAGTACAACACTCTAATCAAAACAAGGTCAATGAGAACGGGTATTGCAGGGATTATCAACTCCAGTTTCAAAAATCTGCAAGATTGTTGGAGATCTGTGCAACCTATTCCAAAATTTGGCCACAGTGAAAAAAAAAAAAAAAAATCCATATTACTAACCAGATTTCCCCAATCTGTAACTTCTGGCCATTGCTTCTTGCCCTGTAACCTCCAAGAAAGGCTTGTTGCCTATTCTGTACCACCCTGTCCTTATGGAGCCAGTGGTGTCCTGGATCAGGTTAGGAAGAGCGTTGCCAGCAAGTCGAGCAAGGTGATCCTGCCCCTCTGCTCTGCCCAGGTGAGGCCGCACCTGGAGTCTCGTGTCCAGTTCTGAGCTCCTCAACACAAGAGAGTCAAAAAGCTACCGGAGCAAGTCCAGCAAAAGGCTACTACGATGATGAGGAGACTGTAGCATCTCTCTAATAAGGAAAGGCTAAAGAGAGCTGAGGCTGGAGAAGACCGAGTGGAGCTTGTATCAATACACACAAATATCTGAAGGGAGGGTGTAAAAGGATGGGACCCAAATCCAAAGGATTCTACAGTACAGACCTCTCATTGCAAATCTGCCCTCTTGAAATGCTGGGCTGCAATTCTACTGCAAGTCTTTCCCATATCATGACTAAATATTTCTGGGCTCTCTTAACAGTGATGCTGTCTACCATGCAAGTTGAAATACAGCAATATATTAAAGTTGGAATTAAGTTGAAATGTCAGTGCAATATTTCTACAGGTCTACAGACCAGCATTACTCAAAATACTGTGTTGATTTAGCATATATAAAAATACATGCATATAATCTAGTAAAACCATGTGTTTTAATGCATGTTACAGGAAGGCTAACAAAAGAATGGGTTCTTATTGCCCTGCTCTAATGTGCTGTGCTTCAGCACTGCAAAGTGAAAGCTCTCACCTAATAGCTAATTACCAGTGAAGGAATTCTTAGAAATATCCTGGGAATGTGTGCTGATTGTGTGTGCCTGGCAACTTGATAGTGTGCCAATCCATGATGAGTGGGTATGCACATAAAGACTGAAAGTCTCTTGCTTGGGCATTTGGCTTTATGACTGAATATGAAATATTTAGAAACCATTTCACGTGACAGTGGAATGAGGCAGCTGGATTTTAAGAAACTAATACTGAAGTAATAAAACCCTGGTGAGCAAGGGAGAATATATTGAATTCCTTGTACGAGAAAAGGCTGGCACATTGTCGACATACTGAACTCAAAGCAAAGTAGATATATTTCTCTGAAAAAGAAAATATATGGACTCAGAAGTGGCCAATAGAGCCTCAAGGGGACTGTTCAAAGGCCCAAGTTTGAAAACATTACCAGGGCTACAAATGGAAAACAAGAAAAGGAACTAAGTAGGAATACACTTTGGCTGCACAGAGGTAAAACAGGAATAGAAAGAAATCCTGAATTAGTGAATATAAAAAAGAAAAACCTTTTAAAATACGTATCAAAAAAGACATGAGTCTATAGAGGGGAAAAAAAAAAAAAAACCCACCAAATAAAAAGTAGGTCTATGAATAAATGAAGAAGATTAAATCAATAACGATCCTAAAATAGCCAAGCTCCTAACAATTTTAAAATACCCTAAGAGAAAAAAAAATAAGGAATATTGGCACCCAGGAGGTAATGAAGACCTCGTTGATATATAATACCTGCTTATACGAAGCTGATGAAAAGAAATTATCAGGGAAAAAAAGAGATACAAATTCCTTAGTCTGAAGGATATATATTACAGGGCTAAAGGGAATTAGCTAATGAATTTATGAAGTGACTGGTAATTATTTATGAAAAGTCATAGAGAACTGGGGTGATACAAATGACAGCAAATTAATTAGATCTGCAGGTGCTGGAAGACAGTATAAGATTGGAGAAGTTACAGATGATCTAGAGGAGCAAGGAACAGGGGAAAAGAACAGGCACACTATCCCTGGAAAAAGGAAGCTCATGCATGGTACCAACAATCTAAACCCTGACATCAACCGAAAGTGAGAAGCGGGGGAGAAAAGAGTAGCTTGCCTGTAGGGCAAGGTACCCACAAAGCAAGTTACAGATGTCTTCTAAACAGTAATGTTAAGAATACTATTTTCATGTTGGTTAACTTGGTATGAGAATGACTTAAGTTATATATTTCAAAGGCTCATTTTAGAAAATGTAAATAACTATATATTGTTGCTTGACAAACAGACAACTAAAAATTGAAAAAAGCCAGGAAAATAAAGCAGCCCACTTTTTTGAATGTGCAAATATTGAGAAGGAAAAAAAAATGTTGAGACTGGTTGAAGTAGTAACGAGATGAAACCGAGCAATGGAAAACATAGGTTGATAATCATGAAAGAAATCTTTATGAAACGGATAACACTAATACTCATAATACTTAACATTCATATAGTACTTCACATCTTCAAAGCACTTCAGTAATATTAACTAATTGCTCCATTCGATTGTAGGGAAGAGTCTTCCCTCAAGGGAAAAAGTTCCAGATCCTGAATTGCTACGAAGCTACGTTAGAAAAGCTACTGAAAAATAAACACCATAGAGAAAAATCAGCCCCTGGAAAAAGTATGGATACTAAGGGCTAAAAGAATTCTTCCTTCTCTATTTTTTTTTCCTTTTACATACGGAAAGGAAAGCTATGAATGTTAATACAATCTAATACAAAAGCTTCTCCAAAGAAGGAAGAATACCTCCTTTGTTTCAATACAAAGATTCTAGGTAGGAGGAAAAGGGGCAGACTTTAAATAAAAGCTTAGAAAAGCAAGTGCCCACTATGGCAGAATGTAACAGACGAGATCCAGTCTAGTTTCCCAGCCCAAAAGCAAAATTATCTAGGGTAGAGAGGAAGAGAAACACACATTTTTGTACTCTAGTGCTTTTTAACTAGACAAGTTGTTAGATTTTAGTACAAATTGACATAGCTGCTGGTGACACCAATAAAAACAATTTACTGCTGAAGAGATCCAAGACTTGAGGATTGCTTCGTCTGCTTAAAGTTTTGCTGGTGAAACTAAAAAACAAGTTTGGCTGCAAGACACAAATACCTACTACAGCACAGGAATAAAAATTAAGGAGCAAACAGAAATGGGAGACGATAACCATTAGTGAAAGAAAATCTGATCGTCGGAGCTGGTCCTGTAAGCTTACAGCTTGAAAACAGAATAGAAATGCACCATTCACTCAAAAAGGTGAGGGGTCCAAAGTAGTGATGTTTTTTCCCCATTACTAAAAACTTACAGGGAGAATGGAAAGGGAGTTTCTTAAGAAATTACCCCTTCCAAATTCACTGTACTGCATGTATAATAAGCCATCCTGGGGGCAGCAGAACTCTCCACCATTCCAGCATGGCCATGGTTTATTGACTCTTAACTTTATTTCATCAAAACAAAATCTAACAGTACGAAGGTAGTAAAACAGGAAAACATCAAAAATCCAATAGAGTCACTTAACATTGCTGTGGAGGGACACAGTTTATGAGTTGCAGGATAGCCACACACACACACAGGGAGGTTGAACTGTATCGTGACAGAGCCAACATCAGAACTGACACTGCACTAACACGTGCTGGGAGATAGTCCCCATCCTAACGCACTTACAATTTAAATAGACAAGACAGATCAAAGGCATGAGAAAGACATTTTTTTCCAGTGCCAGTATAAAACTGGACTGCTTAAAATTTTCAGTTCATGTGTTAATATGGACAGGTATCCACATGGGGGTCAGAAAGTACCCAGCTAAGCAACATCATCCTTCACGACATAGTTTAACATCTCAAGATGTCATCCTTTCGAGTTTATTCGCCTTCCCCACACCGCATGGCTTAGCTAGAGCTCAGTTAGATGCACTGCAGTACAGGGATCTGTTTGTATTGACACCACAGCTACTGACCACAGTCTGGGTCAGACTTTCAGGCTTGATGGTCCAGCCCTTGGACGCAGTAAGGCAAATCCCACAATTTTACAGCATGCATCAAAGAAAACACTATTTGCATTCCTGGTTTTATTTTTGCGATAAGCTACAATAATTGCTTCCTAATAAAAGGATAAATTCTGAAGCAGTGATTCCAGTTCAGCAACAGACCGTATGATCTGGCAGAAATAAGGAGACACAAAAAATATCCAGAGCTAACTAGAATTAAGAAAACTTGACATTGTGCCCTGGTGATCCTCAAAGACGGGAAAAAAATGCTTTAAAACCCTGTGTGTATACCTGTTAAAGGAGTCCAAACATATAACAGAGGGAAGCCAATTAAAAAGGCACTAAATACAGAAGACTTCAGCTCCTGTGATTAGTGCTAGGTAATTTGCCCTGTGATAAACAAGCCATTCAAATCAGTAATAGACCTGAGGTTGTTCCACAGCTTGAAAACATTTCTCTGAACTTTATCTGATATCACAGCAAGTGCCAATGTCTATAAGTTAAATTTTGCCATGCAGCTCTCCGTCTTCAAAGTTAGCAATCCCAATAAGTGTTTGTGAGAGAGCACCACGTTCTTCAGACGTCATGCTGACCACTGCAATCACTCTATCAGCATAGGTGCAGCTTGGTTGCTATGTGCAACAGCCAGATGCAGCTTGTAACTTCTTCTAAAGTACTAAAATGAAATGAATGAACAAACGACAGGCTGGGTTCGATTTTTTTTTTCTAAATCTGTGGAAAATAAATTACTTTTTGGGGGGACTATCCCTATCCAAGAAACAAAACCCATCATCCAACAACTGTGAAAAATCTCAATTTCATCACTACAGTATTGAGGAGGGAGAAGGAAGTGGAAAAGAGAAGAAAAAAATGATAGCTGAAAAAAAACATAAAAGAAAACCATCAGTGAAAATTGCCCCTGAAACTTTGCAGAATTGTAACGGCTTTCTCTTGCTTAAATTGATTGGTGTAGCAATGTTATAAAATGACTATTAGGATTCATTGTGCACAACAGAAAGTGTGAAATGTCAGCAAACTATACAGCAAAAGTAATGGGTCCTGAACCCCTGTTAGTCAAAAATGATTTTGTTTCAAATTAGAAATTGATTTTTTTGGACACAAGCCCTTTACAGGCTTCCAACTTTTGTAGCTGTGCCTTGGAAGAGATTAACCTCAGCCACTGTTTGGGTCTGGGCTGATGATACCCTTTTGAAAGTTTCTTCACAGGGACTGCTTTTTAATGTTGGTATGGTCTTAACCAATAACACAAGTTATTTGTTCCTTTGAGAACTGCACCACATTTCTTCTCATTTTGCCATTTTCTTTATTTTTATGCTGACATATACAGCAAACTGGCTGACAAGTTAAAAAAAATAAATAAATAAAGCAAGCCAACTCATAATTGAACCACGGATTATGTTCAAGGCTCGACAATGAAACATCCCAGCTGCTTGTGTTCCCAAACCTTTCTCCTCCTAAGAAAGGCTGTTTTCTCCGCTCCTTAAGTGGAGGTGCAGAGCTAAGGAAAGGATAGATTCTAGCTGTACAGATATCTCTGTGTGGCAAAATATCAGGTTGTAATGGGGGAGCCATTTCTTGGGGAGGAAAAGAATGTGAAGAAGATTACATTTCAAGAACAAGCCCCACTGCACTTATTCTCTGCTTGCTGGGAAAGCAAAAAGAATTGTTGAAGTAGCTGTTTGAGATTAAAGAGCTATTTTTTTTTTCCTTCCATCAGGAACACCAACCACGAAGATCACTTGTTATTTACAAGGCTTTTGAGGCTATTACTTTAAACATAGTTACCTTCTCTTGAGTTGTTTTAAGCAACTTCCAGTCCTCTCCCTTTAAACATGTGTTTTGCTTATCCACTCCTGAACACACACCTATAGCTTCCAAATGCCAGCAGCAACTCATGGAGCTGCAATCCATGTGCTTCACCTTACCTCTCCTTGACCTGCTGCCTTCCCTCCTGTCCTGCACCAGGAGGGCTCGTCCATCTTCTGCTTTTGCATTAAAACCAACCGTTTTCTTTCCCGAACTGCTCCCACCACTGCTCTCTGTTGCTCTGGAGACTTTGCTCACTGGAGGTGTTCTGGCGAAGTAATCTTCGCTTTTCGACCTGGGTAAACTGGGGAGAAAGAAAGGTCACACACTGTTACATGAAGCACTTCACAGTAGCCTTGTCACTGCAGCTTTGCTAGAGGTTTGAAAGTGTACCTCAAATGGCATCTTGGATCATCCACATGTACACTTATAGAGGGAGACTGAACCAGAACTTACCTCACTGATGATTAACTAGGCAATTAGTTGTTGGCCACACTAATGACGTTTTAGTTCACAGGAGCTTAGCTAAGGAGAAGAGAAGGCATGATGATTCCATTTTCTATCGCTAGCATTTAGAGGTGTTTTGCACGCAAGGGTCTCAGTTCTGCTGCCTGACTCACTGCTGCCATTGGCACCGACTCACTGCTGCCATCGGCATGGACTGTGAAACACTCGCACTCTAAAGCAGCCCCACACAGGCAAGAGCTTCCAGAAACAACTCAGAATAACAAGGAGTGCAAGGACTGGGAAACAGGAGACAGGGTGGCACTTTGCAAAGCTGTGCTGCCAAGGTCTGCTTTCCTCAATCCCACTCTGGGGCAAGATAGTCTTGTTTGCATATCACGGTACTCCAAACATGGTGCAGCCAGGTTGGAAAAATAGTAATTAAAAAGAAATGCTCACTTTTGTAGGAAAGAGGAGAAGCAGAGAAGAATTCATGGGAAGAAAACTAGGGTCACGCTTTGCAAAAGAGAAACAGATACACTGGGGAAAAGGAAGGAAATAAACAGAAACACACAGAAGTGTGACAGAGAATGCACCAAAAAACGGTGGGAGAGTATGTAGTGCACCAAGTGAGATCATTTGGATAGAGTAAAAAAAGAAAAAAAGAAAAAAAAAATAAAAAAGGCAGTTAACCAACATGTCCATGTCCAGCAAGACAACATCATTAGCCCAATCACTACTACGCAGTAAGCATATACACAGATATATACATATGTATATATACTATATATATATATATATAAAATTGGGATGATGCACATGGAAGGAATACAGTTCACCAAGTTATACTGCTCTACTTGCAAGCATGGGAAAAACATACATCTTCAGTTAGTGCAAGGGTACACAAATCTTTTTGCTGTGCACCAGTTTTACATGGGCAATGCAAAGAGCTCTAACATGTTTGCGTTACTGAGGACATGGTTTTATGGAGGTTGATTAACAAAATAAAGATGTAAACAACTTTTGCATAAAAGATTACACTCCCGAAGTTACTGTACATCTGAAAAAAGCAGATATCCCATTTTCCTATCAGAAAATGATAGCTGAATTAGAAGTTTCAATCAATGTGCTTCATTGTTTAATAGGGCCCACTGCACCTGTTTGACAATTAGTATTACTCCTGTATTATTAATGCAGAATATTTATATAATGGCTCATGACCTGTTATAACTGGCTGAAGTGTTGGGTGAAACTTCTCTGAATAACCACTGTTTACTTTAGACCTTCAGACTGCATGGCTGCTGATAATACTGCGAGGTGCTATTAAAATTTATAGTGGACAAAATTAGTAACTTAGTTGAATTATATGAAATTAAGCTACTAATTCCTGAAACCCGTAGTGCAGTAAAAAGTGAGTTTGAACCCTAACTACCAATTAAAGAGGCTTAAAGTTATACTGCTTGACCAGATTTCTATGATAATGCACAACTTGGTATTTTAATCATCTGTTTCTGGATGATTAACAGCATGCAAAAGTTTTGAGCTAGTCATTATTTAGATGTTTTCTGAGTCTTTAAAGTACATTTAATTACAACCTACAGATCTTCTGTGAAGAGTGACCTTTGTCTTGTAGAGGAGGAGGCGTTTACGCCGCTGGTTCGCTGCGATACCTTTTAGATGGTGAGGTTACCTCCAGAATACTGAGTTGTGGTTTAGATAACACTATGCCAGAGGGAATTCAAAGAGAAACAGACATGAAGAGGAAGTTAGAGGAGCTAATTTATGAGGAAATAACACAAGCAAGTGTATGTGGCATTTATAGCTACTAAACAATGAATTAGAGCTTGGTTCTTCAGTATTTAAGCAAGAAAAGCTCACTGTAAAGTTTTGCTCAAGTAAGGATAGGGAATCAAATTGACAGATGACAAACAATCTGAGATTTGTACAAAACAGAGGAAAAAGGATAATGCAGAGATTTACAAAAAAAAGATAATAATTAGCAATGTGTCAAAATTAAACAAAGAAAGCATGAGGAAAAAAGCTATTTCAGAACAAACTTACTCATCTACAGAATCATTAGTAAAAGTGAAGACAAGGCTATTGCAATCTCGGAAATTTAAAACTACCATATGGTCCAAAAGGATCAGATGAAGAGACTAAAAGATCAGACAGGTCCTTCTCTCTCTCTCTCTCTTTTTTTTTTTTTTTTTTTTTTTTTTTAATAAATTCAGCCATCTATCCTATCACTCAAACACACCTTGGTTTGTAGGACCTCCTGCAGGACATTATGTTATCTGGTGAATTTTCATAATATTCTCTACAACTACACAACAGAGAAGACAGGCTAAATAAAGACCTTAAAAATCTACTCAACCTGCACACTAAGGCAGGAGTGGCAAGGTAGTAGCATCAGAAAAAAAGGAAGCCTCAGCATCACTGCCTCCGTTTGAATATCAAAATACTTCAGCAACAAAGGAAAACACACCTCGAACGTTTTGCCATTTTGCCTATGCCTCATATCGCGATATCCCTGCTGAGCTTCAATGGCAAATTTTAAATGTCATTCAGGACCCACAGAACACTGCTAGTATTTGCATTCCTTAAAAAGTAGAAAAAAACATTAACCTTTTGTTTTATTGAATTAAAATGCCATGGAAATGCTGGTGTAGTCTTGAGAGACTGAAATACTTTTACAAAGAAGAATAGCTGTCATTTATTAGACACAAAGAACAATTACTTGATAGGATGCTTTCTGACAAAAAGCAGATTGGTATTCTCATCATAGAAAAGGCATTGTAAAAAAACCCAGCACAGACCTCTGAGACTTGAATAATTTAAAGCTGCATTTGGTGCAATTTGAATTTTTCTTTAGGGAGGCAAAGTTAAATACCTTTAATTTGTTCTAATTATTTCAAATTTGCAAGTTAATTATGGCTGATCATTAAATAACAAAAAGGACTATCGTCTCCATAGAGTTTTACCTCCTACCCTCTGCATTACTTAAGCTAGATTTTAGTATGCATGAATTAACTTTCTAAATAATCACACGGTTTGACTAAATGGCTCAGTAAAATGAGCTCTGATCCTCAGAATAAGCATTAATGGACATTAGAAAGGCTATTGGGACCCATGTTACTTACATTATAAGTATTTTTAATGGGGTCTTATTTACTAATCTTTATGTACTGTTCAAGTTAGGGCACCATATAGATACATTATTCTGCTTTAATAGAGGAAAGTCAGTTCTTCAAGACACTAAAACAAATGTCCATTTAGGGCCAACTAAACTCATTTTTAAATTAATGCAGGAAAACTCTGATAGAATTTAACTTGCTTTATCTGCTTATCATGATGAATCAATCCAACATAACGGTAGCCTTGGTCTGCAAATGGAGTTTTACAGATCTATTGATGTGCTAAGCTACTCAAGCAGCTAAGACTCTTGCCACACAGCAGCATTTACTATCAACATGCGTATACCTAAAAGGATTAATCTCCTTCCTACTCCACACCTAGTGTCCCAGTCATTGATTCTAAACTCGGATCCTCACCTTTCACTGAACTCTGATCCTTCCATGCATTTTTCAGCGCAGATCAGTGGTATCCAGAGAACATGACTACACTGCAACTAGTCTTAAACCCAAAATGCGAGGCAATTCATGCCTCCAGTATATATGTTCAACAGATGGCTGTCTTAATGGTACCCTACTGCACCCTGTTGAGACAAGGGCTTGAGAGTTTTGCCGTTTTCAAACTAACAGATTGTCTTGACAGGTTAAGCTCCAAAGCAAACATGCTGGAATGCTATTTTCCTGTTTTGCTATTTCTGTTTTAAAAATAAAATAATTAACAGTTCATGTGTGCAATCTGCTGCAATTATATCAGGCCAAGAATGCATAACACTTAATGATGCAAAACTGGTGATAAGTAGGCAACCTAAGCAATATGTTTTTGTAGCTTGATCCTCTATTACCATTTCAGGTGTGGTTTGACAAGCTGGCTAAAAACCATTTTTCTTTTTTCCTTCCTCTTTTTGGCTGGGGGAGTTTTAAGCCAGACCAGTTTCCAGATCCAGCTCAGTGTAAAGCAGCAGTATCACAAGTGCTGGAAGAAAGGAAGAAGCATCAATATATGATAGGATCTTCTCTTTTAATAGGGATCCAAATTTAGGTCAGTTCTACCAAACCACACCTTTGAACTCCACCAGCTCCAAAGTGGACTGTCTGTAAGGCTGAGTTATGTCCACAGCTCTGGTGAGGCAACTAAAGGGGTACAAAGGCAGAAAAGAAGATCTGTAGAGTGTGGATGCGCGGCTGTAGGGAGCAGCTTCACTGGTCTCCAGGTCGAACACTCCTTTCCTCAGGACGCTCAGGTGTACACCCTATGAGGTGTCACTAATCCATGTAACACTACTTCCAAAATATCTAAATGCCTCAGAGTTCAAGTCTTCCCCCCTCTCCCCCCCCCGAGAACTCATGAGGCAGGGAAATGTGATTATCCACATCCAAACCTAGAAACAGAAGCAAAGGGAAGACAAGAAGCTGATCCAGTAAAGAGCCTGGGCCCTGGGACAGTAGGTGAACAGACATAGAAAAGAACCTAAACAGCTTCCAACTGCTCAACTCATTGCCAAAAGGAGGCTCTTAAGAGTAGCGACCGTTCCATGTTGGATCTGCTTAAAGCTAATTGTGAGGAAAAGCCTTGACAACAGAAGTATAGTAGACCTTTCTTAAGGTATCTTCACTGAAATCTGGAATCCTCCCCTGAGGTAACACATCATTCCCTTTCTTTAAGAAGGGTAAGGGAGAAACTCATGAAGATGTAAAAGCCAGAGCATGATATGGGAGAGGAGGGAAACTGGTCCAGTAACAACTGCTGTTGTAGAGCCGTTATGGGGGCACACAAGCCTTCTCTGCTTGGCCATCCTGCCATAACAAAAGCAAACTCTTGCAGGGCAAAAGGAAATGTGTGGAAAAAACTTCAGGGCCATCTTCCATCACTGAACTGATCACTCTTGAATTCCTCATGAAAAAGTAATCTGTTTATGTCAGAAGTTAGCAGCCTTCAAAATACACCGTTAAAAGTCTTCTTAATATAAGAACAAAGACTGCTTGAGAAAAGACGAAATCTCAGCTTAATATTTTTCTCTCCTTTAAAAAGCAGGAAAAATATCCTATTCTAACACAAACCTTGGAGGCCATGTTCAAGCCAAGAGTGAGATTTCATGGCCCAATTATGAAACCTGGCATTTTGAGGCTTATGTTAGATGCATCAGCATGCTAATGACACTGGTGGGATCCAGTGCATGTTAATAAGAAACAGCTGCTTTCTTTTCTAGAAAACATGTTCGTTTATAGTTTAGAGATCTTCAGGACAGAGCTCCTATCCTTCTCCACGTGTTTTTCTAGGTAAGAGGTAGGAAAGTAGGGACAGATGGAGAATATCTCAGTAGAGAGTGAGACTTTTATAACTGAAATAAATACATTATCAAATCTACTTGTAATAAGTTTTTCACAGAAAACCATACGCGGACAGTGATTGCCTACAGTCTATTTATCAGTGTGCACACAATATATTGCTAGGGAGTGATAAACAGGTTTCAGCTCCTAGTCTTCTTCAGGCTCACTGTCCCCTTATTGAGGAACTCATATGGCTGTACAAGGTTCCTCTGAAAAGCTCATTCTGCTGAACTCTCTTGGATCTGCTGTATTTCTTTCACTTCTCTCTCACTTTGGCGGAGTTATACAGGCAGCTATGCAAAAGCTTTTTCATATTTCATGCTCTACTAGGGAAACCAAAGCTCAGCTTCCCTAAGACCACTCTTTCCCAGAGACCAGTTCCTTCCCTATTCCCCCTGTGACTGGTGCTATTTAATACCAGCAGTGAGAACTGAGGCCCTGTACACCCTTAATTAGCAATGACCTATTAGACTGTATGGGCCACAGGTGAAAGTCTGGCCACACTGAATCAATCAAAACACTGTCTTTATCGTCAATGAAGTCACTATTTCACTTATATGCAGCTAAAAATCCATTTGTAGCAAGTATTAAGTTAAATTCCACCTAAAATTATATTAATGTCTTAAGTCCTTAAGTCCTGTTCTCATTCTACTTTAAGTTAGTTCTATGTCAACTCCCCACATATTTTAAAGGGGTTTTCCTTAATAAAGACTTGCAGTGAACTCTGATTACTCTTTCTCAGAGAGCTCTGATTACTCTTTCTCTTTTCCTCCAAATCTAAAGCAAAACCCAACCCAACCCAACCTCACAGGGTTTTCAGGCAGTCATAGAGCAATGGCCCCAAAAAGCAGCCTGGCGAAGCTTCTGCAGGACCAAACGCTGCGCTTGTGTGTTTGGCCTTTCTTGCAGAGCAGCATAGAGCAGCTGTCGGTGCAGCAAGCAGGGCTGTCAGCCTTCACAAAAGAAAGTCATGTAAATGTCAAGTGACAGGTATAAAAACAATCCTTCAAAACAGTGTCTGTATATCTGAAAAGCCTGCCTGCCTGTCACCACTGAAGGTGGCACATGGAAAGGATGTGAATCCCTGTTCAGGGCAAAGTTTTTGAACTAAATGCAAACTTCTCCAGGAGATCAAACTGTGCAACTCCCTCCTCCAGGAGAACTATCCCATGGTCGGCAGCGAAATGAACGTCTGTCTTGGTGCCTCAGTGATCGCCAAGCACTTCTGCTTGGTTGACAGCGGCTTCTGTTCACTGAGCAAGTTGCACTTCAGAGATGCTAACCTGCAACATGAAGGGTCCTGGCACGATAAATTATCCTTCCTAGTTTCTAAGTGAGGAAATGGAGGAGCAGAACGTAAAAAACTTCTCACGTTGTGAAAAAAATTAACAACCTGGGCAAATATACCAGCTCCTAGAAACACAGAGATGAACTCCTGCCTCACTGACTATTCCCCCGGTATCACAAGGAACATGTTGCAGGAAAAATCTTTCATAAATGCATCAAATCCCATAATAAACACAATTAGGCTTTTTATCTTTGCTGTTCTTCTGAAGCGACTGTCCTTGAATCTAAGTTCTCTAGTGAATAAGAACCATTAGCACCGAGCCAACATGGGAGCACACTTACAGGAGCCTTTATTTATTTTTTTTTCCCCAAGTCAAAAATCTGTGCCCTTTTTTTACTTTATCTGTACCACAGGAAGATAGAATTAAGCATTTTAAGCAGGGATTATTATTGTTCTTCATTGTTGCAGGGCTGTCTGCGCTGCAGTCTTACAGATTTGGGGACCAGCAAATCTGCTGTCTGGAGACTATAAAGCTACATACGCTACTCTGTGTTATACTCTATAACTATATGCTGTGCTTTGAAGCTATACTGTGAAGACATCCCAAATGCATTCACACTAGCATAGTATAAAATGGTATTATATACTATCCCATTTCTATTGGCAACACACATCCTGATGCATCTTTGAACTTCACTAGCTTTTTTTTAATGATTAAATCACATCCGTGGGACATAGTCCTTCTATGATTAAGTAGTATATTAATGATTTACTATTCCACTAGTTCTCCTCTTTATTATATTGCTTAATAAAGTGAAAACATTGAGATTGTTTATTGATCTGCTTTTAAAAAATTCTTATAGCCCAAAGAGAGGTAAGACTTCAAAGTTTACTCACATTGGTGGATTATCATACCCAGCAGGTATAGATCTGACAAGGTAGCTCTTGGTAAATATTTAAAAAAAAAAAAAAAAAAAAAAAAAAAAAAAAAGAACTCACCACTTTGGACAACTTCAGTTGCCTTCAATCCACTAAAGCTACTTATTTCACAGAGTGTGCTTGATGACTATGACTGAAAAATCAGCTACTTATTGTAAATATTTAAATGCAAACTTGGATGGATATCTAAAAGCACACAACTCAAAAAAAAAAGAAGAAAAAAAAAAAAAAGCTTGACTTGGCCTGTGTCTTGCACATACACCAATAAATAAATAAACCTAAAGATTTCCTTTTAATGCAAGGACTTTATGTGAATGTGACAGCACCACAAAATACTGACTCAACTGAGATGTTTATGGAACACATTATACTTTTTTCTGTTCTTATATTCAGGGAAAAAGGCATGATAAAATTTAAATCAGACAGGAATTATTCCATTGCTAAAAGGTAAGTAGCTCTTTTAAAACCATTTTGTGAAACATATATTAGCACACATTAACGTTCAATCTCAAGCAAGGAGAAAAAGTCATGGCCAGAGGCTATGTGAAGTGTAGCTGTGGGTTCTGTTCAGGCCCTGGGCTGCAGGTTCCCTGCCCTTGAAACCTTCAACATTACAAATGCAGCATGTACATTTGTTAGGCCAGGCACAAATGTCTTTCGCCATGTTAGGTATAGCAGCAGCTGGCAAATAAAAAGTAAATTAGATTTTACCAATCAAAATAAATAAACTGAACTTAGGTCTTGGGAGTCTGCACAGGTTTGTTAAAATCTGTTTGGAAATAACAACTCCAGAACTGCATCAGTGCCGGTCCAGCCTTGTGATGTGTGCCTTTTCAGGCATTGCAGATATCTGTGGGGCCTGAGCATCTCTGCTGTACTGAACATCTCTCAAAGGCTACTTCGTGGAAAGGATGCAAGTTTGAAGTGCAGCTTATGGAAGCATAAAGCTAACAAAACAGAAACAAAAGCTACGCACTTTGATCAAGCAGAAGGGGCTTCAGTTACAAGACATGAAGGCTGCACCGAGCCCAACAGAAGGCTCAAGTTACTTGCACATTGTTTTGCTTCAAACTCGTCAATGTGTTAGACCATATGTAAACTTTCCTGCACGGAAGGGCTGATGACTTGTTGCTTCAGCTTAACTAAAAAATTAATCTCCTTAGGCCACTGGGGGGTTTCTTTAGGATACGACTCAGATTTTAGGGGAGCACACAGAGCACAGACCCTCCTTTCGGTCAGCGGAAAGGGAAGAAATAGTTCATAGTGCTAGAGAGCATTGTTCCAGAAACTCAGCAAATTAGGATTGGGGGTAAGGAGGAAAAAAGTGTAAACTCTACAAAAAAAGAAAAGAAAATGAAAAAAAAAAAAAAAAAAAAAAGTATGATGTGAAAGAGGAAAGATCTAGTTACAAAGAGATAGCCGGGGCAAAGTATCACCATGAAATGACTCTACAGTTCCAAAAGTCAAAAAGAATTAGGGAATGTGGTAGTTGTAGATGGCTAAAAGTTCAGGTAACACCCAAGAAAATATTAAGTTTTATGTAACTGAAGGAACAGAAAAGAGAAAGCGGCAAAGGAAATAAAATGAGAAACAGTACTGCAGATTTTTGCAGGGCCTCATAGGCTGGTATTGTAGACAAGAAGCTTTGAAATGGGGTTTCAAAGAAGCAACAGTGATAAGTTTGGGCAAAAAACAACAAAAATCCTGATTTCAGTAGCTTATTTTGAGGGAGGGGAATGAGTACTGAGCAGCCGAGTAAGATTTTACAGTTATCAAGGTGCAAGATGAAAGACCAGAGCAATGGGTAGAGTTTTAACTATTGACACAATCAAGGTGTGTGCATCCTGCAGAGCAGGAAGGCTGCCGACAACTACTGCAGCTTCCAGATACGCCTGGAGAAGGAGAATGACCCTGAGGTTACAAGTCTGAGCGACAGCGAGGATGTGGTGTTATCAAAATCAGAAAGGAAGAGAGAGTCACAAGAAAAAGTGAGGAGTTCTGTTTTGGCCAGATTAGGAATGATCTGAAGGCAAAACAACCAGGATTATGTGTCACGGAGGCAGTCAGATATGCAAGACTAGATGGAACAGAGCAGAGGGTTTAAGACTTATTGGCAGAGATGATAGCCAAATCTGTGTAACAGGATGTTGTCATCCAGGGATATGGGCACAGAAATCATCGGGCAAATCAAGGAATGTCTAAATCCCTTCCCCGCCACTGCACAGAGGTCCTTACCTAGTTCTGAAAGAAATTATCTAAAATAGCGCTGCAAAAACATGCATTAAAAAAAACCCTGTCTCTCCATAAAAATCAAAAGATCACACTGTTTCTAAAATTAGGGCAACCACTAAATGAAAGTTAACCCGAACAATAACTTTAGCTAAACTTTAGGTCACATGCACTTAATATAATGAGATGAAGAATATGAAAAGGCCATTCATAATGGAATTCATTGAGTTAGGAATGCCATGCTTAGCTGCCTTAAAACATATAATTAATGATCCTATAAAAATCCAGCAGCACGAACTCTCCTGGCTGCCCGCCGAACTGTTCTTTACGCCGGGTAGGGCAAGCCAGCATCTGCTTCCACAAACACTGCCCTTTGAGAAGCCAGAAAGCCTTTTTCCCCCCCGGTTCCATCAGGGACCACGCTGCCATTTCCAGGACACGCTGAGTTTTGAACCGTTACCCAAATCAGACTCCAGCATTTGGCAACCCAATGCACATCTGTCATGATAGACTGGTTATTGGTGAAATGTTAAAGAAAAAGTCATTAACTCTTTTCCATTGCTTCTAATACCCCGCCTTCCTCTAGATTATTTATAATCCCCACTAAACCCATCCTATGTTTACAGTCTTTTAGCACAACAGAGAAACGTACAGTGTCTGGAGAGCTGTCTTGCTTTATACCGCTCCCAGCCGTTCGGTACAACTCTCTCTATCAAAAGGCCTGATCCCTCCTGAAGCCTCCACGCTCAGATTCAAGGTTAAAGGATTAAGGCCTGAAGCATCTCGTACCGGAGGAAAGGAAGTCAAATATCAAAAGAAACACAAAAATCAATCCTGCTCACCGCAGGAGCAGCGCAAAGAACAAATCAGCTGGGCTGAATCTAAAATTTTCTCTGTGTGGCTCTCAAAAATTAGCACTGTTACGAAGGGAACACTTAGTTCTGCAAAACCACAGTGCGCGAGCAAAGCCACGGACTTCAGCTCCACGCACCGCTGCAACCTGGAAAAGTTTGATGTCAGAATAATTCAACTGCAAACAGATAAAGTCCAGTTCAGAGCGAGGAAGCGAGCACGCGCATCGTTATCTCCATACGTCCCCTGGATATCTACAAGCGACAGATCTAATATTTGCTATAGCTCAACTTTAGCTTCAACTCCTGGTGTGCTGCAGCTCAGCCAAGGTCACGAGCGGGTAGGGTACCGGGTTTAGCTCAGTGCCGCTGCGACCACGGCCAGAACAGCGGGGCACGGGGGATTTCTTGCTTAACTTTGTAATTCCAATGGCTTTTGGTCTTAGTCGTGCCCATCGATGCCGATATAGGCTTTTAAATGGTGTGGAAGTTGTGAGGGGGAGTTAAATTCTCCGAATTTAAAACTACCTTCCAGGACATTTCTTAAGATTTTTCTTGACTTTTCCAACTCACAAATTCCGGGGACACACGGACATCACTAAACATCATTTTCTCTTCATCCAAGGCTATTTAAAAATAAAAACCAACAAAGTGACATGTCTGGAAAAAGTAATCCACTCCAACTTATAAAAATAGAATTCAGGTTTTCAAAATTCAATTCAGGCAGTAAACACACAGTAGCTACATTACCCTGCAAAGGAGGCATCTGCAAATGACTTGCAAAAATGTCTCTCACTGTCTGCAAGTGTTGGCAAGGCACAAACCCCTTCAGGAGATGCATGAATTTTAAATATTTCAGCCCAAGGAAAAATGAAAAAAAAAAAATTCTCTGAGCACTTTCAGTTGTGATACATGGTATAACAGAATTATACCCATGTAGAAGACTTGCAGGAGATGCAAGTTCTGCAAGAATATCCAAGTACTGAAATTTTAGTGAGCCTCTCTGCTCTGATTCATTCCTCTGCTTAGAAGTGCTTCTAACACCAGAATTCCCATGATTTGTGGAGACCTCACCTACAAATTAGCTCCATCTGTCTATTAAAGCTACTTATGGTAGCTTCTGCTTAGATCTTGTGCCTAAAGCCTGTCAATAGGCTTCGTGCTCAAGGTTACTGTGGACTGTAATGGTAATGATGCTGTTTGCAGACCATGTCATCGTGGGAACAGAATCAGCATAATTCAGCTAAATGAAAGACAGACAGCTTCAAAACCCTCTCACCGTTCAAAGCCTGAAAATGAGATTAGTGAAGCAAACAGGTCAGGGGAAATGAACTCCTCACTTGCTACCCCATCAATGATCACTGTCTGCCTTAAAAAAAAAAAAAAAAAGTAAACACACACACACACACATATATATATATATAAATCTACCTATATATACATACACACACACACATATATATATATATATCCTGCGTACCTTAAAGCAACCTAATTCCCTCCTTCCCTCCCATTTAGCTTTTAGTCACCACGTCAGTACAAAATCCTTCATCCTGAAAGAGCAAACCTACTACCTTTAGAGTATGCACGTGGCACTAATGAAGCAAAAAAATGTATAGCTAATTCTGTGTATATGCTCCGGTTATGTCACAGTCAACTACAGCAGCCATCTGTTGCAGTGATGCTGTGGCTATAAATAACCAGACTACTCCACGAGTGAAAGAAAAATTCCTATCTGCCACTAATTCTGTGTTTGCACTTTTGGCAGATCTGCGAGCACTTTTTTACTGGCCAAGCAAGTGTTCGCTCTGCAAATATCCCACTTAAAAGTGATACAAACTTCTACATAAAACAGGCTGGCGGAGAAAAGGGAAGGGAGCTTGCGTGTTACACTAACAAGCGGGTAAGCAGTTGCCAGATACACAGATTTTATGAACCATTTGCAAAGCACAGTTGATTCCAGCCCCTTTTAATGTGCCAGTCTGCCAAACTTCAAAACAGGGAAGAGATGAAAAAAACCCAAACTGTATTCAATAAATTCATAAAAGTTGCGTGAGCAACTGCATCAGGTTAGCAGCTAACAGCTCTAGAGACCAAGGAGAATGTGCAGAGGAACTGAAGTTTGGGAGGTCTCGGGCAAAAAGCAAATTCTGCCCTAGCGAATTGGTTCAGAGGTTCAGGATGTGGACGACAGGAGGTGACACCTGCCACCACTGAGGACTGACAAAAACACTCCAAATATGGAACAAAATGGGTGCTGCCATTGCCACCAACTTGTGAACACTGGTTCCCTCTGGAAGAGCAGGGAGGGCGCGAGTGACGTCCAAGGTGGCAGGGCTGTGAGCTCACATAGCATTCTTACTATATTTTTAAAATAGCGCTGGGGAGATTGCATGACATAAACAGCATGTGCCTGGAACAGCAGGGGGAGCTGCAAGGCTGCTTTTTTCTGCATTTATGTTTAATTGTGTTGAATATTTGGACACAAAAGCAGAAGTATGCTTGCACACCACCATAGAGAGATGCCTAAATGTCTAATAAGCCTCAGAAAATGTGTGTGTGTGTGTGTGTGTGTGTGTGTGTGTGTGTGTGTGTGTGTGTGTGTAAGTGTTGAACAAGAAGCAAAAGATAATTGTCACCTTCACTTGCAAGATAATAAAAGGAGCTGCACCATAAACATAAAATCTTCTAAAAGACTCCTGATAGCACTCCCTCCTGGAACTATCACCATAGCAATGAACACTCAAATAGCGGGAAAGTGCTACCAAATTCTGTGCTTGATATTTTCAACTGACTAAAAATATAAGCAGGAAAAAATACAAACTGGCAACACAGAATGAAGCACACGAGCAAAAAAGCCTTCAGTTAAATGAAAGGCCTGAAACCCCTGGCCTGATCCTGAAATCACATCAAATTACACCTGAAAATCGTTACTACTCCAGGAAAAAAAAAAAAAAAAAAAAAAACTTTTTAAATAGGCAGGACACATCGAAAGAGTGTCTCTGGATCACAATAAACCCCATTTGCTGCTTGTTGTATCCAGACATTCCTTACTGAGGTCAGGGCGGAGGCGCAGGGCAGCGCTGTGCAAAATCCAAGGAAGGGGGATGTAAAGAGCGGAGCAGGCAGAGCTCCGTAGGAAACCTGAGAACTGGAGGAGCAGGGAGCTCTGCAGACTAAGATTTAGGCCCCCAGCACCACCCACTGAGGGGTGCTTGCAAAGCAGCAAACTCCTATCTGCTCTAGCAGGTGCTATCAAACAGGGCGTATTTCCACAACACACAGCACCCAGATCCAAAGGTGAGATGAAATAAAGGAGAGAAAAGCGGATTGTTTTACAATTCCTCTCCCAGAGGCAGGCGTCAGGAGCACGCTCAAGAGCAGGTGCCGGGTGTACTGATCCTCCTCAGCACACGTGGAGCGGGCACTTGAGCGCCAGGCACCGCGCCTGGGAGACGGAAAGCGCTTTGTAGGAAGGCCGTTGGATGCTAAACCAGCGCACCAGGCTACAGTTTTATTTGGAATATTTTAAAGCGCCTTGCGCAGTGCGGAAAGCTTGAAAAGGAATTATACAGACAACGCGACACCTTGCCATTAGTTGTACAAGTTACCATCTCCACTGCTGAAAATCTGCGACGGGCTCACCGAGGAGCCCTCCGAGCTGCTGGAAACCATCCTCACTAAACCCTGCTGCACCTCGGACGAGGACGTGTGAGCCACAGTGGCACGTACACAAGAGAAAACACAGCAAAGTTCGCTATAATTTGAACTATTCCCCTCCGATAAAAGTTTCCTCTTTCACAAATTAGCTTATTACAACCAAAAACAGAAACAAAGATTAAGCTCTGCTCTGTATTTGCTCATGGACTTTTTATTTTTTTTTCAAGTAGGCCCAAATTAATCCCTACAGGAGATGACAAGATGCCTTTTAAAGTACATATCTCATTTCTGACTACAATTACCTTTCAATAGCCTGGCACAGCTGCACACTCCTATCTGCTTTTTGTTTTTCATTAAGGGCTCCTCTATTATTTGTACCCATCCTACAGCATTTATGCCTGCCAGTGATGCACATTCCCTTGCTTACAATTTTTCCCACAGATAGTAGAGAATAAATTGCAATTAGATTTTCATAATTGTAGATAATTAACTCAAAATGAGCTGTTAATTATAAAAAAAACCTATGTTTTTCAGTCCTTGATTATATTATTTATTTTACTTCTAAACTCCACTCCTCACCTCACTCCAGCAAGCTTAATATTTTTAAGGACTTTCACCATTTCCTTTTAAATTCCAGGATATTTCTAAACTAACTTTTGCCAAATTGAAGATTCAAAGCAAGTGTCACACTGGGAGTTTTGCTTTAGGAGCTTTCACATATGAACTGGAGGTCAGAGGGGGCTGATTTTCCACTACACTTCTGATAGCATTTGCTGCAACAAGGACCCTTCGGAAGGTTGATAGGAAGGGGGAAAGAAAAAAAAAAAAAAAAGAGGAAAAAAGGAAAAAATTGCTCAAAGACGATAGAGTCCTCCCATCCCTTTATCCTTTCTCAGCCCCAGCCACACACTTGCACACCCCCTCTCTCTATACTGAAGAAAACATTGCTTACATATTCAAATGCATAAGAGAGACAAATGGACTTGTCTTCCTTAGCCTCTTTCAGCCTTACATTAGAGTAAATTATTTACGGAACATTCATCTGGTAACCTTTGCAAAACTGAAGGCGGCATACAGGAAAAGAACTTCCGAGTACTTTGCTGCCAAACTCTGCAACCAGCTGGCATGGCAGCTTGGGACTGCACGAACGCACAGTAACTTTGAAAAATTACACTAAGTTTAACCAGGGGAATGCAGAGAGGGTGGGGAACCTTTGGAAATCTGGAACTCTCTTTCTGTAAATGGCACAGGTCTTCTTCATTTTCCCTCCTAGGCTACATAGATTTTTGCAGGTTTTTGGCAAACTGTCGCCAAGAAGCCCTACGGATGTTCTAGGTTACATTTTTGCTCTAAGGAGCTCAATGCACATTAAACAAATGAAGATTCTTTTGGTAGTGATCAAATGTTGATCACTGCAGTCTTTGTGAAAATAAAACAACAAAAAAAGTCAGAATACAGTGAGGATTATGCCAGCAACTGAGCACCTAGTTAAGCAGCAAGAATTCCAACAACTCATGTTGTTCTGAAGATGACAACGACCTTTCCCTTTTCAGTGAAGAGGGATCTCAGAAATAAAAATCCAAAACAAATAAATTCAATATTATTTGAGGTTAAAAAGAAAAATAAAGGCATCACTTGACCCTCAGTTTATAAATAAACTAACAGTTCTTCCGGTATTCTCATAGCTGAAGTGTAGAGGAGAGCTTATTATTTTAAAGACTTCTCTCGTCCTTAAGGAGGGGCCACTCAAAGACCAACTATTCTTCTTGTTCACCAAATGGGATTCTTGAGTCACCACAGTTAAAACACAGAACAGGAATTCATAACTTTTTCCAGAAAAAAAAAGAAAAAAATTAATTCCCATTTTCTTTTTTCCTAATATGCCAGCATCTTCTTTCAATGGTAGCAGGAAATGCAACAAGGTATATTAAAGAAAACAGTAATAATTGTTCATATGACAGTTTAATAGCATGCAAAATTGAGATGAAACAAAATATTAGCTTAACTCAGTTATTTCCCACTTATTTCAGTGGTAGTTGGCTCTGATTACTCTGAAGCACAGGTGCAGTACTGTATTTTTAAAAAGCATGAACCTCCACAGCAGTAGATTTTTAAATCTAAAAGATTTGTAACAAAACTTCATCGGAAACTTTTTTGTAATCATTTCTATTTATGAGTTAAAGGCAAATAAAGATATTAGCTACCTTACATCCAAATGAAGACTAAAGAGATATTCTCGTAATATTCTCTTCATATTTGTTATTTGTCATTTAAGATGAGAATGTCTCTTTAGTGACAAAACTATTTTGTGAAAACTCCACTTTGCACTGAGCTAGGGCAGCATCTTACAAGATGTCAAAAAAAATTCAAAGACCACTCCATAAAGTAAACCCCCAAATCTTGTGTAACAAGAGTTCAGCACTTGACACACAAACCAAAGGGCCAACATATTTTATCTTGTCTTGGGAAAAAAGAAACAAACATATGAACACACAGACTGTGCAGTCAATAGCAGACAAAGTCAGGAAGATAGATTGACACTGAAATACTTAAAAGCAAAGAGAAAAATTACCTTAGTCCCATGTTGGTGCCGTTCATCATCAAACCAAATTCTCCTGGTGCTTCACCAATGGGAACATCTTCCAAACCAGGTTCTTGGCCTTTCAACCTGCAAAAGCAGAGGTAACTGGCTTTGCAGCTGGTGAAATCATCACACTGGGAACTCACCACAAAACGCTAAGTTGTGTGGCCAGAAACAAGGCATTTAATCATGTTAAATGCAGACGCTTTCACAACTGTTCTCATGTTTTCAAAAGGACTTGTCTTTTGGAAAGGTGCCTTACGTCCAATGCCTCACACTGGGGCTACCATTAGGAAAAAAGGATTAGAAGAATTTAATTTATTGGTTTCAAAAGACCTGCTCCCCTGAGTGCCTGGTCACATTATCCATTAACAAACACTCCTGTTTGGCCCAGCTTACAGCTCCAGCAGCACCAGAGCACAAAGGCATCATGAAAGCTGAATAAAATGTAGGAGATGGGTCTGCCTCTGGAAACTATGGGCCCACAGATGATAGTCAGTTTTAATGGAGAACGACATCTTTTTCCCCAGTGAAGGCAATAAAATAGCTTTCCCTTTTTATTTGAATAAAAATCCTGTTTCCAGGACTCATCCAGATGCAACCCTATTAATAAGAAACAATATTTTGCCATTTCTAGAATTCTCATCCATTCAGTTTGCCTGCCCCTTTTCCCTGCACCCACACCGCTCGTTTTGACAGCTGAGCAGCACTGCCACATGAAAAGAAAAAGCAAGTGAAGTTGCTCACTTGAGCTAAATACAGAAATGTGGGGAATTACAATGCAGTTATGATGCATTGTGCCCCCCCCCCCAAAAAAAAAAAAAGAAAAAAGATTCAGTTCATATTCTTGCTAAATAGAAGAGTTAATGGCCAATAATTGCAAATGGTCAGACCTCCTGCTTGTGATTCAATGACAACAGTGTCAGCAGCTCATGCCTGAAACAGGACTCTATCAATGCAGAAGGTCAGTCAAAAATACACGCTTTTAGTTTTGGAAGGTGTATTTTTGTTGTTGTCATTTTGTGCTTTTAGTTTTAACTGTCAATGATTGTAAGAGATGAACTAGGTTAAAGCCTCCTGACAAGGAAACAAAAGGTATTTCAGCTTAGCTAAACAAATTTTTGTCATTTGCAGTGCATAAAATTATCCTACAGTTAGAACTGAAACAGAATTTTGATGTTTAAGAGATCCACCCATAAATAGCAAACATTTACTTCTAAATAAACATATATAAAAATATATATATAAAAATATATATTTTAAGAGCAAGCACATTATATTTTAGTTTTTTTTTGAAAGAACACGACAAATACGCATCTACTTCCACCCGTGGAAAGAGAGCAGGAACACAACTTGAGCTCTCAGAGTCATCACATATGATTTCCTTTCAAAGCACTTCTTAAAGCAACTACAGCTCTGTAAAACATGCAATTTTTCTGAAAAAAAATAGCTAAAATAGACACAATGACATTAACAGGAACGTCATTGCAGAGATATTTAATGTCTCTTTCTGGAGGGCTGATGATGCCTCACAGAAGGCTTAAAACTATCCATTTAAGTGGGGGGAAAAAAAAAGCTCAGCCTGTATGTCCTTCATATTCTACTTGTTTTTCATTAGAGGGACACATGCCTAGAATTAAGGTATTTGATGATTAAGAATCCATCTGTTCCTGCTTATTTATCACCTGAAGTCATAATCCTTTGTTTGTGACCTCAGCCATTTTCAACACACACAGAATTGTGATTGCCTCTGATAAAACAGGCATTTTAAAAGCTAAATAAACACCCTCCTTTCCATTTAAGGCACAGTCCAAAAAGGCATATTAAAGACTGCCTCGATTTCAGCATTCTCGTTTAGTGTTTGGAAAGTAACTGGAGGGCTGGGATCAAGAAACAAAGAAGTGCTATACTGCTCTGTGGAGGTTATACTACGTGCATGTAGGAAGTGGGTCACGCAACGCAGACTCTTGTGGGATGCCGTAAGCAGTTACCATATTAAAATAGTACCTAAATCAGCATTCTTTTGAAACCTTCCTATTGCTTCTTCTAAAAGAGTGCTAGATTTTCCCCACTGTTTTCCCTTCCTAATGTGGAAACCCTTGTACTCAGCTGTGTTACACTGGCTCACAACTCTTCCTTCTGCAGCTTTAATGCTCTCCCCTTCTCTCCCTTCCTCCCCAGCCTACATAAGGTGATACAATAAATCAGTTCCTCTCTAGTCACCATGTACATTTTCAAGAAAGACTTGTCTCACCTTCTGCAAGAAACCTGAGCACCTTTCAAGCCACGGTCTTTATTTCTATGGTTACTGCCTTTCCCTTCTTCTGGTTTCAAACATGTGTTGTGCCTCAGTCTTGGCATCCTCTCTTGCACAAACGTAGAAGCAAGGACAATGTCCTTGCTTCACAGGGCTCCCTTCTTTTTCCATACAGAACAAGCTGTTTCTGTATAAGACAGGGCTCCTAGACCCTACACAGAATTTCAGAACAGACCTCTCAGGAAAGGAGGGCAAATGCTCTGTCTCCATCCTCCACGCTCACAGTGCTTTCTTGCCTCATGTCCACAATTCCTTTAAGGAGTGCCTGAACGCATATTAGTCTCATTTTTTTCTACTGCTCTTCTTTTCCTAGCTAGTGTTTTAGCACTGCTTTTCTTCCACCTTTTTTTCTACCACATGCTGTTTTCCTCTGCTGCTTTCCACAGTTGTCCTGCTGTTTCCCAACAGTATATTCTAATATACTAAAAAGCATCCTCTCCTCTAAATCATTATTAGAATGAATTTCTGTTTCATTCCCCCACTTTAACTGCTGCCCATGTCTACAGCTTTATTAGAAGTTTTAGATTTTTTAAAACTACTATCAATCTCAAAAATCACCTGTTATAATCCATACGGGACTGGTGGAGTTGCTGTTGTTTTAGCAGTAGTTTTGCTTCTTGCTTCGCCAACAAATTTTGGAGCCGCTCCTTTTCGACTTCCAGCTCCATTTTCTGCAGAAGAAGCTGCTGTTTTCTTTCTTCAGAGCACCTTTTAGCTTCCTCTGTTTCTTTAGACCCAGCACATACGCTGCCATTTCGCCCAGAAGCCCGAGAGAGCCTAGAATAATCACAGATGTCGTGAACTGGTCCGGAATGTCTTCCGGGCACCGGGCTGACGTGGTGGCTCTCTTGGATGGTACCTGGGCTTCCTACATGCCTAAAGGTGCAGCAGTGACTCTTCTGTTGAGGGCACAGGCTCTGCAATTCATTTCCTTTCTGGTCTGTGGGCTGGGCTGGTTTTACACGGTGAGGGCTCGTTTGCTTGCTTGAGGAAATCATATTGTTACACTTTCTGTGCAAGCCGTTGTCCACTGGACATTCCTTGAGACATCCCGGATGGCTGTGAAGGATTTCAGTCTCACAATTATTTCTGCAAGGTTGGGACAATGCAACGCAGCCTGGGCTTCCAGCCTTTGATGCACTACTGTTCTTATATGAAATTGGTGGTCTTATCATACCCAGATAGGAACCATTTAGCTCCAAACACCATTGCTGGCATGAGCTCTTCTTACAGGATGCCTGCAATAAGAGGAACAATTTCTGGTGAATTAAAAAAAATATATATCCCTGCCCATTAATTTCATAGGGTGAACATGTTCTTTCAGAATTACACTTGCTGCATCATGCTGATGGACATGCAGCCCAACTTGACAATACGTTTATCAAAAGACAAAAACAAGTCTGCTATCAAATCTGCATTTCATTCCATCTACACAAGTGAAATAAATGTAAAACTACTGCCTGCAGGATCCTCAGCGTAAAATGAGTCGCTTCTGAGTATCAAGTAGTTGTGAGCATCCAGGGTTACATAAAATCAACTTGAAGAGTGGCAAAAACATTAAATGATAATGTTTGAAAATGTTTAATTTTGAATACTGAGCCAAAAAATCCATTCAGACACTATAAATACTCTTTGATTGGCCATTACACAGCAGGAGATTTGATGTAAAACATTTCACCTTGCACTGAATGGGATATTACTTACCGCTGGAAATTTGATGAGAGTTTTTGAAATATCTTTACAGAAACACAGATAAAAACCAACTACTTTCAGTAAAAAATGGTTGTACATCAAAAGCTGTCATTTAAATACAAAACATGTTTAAATTCTGCTATAAAAGTAAGTGATTTTTCAATTAAGCTGGGCAAGTGATTACACTCTGATAAAATTCTGAAGAAAGAAAGCAACCGTAATTCACATTTGTCAACCCAGTGCAAGGAAATTTCAGTGGTTTTGTTATACTTGTGGATATTATGCAACAGACATCAAAATCCTCCTTCCGTGTTGGAGTATCTCTGCACTGTGGTTCATCTAGGCAGTTCAGCATTTGAGTTGTTGTGCACATCAGAATGACAGGGATTCAGTCACTCGCTTTCCTGTTTCTAGATCTGTGCATTAAGTTCAATACTACTGAATTTAAACTCTCCCACCTTTTGAGACCTTTGACAAAAATCTTTTTGTTAATCAGATAAACCAGGTTTGTTAAAGATAACTAAACCACCTTAGCAGCAGTGAAATTTGGTGTTCAATGATGGGTAGAAAAATATTATTTATACTCCCAAAATGCTTACAAAATGCTCAGGTGTTGTCCACATACAGTGGAAGAAAACCAGGAAGCCCCAAACCCCTAGAACTCAAGAATGCAAGTTAGCACACAGTGAGGATTAGAGAGAGATGTAATCCAAATCTATGCAATGTTTAAATGTATTATTTAAATACTTGTTTTTATATATAAATAAACAAATCCCAAATATACTCTGCTGCCCTTCAAGACACCCAATTACAAGTTTCCTGTAGACTTCACAGAATACGAATTAATGTAGATTAGTATCTGAATACTGATATTTTATTATTTCCAGATTTGTGGATACAGAAAAACATCCTCTCCACTATACGACAAAGCAATGGATGTCATGTCTTGCCCCAGAGGGCCCCACGAGTTGGAGGCATTTGCATTAATGTCAGTACTAAATGTCTGAGGAAAGTCAGGTGCATGGACTGGGTGAAAAGTGCAGGACATGAAAATATTTTAAAGTCAGAGGGGCTGGCAGGGCAACTGAGCAGAAATGCAACATGCTGCCAAAAAGACAGACTTTTGTTATTTATTATTTGTAGTGTGCCATCCTTTTCTGCACTATTTCTAGACAAGTAAAGGCTACAAAGACCTTGTAATCCAAACTAGACAACACACAGAGATGACCAGCAACAGAAAAAGGAAAGTAAGAGAATCCCATGGTTACATTCTGCCTCTCTCATCCCACTTCACCTGCTTTTACAAAGGTACTACTGGGGAGAACAGCAGAAAAAAAGGGTTTCAAGATGTCTAGTGTTTTTAAATGCCCAGGAGAGAAGATGGTGGGAGATGTGAGGATATTCTTAAAGGATCCTGTCAGAGCTGACAGAATAGGGTGGTCTACAGAAAATACATACCTCGTTTTCTTCCAGCCCATAAACAAAAGTAGTCAAGAAAAAAAAAAAAAAAAAAAAAAAAAAAAAACTTTTTTTTTTTTTTTTTTTTTTTTTTTTTTTGTAATTTGTATTTTCTCTTAAAGGTTTAATTGAAACTTACAACTGGAGAAAGGACTGACACTTGCACTTGGGAAGGATCATGGGAGACTAGAGCATGCCATAACAAATCTGTAAGATGTGGGCCAAGTGAGAGGGAAAAGAGGGGAAAAAAAAGAGACTCGTCTATTACTGTGAGTCTAAGGAGGCACAAGCGTAAGGAATTAGGCACTTTTACAAGATGAGCTGAAGAAAGATGCTGCCTGTGGGACACATGGAAACCATGACGGACCATGATGGAACAGCTGTGCTTTCCCCTCTGTGGAGCCCTTCTGTGCTTGCTGTATGGTATTTAAAGATAACACTTCCTTTAACGGAGGCTTAAACAAACAAATAACCTCAGATTGCTCCTTGCAACATATGGAGTTAATAGGACTTGGTCAGATGTGAAATACTCACAGAATGAAAAAAAAAGAGTTACCAAGAAAACAGCTCAAATGATTTCTAGAAAGATTAAAAAAAGAGGCACGGGGAAGGTCTGTGAAGTCTACTGCAATCCCTGGAATATCTGCCGAGGGAGTCAGAACAGAGCCTAAATGCACATTCTCTCCTTAAAGCTCCTTGCAACCTAACAGTGCTGCAGTTTTATCCATGTGGCTTTACCGTGTCTGCAAATGCCTCTGAGCCGCGAGGCGCGTGTTGCTCTGCAGCGTGAGCACGGGCGCTGGGAGGGGAGGGACAGCCGCGGGCCGAGGGCTTCGCCCGGCACCGCAGCCTCACGAACTAGCACAGATCAGATCCCACAAACTCAACACAGGAAAGAACTTCTCTGGTAGCTCCGCACATTAAAAAAAAAGATGCAAGCAGCAGCCGAGAATCATTAACTCAAGAAGTCATGCACTCTGCGAATAAAAGCGGGCCAGCACACACACGGGGAGAAAACTGTGTCATTAAGGTAAACAGCAAAATTCCTGGAGATGTTAACAGGGTCAGAGTTTAACAACACAGAGTACCAGGCTTTACAGTTTGTACCTGAAATATATTTGAATATAGAAAAAAAGCAGCAACGAACTAAAACTGCTGTCGATGTTATCTTGAGCACAATTCCCTTACCTGGGCTTTCAGCTCTGGGATTTCTTTTGGTGGAGGAGCAATACAAGGGGGAACATGTGAGTTCAAGACCACTCTGTTGTACAGAACAGAGCAGGGAGCCTAAAGGAACAGGAATGAACAGAAGCAGCTAGCAGAAACATAGGTAAAGAGTGTTTAAAGATGAAATGAGATCTTCTAAACAGATAGATGAGAGACTACAACACCTAGAGGCACCCAGAAGGGCGTCAAGGGCACGTGCAAGTGATGCAGGCAGCACACTCCCTAGGGCAGGCATCCTAAACCTGCTGCTCGTCGTGTGCATTGCTGATGGATCGCTCTCTGCATTCAAGGAAGCTCAGTTTAACAACATAAGCACATTCTTTTATCACTATAATGAAGATAATATAAATAAGTTCAAGCAGGAGATCCGGCCAACAGAAACGCTACTTTAAGAACAATCTATTCCAGACTAAAAGAGCATCTGAAGTGCATAACTAGTATTAAGGAGTTAATCTTCTGATGTTTTTGTAAGAACCTACCAAGATGAACGTAAAAAAAGTAAAGATTTTTAAAGTAAAATTAGTATCTATTCATGTCTACTTTTTTTTTTGAATCATATAATCTTTTATTAAAATCTTTACCATAAGAAACCTAATATAAGTCTTTACAAAGTGCTCAGATAGTAGTTCAGCAACTGCCTCCCTCAGGAGCCTGGATAAATGCAGCAGAGAAGGCAGAAGGTTAGCTGACCATTTTTCAAGTGAGAAATAAAGCATTGTTTTCTGCAGAGATTATGTACAGCCATGATTGCCACACTCCCCTGAATAAAAGCAGCAGTCTCAGTTGAAAGAAAGAACATGCAAATGACAGTTGCAAGCCCATATATTTCCCCATAAAAACCCACTGAACTCCACATCCTGAACAGGTGCAGCAAAAATAAATAAATAAATAAGAATAGGATCACATCACAAAAAGGCAAATCTATAGCTGTTAGCTGACAGCACAGGAACACCTCCTACATTTGTGTTGCCTTCCCTTTTTTTCCTCCTCTTTGTTAAGAGGGCTTGAACTGGGATGCCAGGTGCACAGAAACCCTGCATTCAGGGTGGCACGTGAGCATTTGGTGGCACTTAGCTTTAAGTGCATATCTAGTGCTCATAAATATGCCACCCTTCTCTCTAGCTACACAAGTGGATATTCTCTAACAAACGCTTCCATTTCAGAGCTGCAAACTTGTTTTACGCTGCCCGATAAGGCAGCCATCAATAACAGGGTGTTCCAAGGAACCTGAAATAAAATGAGCACTGAGAGGTGAACATGTCCAGATGTGAGTCCTGGAAGCCTTGGAAGCAGAGTGCCCGGTAACCCAGTGCTAGCTGCACATGGCAATGCAACGGGCGGCTGCTAAAATTAAGCAAACATGTTTGCTTTCAGAAACAAAACTACAGTGGACCTGTTTGCACTACAGAAAAATACACTAATCTTGACAGCACCAGGTCTAACTTAACATTCAGCATGCTGTCAACATTATAAAAACGAAAAATCACCATCTTCTGACTTCAATTTTTTACTTCTGCCCTTTATTTTACTGAGGAATCAGTAGTTCAAGACCTAAATAAATATTTCAAAAACTATACTATTTGTGAGCAGAGCAGGTCACTACCATTTCCCAGTGCATTTGGAGTTCATGTGAAATAAGGGCAGAAGAGTGATGAGCTGCATTTTTAACATGGGCATACACAGAATAGTTGTCTAGCTGATGGAGAATGCGTAATGCAACATCTGCACGGTGCGCTTTGCCAAAGCCCCATCCCAAATAAATGTAGTGCATTCTCCCTAGTGCAATTAACTCGCAGACTCTGGCAGGTTTTGCTAGAAGATCATCAAGGTAGATTACCTTCCAGCATATGAACTAAATACTTACAGGTGTTATATCATCAGTTATTACTTACAAACTTCTGCATTTAACAAGACATCCAGGCAAATGAATGATCTAATTTATGAATTATTTATAAGAATTTCACAGCATGCTCCTGGCGTCATCCATGGCCTTTTCCAGGTCATATGACACCAATTAGAGCTGAATTTTAAATTATTCAATAACCTGAACTCTCTTGTCATTTAACATATAGATATCAATGCAGTAAACAAGTTAAGTCTAATGGGCCCTGGAGGTTTGTGTTCCTCCGCCCATCAGCAGCGGAGGCTGTAAGTTACCACTGGAATAGAAAATAATAGAATGCAGCAGTCAAAATCATTTGCAAGGTTTTAATAAGTTATTTTGGCTCCCTTAGGGATTTTAGTATAACTTACAAGTACTGAATCTAAAACATATTAAAGTCCTTAGCTATGTGCTTTTAAAACAGAATTAGGACATACCGAAAGAGCAAGCCTGACACTAACCCTAATTTAGGTCCCTAATTTGAAATGTAGTGGCAATTATGGAGTAAGCAGGATTTACTACACACAACTCATTACCTCCACACTTGGCTACAGTACAGCCAAAAATAGCCCCTCTTTCCAACACATAAACACCTGTCTGTAAAGATAAGGTTATACACAGGGAAATGAAAATGTTAATTTAACAGCTACCAGTTGACAGGTGTACCTCACACTTCTTAGCCCTGGTGTAGAGAAAGGACCTTCACTACTCCTCTATTCTGACTGCCCCGGGGAGACCTTCACTAAAAATCTGCTCAGATTTTGGATACCAGCTTCAAGCTGTACAAGCATAGGGGAAAAGTTTAAGGAATAGATTTAGGAAAGAAGACAGAATTTATGGCCTCCAAAATATCATAAAACCCACTGTTTTCCATGTTACTGAAAGAAAGACAAGAAAATATCAACCACAAAGATAACAGAGATAAAAAGCATGGGGAAAAAAATCATTTAAGAAAAAAGCTACATCAGATTTTTATGGAATCTCTTTAGATAACATTTAGATTAGGTTAGAAATATTTTAAATTATTTGACAAACTTTTACTGAAGCAAATTTAGCTATGGGATTCTGCCTCATAACAAAGTATAGCTGACAAACATATAGCACATTGTATGTCACATCGCACCTGTGAATCTGTTCAGAAGGCTCTGAGACATCTCAGGAGCTTACGAGCCCAGTTTTATGGCTGGAAGGAAGCAGATGGACCATTGACTAGTCAAGAAAGTCCAAAACTCATGGTGGGACTGAGAGGAAATCTTTTGACACTTGGTGCAGCTCTGTACAAGCCTAAACCATGTCATCTCAACCGGGTCTTGGAGTACTGGGCACTGGGACGCTACAGCAGCAGTAAAAGCAAGAGGCAACACGGAGCGCCTCATTTCTACAGAATCTGTGTCTCCACTTTCTGAATGTTGCTGTACTAAAAATTCCAGATCTGCTCCTTTAGTCCCAATGCCCCCACTGATCCACACACAGGTTTCCTTTGTGCCTTCGCTACTTGGCAAGGATTCCAAGGTTTCCTGAGCTCTGTGCATCAGCAAGAGGAAGATGGAAAGGAAACCATTCAGTTTACCCTTTAAACAGTAGCAAGAACTTTTCTAGCTGCTGCTGTCAAGATGAATACTGAAAAAGCAATGAAGTTTAGAAAATATCAAGCTGAGTACCACAAAAAGAAAAAAAGAAAAAAAAAAAAAGCCCACACAAACCCACACACCTCTCCAAATCGTCTAGCCAGGTTAGGCAACAAAAGCATTCAGATCAAATAACAGCACTGAATATCTGTTCCTCAGCCTTTGGGGACAAGAGACATACTATGAGGAACTTTAAAAAATAAAAAAATAAATAAATAAAATAAACTTACAAGCAGAATGTGGGTATGAGGGAGAAAACAACTACCTAATCTCTCAACACACATTTTAAGAACATACGAAACTAACTATAAGGGCTTTTATTTTGGTTACCACCCAGATTTAATTTCACTCCTACACTGGGCAGCACACGATTATTTCACATTAAGAGTGGTAGCGTACTGGATGATAAGAGGAAAGTTCATACTGGTTTTCATTAAGCAGTAATACCATCCTGTATTTGATCCTTCCAGGTAACTTTTGCAGAGTTCTTTTAAAAAGCAAACAGCTTTCTGCTTGGAATCACAAGTTTAGCATACTACGGGCTACACGTGTTCTCAGCTATTTCCAGTCTCTTTGGAAAAAACGTTGATTGAATTCTGAAGTCTTGCTTTCATAGCTCCAGGCACAACAGAAAAGGGCAAATACAGGGTGACCCTTGGAAGTAGCCCTGATTACTGTGATCAAACAGAAGCCAGAAACTTATGTGGACAAGAACACGTCGAGTTTGATGTGTGAAGATTACAGCAGGAGTAGACATTGAACCATCAGCATTTGCCAACATGTACCTCACCAGGACAACCAATATCAGCTTCCCCCTGTATTTACAATAGGGATAACTGTGGCACCCCTTGGCCACTGATGAATTTTAAGTGACAGCCACTGTTCACTCAGAAAGATTACCAAAAAGTTTTACCTTCTTCAACAGTTATGTCCTGCAATAGAGTGTTTGTATCTCCTGAATACAAACACCATCCTAGAAATACCTTTGTGGCAAACAACAAAGGAAAAAATGGAAATCTTCTTGGAATTAAAGCATGCCCAGGGACAGTACGTTGTGGAAAAAATATACAAGCAGAAAGTTATTTAAATAATACAGAAATCCCACAAAAGCAAAACCAGAAAGTCTTTTGACTCTAAAAGAAGAGAAAGGTGTGCCCAGGTGACCGGCTTGCCTCAGAAGTGCCCTTGCAATAGAGCCAGCCAGCATTTAGATTCTGCTAATGATCCCATCTCTGGGAAATAATTCATAAAAAGTAAACAGTAATTTTCATGCATCTGCCCTTTTGATCTTACATTTGTAGGGAGTATCCTGAGGCTAGCTGCGGGCGCCCTGGTGGCTCTGGCTGATTGACCTCTAATCTGCCCTTCTAGTAACGATCATGCCAAGGAATGACAACAAGAGTTGCATGTAAGCAGACATTTCAATGCAATCCCATTAAAGACAGGCAGACTCACTTCATCTCATCAAAGAAGTTTCACATAAGAAAAAAATTAAAGCTGCTTAGAACAAATTTTTATTTTGCAATGATGCTGCACTTCAGAACAGGGACTGGAACAAGACTAGCTCATCAAAAACCAACTAGTACATAGTGCTACATTAACTGCCCAAAAGCTACTGCAAGAGAGAACACTGTGTAGCCTCTTGATTATGTGTTAAACAGTCTTGACAGAAGAAAATTAACAAAGTCCTTGAGAAGAGTCAAGTCAGAAGCATGGCACTTGGCCTGTCTGCATTTCAAAAAAAAAGTGTCGCATACTGGAGAGCAGCTTAGTCTAAGGGCTTAGACACTGCCTATTCACCATCTCGTCTGCTCCCAGATAACGGCTTGCGTGCTTTTACCCCAGTATCCTACAGTAAACATAAGACGGAATATGAGAGGCTGCCTATGTCTCTTCTGCTAGGAATGAAACAGAGAGATAAAGCAACCATCCTCAAGCAGATGACCTGTTGGCATGCCAAAGCCCCTAAGCTACCAGGAACACATTACCAAATTAAGAGAGCAGGGAAATAACAGATTATCCTACTGCAGTACATCAACATGGAAATATTGACTTTTTTTTATAGCAACTATTAATGAAAAAAATCAAAAATGTGTATATTCTGGACGCACTGAAGTGTACAGTGTTAGGGCAGACTTGACTACAAAGGAGTTTAAAAGGCTAAGTGCCTTTTCTGGATAGCAGCAACACTCCATCATGGGCCGATACTATATAAAGATTATGCTCCCAGCTCCTGCTTCAGTCTTTCCATGGTTATTTTATATACCTGTTTAATGAGACATCTGTCAGACACTCTTGAATTAGCAAGAACTCCACTTCTTATCAGAAGTCCACATTTGAGTTTACAGTTGCGTAGGAGGTGTACAGAAGCACAAATGGCACTCCACAATTGGCGATGAGGGGGATGTTTTTGGTTGAGAACATATGTGGCTCAGTCTTGCGCAGAATACACCAATTGCTGCAGAATCTCCTCCTAAATTAGTCCCAGCATGACATCTCATAATCTGTCACCATATTTGAGTCTCCACGCTGGACAGATGCCCCCAAGACTGCTGAGCAACAGATGCAAACTACCTCACTCAAGACTGGTAGGCTTGCTTCCCTAAACACAGAAATTCAAGGTCCTCTTGGCCTACATGCTGAGATTGCAATGAAAAAGAAATGTTTTTAATTGGCAGACATGCAATATATAAAACAGATACACAAGTTAACTGATGAAATTTTGCAGACAAAAGGGAATCAAGAAAGACGAACAGGGATGGAGCAAATAGCAACCTCACATTCCCCGGGATATGCCAGCCAGCTCCTTTTGATGCCCATCATGAGGACTTCAGAATACTCTCAACATACTTGAAATGATACTGAGGATAGACCAGCAGACCTTCTCCTTCTTGTCTGAGATGCTCCAACAGCTGAGGTCATTTGGCAGGGGGTTTAGTATTTGCAAGCAGACAGCTGACAGCAAAATGACCTCTGATACTTCAAGCTACAAAGATCAACTTCCTCTTGACCCATGGAAATGATCGCTTATAGTCCTGCTTGATGCCGTAATGTTTAGCAAAGGTATCAGTTATTATTCGCATAAAATGATCCTAGATGTGGTGTAGAACAGTTTGACAGTCCATCCTGATGGGTCTCAGCTGCAGAATACTGATGTAAAGGCTCTGCTATAGTTACCATAGGCCATTAGGTTGTCTGAATGGACATCCATCACTAACAGCTTGTGTGAAGGAGAACATTAAGTTAAAAGGGCATGACCAAGCATAAATTGAAAGGCCTTCCACTACTTCAGGGCGGCAGTGACCTTGTAAGGGAATCTCCTTCATTTTGAGGCACAGCAATCTGGACAGATAGACCACATTAAACCACATACAGATATTTGTTATAGGGGGTTGGTGGAGAAATGCTCACAAGCATCAGCAGCATTTGCAACTGAAGAGAAATCCTGTTACAAAATTGAATCTTGGTCACAACCACAGAAACATATGCCAAAGTAGTATATATGTCTAAAGTGTCCTAATAGTTTGCAACACACTATGTCTTGCTTCCCATTTAAGGATGTGGGAGTACAGCATCCAACCCTGAGCCACTGCTACGCAGTGTCCCCCAGTTGGAATAGATGCGCATACTTTCAAGACAGAACCAGAATTTCAACCACCTCTGCGATGAGCTACTATCAGGGCACTGACTATAGCTGAGCAAGCGTTACGTACCTCTTCTGCACTCCTCGCTCCCACTACACTGAATTTCATAATTAACAGTCATCCATCAGCAAAAATTTGGCCTCAATTGAGGAAAATTAATGTAGGAGTTTGGTCACAATGTACCTGCTACACAAAACCACCAGGAAAAACTGCAGAAGCTTTTATTTTTGCATGACTTACCATTGCTGATTTCTGTAATTAACATAGACATTAATTAGTATGATAGCCTATGCAAGGTGGGCAAGCAGAAAGAGTCCATATGCAAAAGGTACAAATTTTGAGAGTTCTGATGATGAAATTATAATGGACAGTGAAAGTTATCTCTACCTGGGTTCCTAGGCCACTTCTTTGGATAGAGTTAAAAATTCTATTTGGACTACCAAGCTTAAGCTTTTCTTATTCCATCTGAAGGAACTGCACTTCAGCTCTCCTTCTTGGACTCAGGACCCAAAGAAGAGTAATGCTTTTGGACTGAAAACTTCTAAAACCACTCAGTATCAACTTATACAGAAGCAGAATTAGGTCAACAGTAAAATTCAGCACTTTGAGGAACAGAGTTGAACAATCCAGTCTGTTCAGCACAGAAGAAATCTCACCAAGAGTTTCTGCATCTGTAAAATCCTTTGAGACTTTTAAATAGTAAAAAGTTTTAACTCCAAATATTGTTGTAGAGTAGAAAACTATTCTACTGGAAAAGAAAAAAAAGAGCTTCTGAGTCTCCCCCATAGAATCATTATCATAGAATCATTATGATTGCAAAAGACCTTCCAGATCAAGTCCAACCATAAAGTTGTTACGCATTAAATCTTTGAGCATCACAAACTGTGAGAAAGATAGCAATTATTGAGAACTGAGTGAGCAGGAAGGAAGAAGGGCCAAGAGTAAAGAAAAAAAGCAGGCCAAAATACACTGGTGCAGTCAGGCATTTAAAAAAAGGGTTCTCTCTAATTAGCTAAACTGTAATACAAATTAAAACTGAATTTCTTGTTCACAAAGTATTCACTGAAGGGGAGGTGATGCAGCTGGCTATTTCCAGGGTAGCTCAAGCTAAGGCAGACTCAGTTCTGCAGGACTGAAGAGAAACCAGTTTCCATCTCTCCCCAAAGATGGAAAAGCAACTTGGCAACAGGGTATGCAAGTGCAAGCTCCATCTCAAAAACATTTATGAAGCAAGACAAACCTGTGGCGACGTCCCTGAGCTCATTAAAATCCCTACGGATTATTTCAAGTCCTCATGCCTGACACTCAGGTCCTTTATTATGTTTTTAATGACTGGGAAAAGAGGCTGCAGACTCAGGGTGTAAGTGAGGGGCTTAATACTGCAGCTGATCGCTAAGTGCCCAACAAAAGGAATTTATTGCCACACGACATTTTTGGCTTGAAATACTAAACTGGATTGCAGAATTTCACTTTGTTTCTGAAGTCTTTTGCTTTCTGACAACAGAACTGTTGATACAAATGGCCAAGCCCAGCTTCCAGCCTGGATAATGACCAGCAGCAAAGTAATCAGATCTCTTGGATCAGTGTCTGCTTCATGATACGAGATAAGATTAACAGTTTCATGCTGATTTGCCATTTCCGAGCGTGGTGTTAAATTACAAATTTACAGGGGAGGAATGCGTACGGTACGCAAGTCTCGGAAAAGGGCAAAACTGAAGCATGGCTATCATGAGATAAAACCATAAAACAATCATAGCCCTCGGGGGACCAGCAGCTCTGCGCAGCCTCTCGTGTGTCAGATCATCATAGGGTGCCTGGTTATTTTATGATAAGATTATCTCATGTTAATCTTGCCACTAGAATTGCCTGCAATAAAAATGTTACCAACTTTCTAATTTTAATTATTGGGCTCCTGAAGATAACTACTTCAATTTTGCTAAAAAAAATAAAAAAATAAAGAAAGAATAGAAGAAAGCATACTCCCCATGGTTTCTCTAAAGCTGGAAGCACTTCAGATATCAAACTTGCAGACTGGATGACTTTCAGTGTCTGGCACTGTGACTTAATTCCTCTCTTCACCCCTATTTTCACCTTGTCCTGAAACAGGACAGAATTATATGCATAAGGATATCAAAAATTGTTCCATTTCCTTTCCCAAACTACACAAAAAAAATATAATTTCAATGCCCCAAAGGAAAGCCATGCTCTACCTATAAGAAGGCATTTCTGAAGTGATGCACAAAGGGAAAAAAATGATTTTGTAATCCCAAAATGCCAACTTTATGACCTTAGGGTTCCCCAGTAGAAGTGGCAACCTTCACCATAACAAATTCAGAAGTAGATGCCTACAAGCTGATTTCCTGGATGTGTTTTCCCCCTCCCCAAGCACTACCTCCAGAACTCACTACTAATTTAAAGAAATAACCTCAGGTTTTAGTTGCATCACCCAGTGTTATAATTAAGACACACCCACCCACCCCCGCCTTAAATTAAGAATTCTCACACCTGTAAAGCTACTTAGGCAAATATCCATCTCCCAGCGCTCAGTGCACTGTAGCAAAGCACTGCAGAGCTACACAAGCTAATTATGGTCACTGGATTCCAACTGCAGGCAAAAAAAATAAAAAGCAGGAGATACCCTGCCAAAGCCCTGTCGGGAAACTGCTTCAAGAGATAGTGGAGGGTGGGAATCCCCAGGAATGGGAGTGAATGGAAAACTCCGGAGAAGAACTCAACTTGGTCTGCTCCCAATCTACACTCACAGTGGGGACCCCAGCTAACATACTTAGACTCCAAATTTGGGTCTGACCTTTTCTGTATTTTTTAACCAAAGCTCATAATTAAGCCATGTTACAACAGAGGGATGTGGAACAGTCACTTACAAGCTGCGTAACAGGGTAAAAAGCAAATAACTATATCCTAATCACATCATAATTGGCTATTACAGTATTGTCATTCTCTGTAGACGGGACTAGAGAATAGGAACGGTTGAAGGCAATTTAAAGGACAGATGTGTCATGCTACTCACTAGCACAATACCTTTTGCTTATGCACCTTTGCTTATGTATTTTATACAAGCATGTATAATATAGAGCCTGCATTTCTCTCACGTTTTTTAGTATTGAAAATGGTTAGCGAGACCCTTCCGAAGTGCCTTTCTCCCGAGCTCACCTGCTCCTGCTGCTTCTTTCTCACCTGAAGCCATAATCCTGTCTTTGACATCGTAATCATTTGCATGGCCACCGATTGAGATGTCACAAGCAGAGGATTATGGCCGGGTGGGGAATAAGCAGCAGGAGTAGATGAACTCTTAAGAAACCAAAATCTTGTTTTCATGCAAATGTCCTTCATAATTGAGAACAAAAGAACAAAGGAAGAAAGGTAAAATGGAGTGGAAAGGAGAGGAGCAGGTTTCTTACTAAATACAAGACCCCCCCGAGTGTCCTCTGAGGAGTCAGCCGCTGATCAACTACCGTGTAAATCACTGCAAAAATAAAACGAAACTTGACATCTGATTATTGAAACCCCTCCCCACCCACTGAAACACACAATTTTCTTCTTAACATGAAATCAACAAAAATACTCTATTCTTTGAAAGAGCTTGCAACCTTTAGAGGTGTTCATGAACACTAGCATTACTACTCCTTGCAGTAACATCTTATTTTATTCTTGTTTAACAGATGAAGACACTGAGGCCAAGAAATGTGAGGGACTTGCTCAAATTAGTCACAGTCAGATTGTTCACATCCAGGGAATCCAAGCTGTACATTCAAAAATTCAAAGCTGAAGCTGCCCAAATTTCAGATGAGCAAAAAAATCCCACTGTTCCCATTACAGACCTGCAGAAGGCCATAGCACAAGAACTATAACTGGGTTAGCAGACCTGAAGAGTTAAGAGAAACATGAGCAATTTTTATATTAAAAAAATCATTCATAAATTAATCTGAGAATGATTCTAACTATCAATCTGAATGTCAATATTCAGACACTTCAAGAAAAAAATCAGAACTACAATCCAGACTCAAGACAACCGGATCTTTATATGTAAAGAGGAATTCAATCAGCCATACTAATGTTGCTCATACTAAAACACTGCTGCAAAGAACATCTACTAGAAATTCTACTGATTTCACTTCTACTGTCTTTTTATTTACCTTTGGGTAATCAGTGCTAAATTGCAGCATATTCTTGGCAACACTCCTATACCTATATCAGCAAATTCAGCGCTTCTGCACCAGTGTAATTAATAGACATAGGAAACCAATTTCTTGAAGAGTCAAAAAACAAGGTTCTTTGCATACTTGTGTTCTGCATCACTCTTGCCTGTGATGATGCTGAACATATACCATTAAGTTTGACTGCAGCTCAGACTATTCCATCACCTGCCTGTATGCTAGGTCCCATATAGCCTTCCGGACATATCCTGTCCAGATCTTGTCACAGAAGTGGCAGCTCATTTCCTCCATAGGAAAGCAAGGGAGAAATAAGAGGCGGCACAATTTTCATACTTATTTTCCTTTGTCTGATTTAAGATGTTAATGCATCAGCAGTATTTTAAGTTCATTTGAATTGTCCAGATAGCCTTCCGGTTCCTACACATGCCATTTGACAAAGTAATAAATTCAGAAAAAATTACATCACTTGGTTGTGCCAAAAATCACCCAGTACTGTGGAAGAAGAGCTCCCTTCACCAAATCTGGTACAAATGCAAGTGTAGTTATTACGAACATTCTAACTTTAAGCAACAACATACATGACAGCAAACTGCTTACAATTAACACACAATACTCTGTACAACATAAAAAAAACCCTACATACTATGTATGACATTTATTCAAGAGTTTAAATGAGTTGTCAAATAAGCCTAGGCTAATAAAGGATTTTATAGTTTGATAGACAAATGCCTGAATTTCCTAACTAGATATTAACCAAACTATAATTGCTCTCAAGATGTACTTAGCTTTCCAGACTTCAAAAAGTTTTGGCTGCCCAAACAGTGTTAGTTTTCCCAAGCATATCACTGCAGTCTAACAAAAGATATTATATCTCCCCAGGAATCTAATCTTGCATTTGCTCTTAAATCTATATGCTTCATTTCTTGAAACAGAAGCCTTATTCAACTGAGATGTGTTTCTGAGCATCATCTTTAAACCTGTCATCTTCAAAGCCTAGCTGTTAAAAGAAAAAAAAAAAATCTTGCTTTTGTACAAATGTACACATATTATGCGTTAATAAGACTGAAGCATCCTATAGTCAGAAAGCAGGTAGGGATATTTAGGGATAAAGAAATTTGATTTACAAAAAAGGCATTTGTTATAAATGTTGACATTTGTATGTTGGAGTTTTTCATAACAGGAAAGCATCGATACAAATTTGTACTGAAAACAAAGTTCTATCATTGTGGAAAGGAGAACATTGCTTCCTTATGTAGCAGCCCTACCAAATCTTTACCTCTCAGGTAGAGGGAGCACAGGGTGGAATCAATTCTACACTAACTATACTTTCAAAGCCTGTATTTCCTTAACACCTTTGTAAGGTGAGCAGTACACACGCAGAGAACTACCCACTGAGTATTTCAAGACACAGCCTTTAGATAACACACTGCGGCAACGTATAATGGATACTCTAGGAAAGAGGCCGATAGAAAACTGCCAGTTAAAATAGTTCAACTTTCAGAAGACAGTAAACTATGAAGAATGAAAGAAAAATCCTCCCATTAAAAGCCACCAACTACATCCATCACTCTAAGAAAGAACAGAGCTCAAAGGTACTTGCAAAAAAGTGACAGGAGGCCAGGTCAACCACTCCTGGATGAGGCCTGAAGCAGCAGCACTTCACTCTTAGGAGGCCATGGCTATCTGCTGCTAAAGGAAAAAGTCTGCGGTGCAACAGGCCAACCAAAGCACCCGCCGGTCCCAAATCCATACGGCTACAAAACTGATTGCTAAGCAGAGCTTTAAATAAAGTTTGGAAGTGAAATACCCTCAAATTTTAGCTTGTGATTTCTGAAATTAGAGGTCAATTCTATTACCCCTTGATGTTTGACTTCAGAAATTCCTTAAAATATGGCACTTGTTTCCTATTTCCAGGAACACACCTCATGCAGCCAAGCATATGGAGTCAATAAAGGTGTGTCTTCATCTGCCATCTGAAGCTTTATTTTTCTCACATATAAATTACAACTGGTTTTAGTAATAGCAATCTCTGCACACAGAATTGAAATGCACTTTCATTTTCCACGTTGCCGAGCTATATGGCTTAGTAAATACATGCAATTTAGGTTCAAAACCATAGCTCCAGGCACTACACATTAAAAATTTTATATTACTGAAAATTAATGCCTTTTTTGCATATGCTTGAGTCATAAATTTAAAAAGCTGTCTTATATGTATCAGTTGGGATTTTCTTAGCCTTCATTTTAAAAAAGAATCATGCATAGAGTTGCATTTCAGTTTCTTCTCTGAAAGAAGGACTTTTAATAAGAGAATAAGAATTTATTTCAATTCATCAAAAGCAACTAATTAGAACTCTAGAAGTCTCATATTTTGTACTCAAATTTATGTGTTCAACTGTATCCATATCAATCTCCAAAATCAGTTCTCAGAATGGAAAAAAATTGGCACCTGCTTGCACTATACCCAGAGCAGCACCCAAGTCAAATACTTGAAGTAATGCTAATTATTTCTTTTAGTACAGAAGTAGCAGCCACCATTTCAGAATGGGGTGGAAAACAAATGAGGTTATGACAAATGCTCGAAAAGGGGTGCAATGCTACAAAACTATGCTATGCTTTGGAGAGTTCAATTCCAACCTGAATTCCTTCTTTTCCCCTGCACACAGAAGAGAAACTTCTCTCCCGGTACCACCTACTCAAGAAAGCAGGAGGCTAAGGAGCTCTCTGGGATTCTCAAACGTCACATAGAAATGTCACATCTCTTCCTGGGGAAGAGATGTCTGGAACTAGGCTTTTCCTTTTTATTTTACCTTTCAGGTCTCTCAATTGCTCTCACCTTAAGCTCAATTTGATATCAGAATCCTCCATCCAGTTACTTTCAGCCTATCTGGACTAAAGCACTAAAATTGCACAAAACAGGCAAGTTTTGTCTAGCTATAAACACAGGGACAGTTTAGCATATAATTTAAGACGTACTCACCTTGGCTTTTATGCACTATATATTCTGCTATTGTGCTACATATTTGCTATCTGACTATCTACCATGATGCACACAGGTATCTACCTAATCTTGACACAAGGTTCTTGCCATTTTTGGAGCTATTCCATCTTTCAAGTGACCTTTGAGGCAGGGATTTTGCTTTATATTTTACAATGAGTCCAGCCTGACTTTGCTGAACTGAGAGCCTTTTCTTCAATAGCCTTTCTGCATCATCCAGTATTATTCAACATTATTCTTCCTGGTAAAAAGCCCCCAGAAGAGGTTATGTTTCTCTGTGGCTGTTGCATCTAAATCCTCTTACCTGTCAGGCCCACATTACATGGTCAATGTCAAATTTAGACCCAAATTTGGGGTCAAACAGTGTCTATTACTGAATGTAGAATGAAGGAGAGTAAGAGAGCAACAGTTTTGCCGTTCTGTTTCCTAATGTAACCTTACAGCTTTTCTGTTGAGGAACCTTCAACACTGTAACTAACAATAACTATTCAAAAAACTAGTGGCATGAAGCAGAGGGAATCTCTTAGCCTATTCCCTGTACATTTTATGAGCTCATATACTTTAGGAGGAATTCATGTCAATTCAGAGAATTCAAGATACTTTAAATATCTTAGTTAAGAAAAATCTATAAAAAACACATAAATTCAACAAATTTGAAAACATGTATCCCTTCCATTACTTTAGGTCAGCAAGTGAGCCAGGTTGCCCATCTATAAAAAAAGAGAGCACTAGAAAATATGTGTTTTTAGAAAAAACACTTCATGCAGTCAGCATTCTAAAGGAGCACACACAACTCACAAGAAAGTCAATTTGAAACTAAAGTTCTGTTTGTTCTTAAATTGAGACCCTGAAAATCCAGAAAAATGTGTTTCCCTGTGGGTTTTTTTTGGTAATGGAATCTCTTTGGAACTGGAGCAGCATGAATATCTTCTATTCCCATAAGACGTGGTCTCAGACATGGAAGTCTTCCTAAAGTCAGCTTTTGAAGGTAACTTTCAAAGTCTTTTCTCTATTACAAATAGATTAAACACACCAAAAATGCATTTTTTTTAGTAAAATGTATTTATGAATCTTCAATCTATTATCCCACGTTCTCTCTTGAAACAGACTTGTCAATAGAACAGCATCGTCAATCAATCAAATAGATTTTGAGTACATCTGCAATGGAGCTACACTCCCATAAATTGGCTTGAGTCATTTAAAAACTCATATCTTAATGCTAGGAGGAGAAAAATTATTATTTTGATCTATTCTTCCTCCCCTGTTAAAGCACCTTGGGCAAGGGCTAAGCATTAAAAAGAAAAATAACCAACAGCTGTATTACAGCAATCAAGCCAAAATGAAAATGACTGATCAATTCAGAGGAGAAAATATAAGACATCATTCTATATAAACAACACGAAGATTTTAACTGAAAAGTTTTGAAGTGTGTCAAAAGCATTGCAGTAATTAAACAAGCAGACAGGGTGCCAGAACTGTAGGTGGTTAAAACACCCGCACTTCCCCCCCTTCTCACTCTCTCTAGATTACCAAAGCATTTTAAAAGAGTGCCCTTCTGCAAACACTGTTCTATTAAAGTACTTAGCGAGAGCACTGTAGGAAATGATGACCCAGAAATTAGTATGTGGATTTCTCTGCTAGTATCAACAGCACCGCAACGGGAGAGCCTACGATTCCCTCCTCCCTCCTTTTCATTAGGCAAGAATTTGCAATTCTTTTTCAGAAACTACTCCCATTACACTGTTTCCATTGCATCACTTCTGTCGGATGAATGCCAGCTATATAGGACTGTACCTCAGACTCCTACAAGCTTACTTTAAAAGGCTTGTTTACCACCACATAATCCTTGTGCCTGAAAACACAGTTGTTGCTTAAAAAAAAAAAAAAAAACTAAAATTAAAAAAAAAAAAAAAAAAACTAAAATTTGATGCACTTTCTGCTAGCCATATAATGTACATGGCTAATCTGAGAACAAGTTGGTTCTTTCTGAAGGTACTGAGGTGCTAAATGCTCTCAGCTTTCAAAGAATCAAGAACACTCAATATCAGTAGCACGAGTTTGATCCCATTTCAGATCAGTTCAGTGGAATCTATAAGTAAAACTCACTTAGCATATTAAGTATAACTCAAAACAGTAACGTAGATAGAACAGAATTCATGGAATTAGTTTTCCTGGGTAGAGGATCACCTGTGTGGGGCAGCAAACTATCCCTCAGAGGACTAACCACGAGCCCTCCAGAAGAACCCTAGGCCAGTTTTTCCTTACACATGGAGGCGCTCAGACCCCTTTTTAACTATTCCCAATACTGCAAGACCCTAGGAAGCTTCCCCAATGTAACTTTGAGACTACGTCCATCATTCTGTTCAAATTGGTTCTCTGTGATGCGTTCCACAAGGGATGACTGGCTAAGATACAGGTGGCATCAATGACAGCACCACGAAAACTGAAAAACTCCCCTTAAAAATGTTTGAGAAGAAAACGCTCTGCATCATTTCATACCACTGAGCATGTTACAGAGCATGTTTGGTAATGGTCTTTCAAAGTGCTAACATTATAAAACTGAAAAAGCATCAATGACAGACAGTCACCTGCAAACCCACTCAGCCTGTTAATAGACAAACACTTAAGAGGATGATAGTAGGGGAACACTAAAAAGGAAGCCCTAAAGAAAAGACAAATTACAGAGGATACTGAAAGTTGGTGTAACATGATAGAATAGGAAGTAACAGTTGAATGTAAGAAATACTTTCTGATGAGACATCTTCCAGGAACAGCAACAGAAGGCAACTTCAAATGCCATTCAGGCTGGACATAAATCTTATGAGGAGATCTGAAAGGAAAAATCCTGCAGTGGAAAGCAAGGAAGGGAAGATGAAGGTTTGGTTGCAAGCATAAACTGAAAGTGCAAAGATTAGAATAAGTACCAAAAAAATAAAACTGGAAATTTGAGAGAGTCCAGAGGAGAGAAGGTGGAAAGGGAAAGAGCAGAAGTTCTTTACCTGTCTCTAACATCTAATTTTTATATCAGTCCTCCAATTTAATTAAAAAAATGACAACAACAACAAAAAAAATTAACAACCACACGCAGAGGCAATAAATATGGATTTAAAGTGAAAGATCTAATAAGAAAAGTCTTTCCCTTTCCCACAAATGGAGGATGATGGCAATTCAAATGGAAAAAAACCATAGCAAACAATATTCATAATAAATGCTTTCCACAGGCTACAAAAAATCATTGTGAAGTACTGTATACTGCAGAGTTTTATGACATTTTTTGGCTGAGTTCATGATTAGGAGATTACATAAGCTGTTTATTACTTGCTGCAGCCCATGGAGCGCAAAAAATGAACTGGTCATTTAATTTACACTAAATTTGTACCAGATAGCAGAAAAGGCAAAGCAACTAAGTGAAGACAGAACAAGCATGAAAATGCTGCCACTGAGAAAACAGCACCATTTTCCAATATTGTGCTGCACAGAGAAAAGAAGCAGTTAGGTAAAATGCAATTAGTATAAAAATGCTTTTGAATTCCGCCCGGACCCATGGATTAATGTCTAGCTACAGCAGAGGCTACGTGTGTATTCATATGCATGCACGAGCACAGCAGTCGTGGATGGACAAGGGGAAGAGCAAGAGTGACATGGGGAAAGGGAGGAACACAATTGCAATTGAGTTTTCATGTTTCCCCAAAGTCCCAACTAGAACTAATCAAAATGAATTCATCCAAATGTCTGTGATGGCCAAAAATTTAGTCACACACAGTCTGGCTGTCCAAATGAATGGTGAGGAAAGGGCTCACATCAATCAGCTTCATCTAAGAAGATTGGCACAACTTCAATAGGGATTGACAGAGTTCAGTGCCTGCCAGACTCATGAGCCAAGCACCAAGCTGAAAACATTCTGACTATTCATAATGACATTGCAGTCTCGGCCCTTTTCAGAAAGTAAAGCTTTCAGGTACTGTACGGAGAGTATTTGAGGTAACCGTCTCTCGTTCCTTATGTGTACTAGCACCATTTGTGCAGTGCCTTTAACAGCTATTTCTTCTTGTATTACTGCTATGTAGCATCTCATGTACATTGCAGTTGCTTTCCCTCCCTCAAGCAATTTACTTTCCTACATCATAAAACAATTGTAAATGTTCAGTGACTTGCCTTTGAGAGATTTTGCTAAAACAGCCTTCTTCAAGCCACAAAAATCATTTTTCTTGATTGTTTCTAATAATGTTATCCTTCAGTGCTCGTCAAAAAACATCTGACCAACTCTGTGGCCGTAGAATGGCTCTGCTAGAAATGTTGCTACATAGCACTATGCACGCTGACAATTATCAGCTATAAAAAAAAGTCATAATTTTATTGCATTATTGGTCAGTCAGAAGAAAATTCATTTTCATTAAGACCAACCTTTCAATTCATACTGAGACCTAAATCAGGTTATAAGAAGGTAAGGCATCTGCTATATTAACGTATTCCAGTTACACGGGGTTGGGTAATGAAAAAAATGAAACTTGAATAAGTTGCACTGAAGCAGAGGAGCAAATGCTGTACCTTCTTTGGAAGGCATTTAACAACATCAGACACATCAACCACCTTAGTAGAAAACTAGGAGGATACAGAATATTATAGAGAAAACAGACTTAAAAGTCTGCCCTAAACTCTTCCCAGACAAAGTCAGTTTGCCAATACCATCCATATACTTGAACAGAAGAGCAAATACAAACTTCGCCCCAAAGTATCTGCCATCTCTCTCTCTCTTTATGCTGTTTCCCTTTAGTTAATGATGCTTTCTGTAGCATGATCCTCTACTAGAGCTGCACACAGAAGTATTTTAAATGGAAGCAACAAGCTTGACAGACAGCAGAAGCGAGTCCCCAACAAATAGAAGAAGGTTAATAACTTAACCTACTTTTCCAATATGCAGTTTGTGACCAGCACAATTTTTTTTTTTCCATAGCTCCATTTGTTAAAAAAATAAAGGCTTACATACCTCCTACTTGAGCAACGACAGTCTTTAAAAATAATGTGGCGTATAGACACAGTGAAATTCAGTAAGAATCAAAAAAATCAACGATCTGTGCTGCTTTGATATGAAACTGAAAAAGCATATGGTATTTCCTTACTTTTCACAGCCTCTTATAGTGTCCTTTTGTTTTAGGATAAATCCTGCCCAGCAGAAGACCAGTAAGCCCAAAACCACCACGGAATTGCAATTCCATGACATGAAAGAGCCTCTACAGGCTACGCAGAGTGAAAGGCTAATGGAAATGTGCCTGGCACCAGGAGACACGTTAAGCTCACTGGATTCACAAATTACCTGGGACAAGGTGACAGCAAGGCCTGTTAGAATCAAAAAGGCATATTTATAGGCTTGTGGCTGTTTACAACTTTCATGTTAGATTTTAGGAGTCACCGTTTCCCTGCTTGTGAATGAAAAATTCCAAGCAGATGACTTTTCTCCTGAGCACTAGGATGTATGACCTCTAGGACATGCTGGCTTTGACCAAGTGATTTTGGCTGCCTTTTTTGGCTTCCCTTATTCCTTCTCAACGAAAGTTATAGTATTCATCTTCATCTGCAAAACACGGTTAAATTTAGAAGTAGAAAACAGCTTCCTACTCAGCTCTTACAAAATGGTATTTGGTTAAGAAGAAAAACAACTATTTTACTTCCTCTTAAGGACATACTTTCTGAACAAGTGGCTTGCAAAAATTTCTTGTATCAGTGTTTCTTTTATTAAATAAGCAGTCCAATAGGTAGTGCTGAAGCCAACTTAAATAAAGTCATCTCAGTGTTTCTTCCAAATTAGACGGACCCACACAAGGCACTTCGTGGGACAGAAAAGGTGTGAAATTAAACTCATTTATTCAACTTGGGCAAGTTTGGGTGCAGACGAGACCATCACTGACTAAAGAAAGCAACATCCTCCAACCAAAAGCGTCACCACACAAAACTCTGCTAGTTTATTCAGATACAGGGGCTCACCTTCCATTAAACAGCTAAAAGTTGACATGGAGAAACTTTGAAGCCTGGACCCCCTACTTCCACAGTGCTGTCACTGCGGTGCTCCTGGCACATCACCCCTATGAAAGCTGCCCAGGTCTTGCAGATTGGCTAACAAGATTAGCAAATCTGTGCTCAACTGGTTCAAGAGGGTGTTGATTCATGCAGATCTATTTGCCAGAATGACCTCATCCGAGAGGCGTCACATCTCACCGGAGCCCCGTCTATTTTCGGTCCCTAATCCCTAAACCTTTCTAACCTGCATAGAACAACAAAGGGAGCTGAAAGGCAAGGAGAGGAGATAATGATGCCCGCCACGAAGGCGGCTGCTCAGGCAGTGCCTCCACCGGCCCCCACGCCCGCAGTCAGCGCCAGCTGCAGCCCAATTAAACCCGGCCGCTCACAGGTGTTCGCTGAAATCACTAACACAAAAGAAATTCACACTTCAGAACTGCAATATTTAAAAGCTTTGAGGTGGAACCAAGAAAGATAAAAGCCCGAATTAAGTTTATTGCCACCTTGTGCTTCACTCTAATGCAGGTTTGAACAGGGCCTCCCATTGGTATTAAAAGTTGGATGAACATCTGCATTTAAAATACAGGAAGCCGAGCACGTGAAGTGCTTTTAAAACGCCAGTTGCTGTAGTGGATAGGGGGCTTTAGGATACGTTCATTTATTATTATAGTTGTACGGCAATATGGTAAAATATATTTGCCAAGTGGGCAACACAAACTCAACTCTAAGTCAACATAATATGCTAGATTGCTAAGATTTTCATAAATATTTTTGGTGCTTATTTTCCCTAAGCATAACTCTCATTTCCCAAAATAACAATTTCTTTCATTTTTAATGAGAACAAAACCATGGTACGATCTTCTCGTGCTCTCTTGCATTCAGATTAAAACCACAAGAGGGGAGAAAAAGGGTAAGGGAGGCAGCCCCCTGATAATTCTCCATGTGCTCTTAAGTGATCAAGTGACAGGAGCTAGTCAGTAAGTGAATTCTTTTCCTCCCTCTACAGAGCAGCAAACAAAATAGCTATAAAATGAAGTTCTCTTTACGGTCCTATACCAAAATATGTATACAAATTAACATCCAAACGTCTTTAATTCCCATGATATGTCTACTAAGCAGCAATTCTCCATAAGGCTGTTTAGCTATCCAAACAGCAGCCTAAAATTATTATCTCTCTAAGCTTTCCATAACTTATCACTCAGTTTCTATGAAAAGCCATTAATTTTGGCCTCTCTCTATCTTGGTCTCACAGGAAATATTCTGCAAAGGGATGTAATAAAAATGTGATTTCTGCCATCATTTCATTAAAATTCCCTGTTAAATTTCTATCTGAACAGTGTACATAATATAAAAAAACTCAGAGCTCTTATTAATGGTGCGGTTCCTTATGATACAGGCTTTAAAAAAATAATGAAGACCATTTCTTACTTGTAAGAATATTGTTCATTTTTCATTCCTATTAAAATTTAATCTGGAAGTTGTTTAAAAATGTTTAAGTTTCATTACATTTCAACATCTTAAGAAAGGGAAGGAGCTAGTGAGTTCATGAGCAGGAATGCTGTCATTCATCTGTCTCTTCCACTGATATCTCAGCAGTCCATCACTCAACCTATCTGCAACTCAAGATATCCATTTGCAACAGTTTACTGCTTACCTATCTCATGGAAGTGTGGTATTCTCCAAAGAGCTTCAGCTCCATGGGTGGAGGATGGCAGAGAAGAGGGGAGGAGGGGACTGGCTTCTGGGGTATTGAATGTGTCTTTGTGGGTTTTCTGCAGAGTTTGAGTAAGCTGAAATCACTGTGGAAGACGTGACTACATCATGAAAAACACACGGAAAAGCAAAAGGTATTTTGATACATGATATTTCAAAGACATCAACCACTATACTGACATGCGAAGTGAAAGAAACTCTTGCAAATTGGAAAGCCTGGCTCTATCACCAAGTCCTCACAAGTGGCAGGAAGCCAGCCCTCCCCATCAACTTTTACAGGAATGCTAGGATATCTCATGTTTTAAGAACTACAGATCAGATCAGGAGCCCAACTTTAAAATTGTTGCTATAAAACCCTCCTCACTGCTTCTTTCAACCATAAAAATTTAGCAGCAAGACAAAGATCTGCGTCCACAGGGTAGAATTCTCACTTCACTGCCCGGGCTGCAAGGGCACACAACATAGGGCATGCACCCATGTTCACTTCAGTAGAGCTCAACACCCTTAAGTCAAGGGAATTAAATATTTCGTGGCAACACTGAGTTAAATGAACTGACAGTAGCCCACCAAGAAAACTAAAATTAAACCATCAGAACTGGGACATGCATCTCTCTACAAACATTGTGCTTAAGCACTTTCTACAATCAGGTCTTTTATTCCGAGGTCTAATTTTAGACATCTAAGTATAAAAACTCTGGCCCGTACATTTAATAGAAACACAAGATTGCCAAGCTGAGAATGTTAAATCTAATTTTAGTTTTTCTTTGCGTACTTGTTTTTTCACACACAATTTTTGCAAGTGAATAGAAAAATATCTGTGGTATTTTCTGGACCATATTCACAATACTCATTTTATTCTTTTCATTTTGTGTAGTTAAAACCTGCTCCAATGAATTGGAAAATTTTCATTAATGTCAGTGAGACCAAAATTTCACTCTCTATAATCAAAGTACTTTCCGGTGAATTTTTAGTCCTGAAAATATTTGTAATATTCATACATAGTGATCTACACATAGCTTAAATTAGAAACTAAAACTTCCAAGAAAGTGTCCCTTTAAGATCTTTATATGCAATTATCATCCAGCAAGTAGGCTGCAGGCGATTTTTTGAATTTTATTCCTCATGTATAATGTTTCATAACAGGGATATATTGATTTAAACTAGTTTCATTACTACTAATGCTCTGCTAAATTTTAAAGACAACTCAATATTGAACAGAATAATGTGTTCTATTAATAAGCACGCTGTTGAAATACTGAACAGATTTATTGCATTTGGATGTCCAAATAAACACTAAGATCACTTTCTATAAATCATCTCCTGCCTGGAAAGATGACTAAAATGGGGATTTGATTTTTTAAGTAATAAAAACAATGAAGTCTCATTTGAAAAATTAACAAGTAGATTTTAATCAAAAAGACTATTCTCTAATCAGAGGTGTTTCGGCCTTGTTTAAAGCACTACTTATTACCACAGGTGCATAAGAGCTTTAAAGGCACCGGTGGTAGCAACGGCTTGAGGAAAGACATTTGAAAGGAGATTCAGGCTCTATTTTGCAAGAGGAAAAAAAAAGGAAGAGAAATGGCAAAACAAAGTCCACGCTGCAGCGCTCGGCTCTCGCGTGCATACTTAAGCTGGCTCAGGAACCAGGAGCTAAGTATCCATGTCAGTACAGTATCTGCTTAAGGTGCTAATTAAGCTTGCTGAGGAGAACTAATTACTGACACAGCTCTTCTGCTTCTGCGAGCAGAGCTAATACTGCTAATGTTGGGGGGTACAGCCCACCGGCCCCCTCGGAGCCGGCCCAGGTGCCTGAGCAAAGCTCGATGCGTGGCACAGGAATGCCCAAAAGCAACCCATTTCTAGTTAAAAAAACAGATTACCAAGATTTTGCATCCAACCTCACCGGGGACACAGTCTGCCATCTCTCACAGGCCCCCCTCATCTTTCTTCATGCCTCCTCTGCCACAGATGGAAACACCCTCGCAAGAACGTCTAAGCAAGTGAAAAATTACTGAAAGACTGGGAAATTGGTACCTGGTGATCACCAGCAGTTATGACTGGGTGGGTTTGCACACACTTTGCAGAGGGGAAAGAAGTCAGATGGTTCTCAGAACAGCAAGCCCTGCTGGGTCTAACTACAACTTGTGGCAGGTAACAGCAAGGCAGGGGCCGGGCACCACGGGAGCACCATGGTAACGTGCTCTGGTCACCCTGTCCTGCCACCTCCCGTCACCACAACGCGCATCACAAACTGTAAGCCTTAAGGAACTCCCTTTTATGTGCGCACATGCAGTGTCTATCTAAAGGATTCAGAGATCCGTGACACATGTCCATCCATCTCACAGCACCTCTGCGTTAACACCAGCAGACACGCTGGTAGTTCTCTGGATTTTGTTCCTGGTTTCCAGCAGTGGTTAACAAACCTGGGCAGTTCCCTCTGCAGTTCTTACGGGCGCCCAGGCTGAGCTCCCCGTCTCCCTCAGCAGTATCATCCTTGGTAGCAGAACATCACCAGGTCCTTTACCAAAATATTGGATGCCACTATCTGACTGCCATGCCCTGCATGGAAACCCACATGGCAGGAGCCAGAAGCTCTGCATTTTCCTTTTATATTTGTGCTGTACCTAAAAGAGTGGAGTCCGGGCTTCTCAGCACTATTGCAACACAAAACTACAGTAATTTTTTTTTACAACTTGCCATTTCTGCTTGCATATGCTGTATGGCTTACAAAAGGTTATGCATATAAAATTGTTAGGTTACAGTTATTATCTTGTTAGAAAGAGCATTTTAGAAGTGTTTGAGAAATGAAAGGACTAGGGTATTTTTTTAATGCCTCAGTAAAAAAAAAAAAAAAAAAAAAAAAAAAAAAAAAAAAAAAAAAAAAAAGAGCATAGTATTGCTTCTGATGTAGGAAAAAACTCATTTCAACTCAATAATCCAGCACAGCTTTATCCTTAAATCCCAACACGCCTCCAAAATCTTGAAGATATAAAACTAGGCCACTGTCACACTCTCACCCAACCTTCACTACCCCAGCAGAGACCTTCCATAGCCTGAACAAGATCTCCTGTAATTACAGCCAAGTGGAATTTTTGTTTTCTGTCAGATATTTAATCTTTATTATCCCAACACTGATGAAATGTATTTTAAAGCATTTGTATGTGTTCCTGACAATTTTTGTCATTAATCAAGAGGGACCTCTCACTGACCTGTACTGCAGTCTCTCCACCATTCTTCCGGTCACTAGATCCCATATTAACATTGCTGCTCCTGCCTATCACAACAGCGTAAGAAATCAAGCTAAACCCTGACATTCAGTCATTATCCACATTTTAATGTGCTCCTCTGTACATGAGGAACACATTAAAGTACAGCAGGAAACTGAACCTAGCAAACTCGTAACACATTCTGTATAGGAAGGGTGTATAGGAAGGGTGTATATACTCACAGAAAATAACTGAGTTTCTTCCAAGTTTGAGAGAAATATCAACTCTGGATTTCACAACACCCTCTTACCAACATTACATACACTTTAGATAATCCTCACAATGCCTATCAGAGAAGATTACCCTTTCAAGAAACAATAACCTGGATGAATTCTTCTTCTCCTGAGAGCTCCTATTGAAATAGCATTATCATAGTCCATAAATATCATCAACAGAATACAGCTACATCACCTCTTAAACCTATCAAGTATTTCTAACTTTTGTCTTTTTCTCATTCTAGTCTTATATTCCTGGTTTCCCTGTTTACTCTCTCCAGATAAACCCTTCTGCAACAAACAAGTTACAATGAACACTCTGGGTAGCCATTATGTAAATGTCAGAGGTCTTCTGCTTTTCTTCAGTCATTATCTATTCTGTTTTTCAAGTAAATTATTTGCTGACTCCTATTAGCTCACTTCTCCTTTGTGTCCTAAAATGAGGTTTAAGCCTTAGGTTAATAAAAGAAATGAGGATTAGGCATCTCAAGGCTCACTATGGCACTGAGTCTTCAGGAAGTGCGCACTTCTTGGGGAGGGACAAGGCTTCCAACAGGACTGGAGTATAAGGATTACTTCATGTAGCCACTCAGCTTTACGAGATGTAGGTGCTATGAGATTTTTTTCCCCCCAAAAGAACTTAAGCCTTCAGTATTCAATTCCATTTTTCTCCATCCTTTCCCAAGTTGAGCAGTAATTACTGAGGCCTCTCTGATCTTAATTTAAAGGTGCATTTACAAGGCAGAGAAAGGAGGTGGAGTTAGGCTTCCACTTCCGAGGAAGTAAGAATTTCTCAGTCCCAAATAGCTTGCCTTTCAGAACATCTCTCGGGAATCTTCTTTAGTGCCCTGGTTCATTGAATGGCTCCCCGAATGCTGCAGTCCCAACATCCACCAACTACATTGAGCTACAATGAGTCTCCCAGTACCGGCAAAGTTTAATAAACCCATTTCGGATTTCCCCATAACAGCATTTGTTGTAACCCTCCATCACGGTTACTCTCCTCATTCCTATCCTAAACAATCCTCTGTACCAACAAGACAGCAGATCTCACCAAGTGCTCACCAGTCATTAGCTCACTATCTTGCCAGCACCACTACCTGGTGCTAATACTTTTTTTTTTTTCCAGAAAACTCAGGCACAATCAATTAATTTGCTGAGATCTGGAACTTCTGGTTCTCACCTGAGGTTCTTCAACTTACTTCTGACCAAGGGGAAAAGAAGAGTGCAAAAGGAGCAGTCTGAGAAGACTAATGATCCTGTTAGCATTTAAATGTTTTGCCATTTTGCATGAGCACTTCTTATGGGTCTTTTATATCATCTCTCAAGTAAAGAAAAAAAAAAGGGGGGGCGGGGAGGAATTGATTCACCTCTCTTACTCCAGCACAACTGTGCTTTCTGTTCTACAGAGGACTCTGGCGCAAGGGAGCAATGCCATTTTGAATCACGACAATTCTCTGTACCTGTAGTTTTCATGTATAGAGCTTGAAAAGCTTTACATGGGATGGTGAGAAGCTCTATTAGCCTGATGGTACAGAAGAGTGAACTGAGACAGAGAGAGTTGAAGTAATTTTCCAAAGGTCACAGAGTGAGTCAGTGGCAGATGTGGGACAAGAACCCCCTCGTATTCAGCTTCTCTAAGGGAGCATCCCCTCTTACAGAAGCAAGGTTTTACACGTAAATCAATAACTGGGGTCACTGAAAACGTTTTACACAGAGACTGCAGTGAAGTCACCTGCTAGGAAAGTGCCAACAAAAAGGAAGGTGCTTGATGAATTTGCAGAGGGCCTTTACATAAGGCTAGAGCATTCCAGGAGGAGGTGAAAGGAGAGGACATTTGCTCGGGAAGCCCATGTAACAAGACTGCGGTGACAAATCATTACTCCCAGAACACTGCTCAAGGAAATGTAATGCTGCTGTTTTCCAAATGCTTGGTTATAAAACCTTTCACACACACAATATTTAAAACCGTGAATTACCTTCAAGAACGTATCCAAACGTCTAACAGTATCAAGCCACAGTAACGGTTATCTGTTTATAGGTCAGGAGGGCAGTAAATTACTGCAATGGAAAGTAGTAAAGCCCGCATTGTATCTAGCCGTGCTGTTTAACAGGTGATAGTGAAAAGCAGGTGATGCATGGAAACTTCAAGTTTTTATAGCTCCTGCCTCAATCTGTATTCACTTATATAAAGATGTCACATTTTTAAACATTTAAAAGTCAAATTGTCTGGAGAATAGATTCATATAAAATTTATTTTCAGAAACCGATATTTAGCCTACTGCTATCAGAGTTGATTGCTCTTATGTATAAGCTTTATTCAAGTTTCTACAGGTTTGGAAATACAAAGGCTGACATTTCAGATCCCATACTCAAGTGTGTCATTAACCAGAAATTGAAATGGGAACATTTCCACTTTCTCCGAAAAACTCAGTTTGTTAGGGTGATAACTACGGCTACACACGAACTGCTTTGGAGTTTTTGTGAAGCTACTAAATATGACTCTATTTCAAGATAGACAGGAAGGAGGAGTCACTTCAGCAAAAGAGAAACCCTGAATTGGTGCCTTACCCGGCTCAACATGCCCTGAGAACTCAACAGTTTCAAAGCACTGCCAAAACAGCTATTTGTAAGTGGCTAATGGCAAAAATGTTTTATTCTGTTTATGTCAAAGACATGTTTGTCAGGCACTGGACAGCCAGACAAATCAGGGTCTAATTAGTTCAGTCAATTCCCTCCATATTATCCTTTCAGTCTACATTGAGCTATTAAAGCCTCACAAATACAACACTACCGAGACAGCAATAAGGGAAATAAGATGTCAGAATTCTATTAAGAAAAGCATTTTCAGGAAGCAACATAAATAGAAACCCAAATTTATGCAAGAACTATATTTCAATAATAATATTCAATATAGTCACCCTACATTTATCTTTAAAGGAGAGTTCATTTCCCAATGACAAAATGTTTCATCTCCAAATGACAAACCCATAGCCATAACTTACGTGGCACAGCGACCATTGTTTTTTGGGGGGGTCTGCACAGTGTTTCGGACAAGAAGAACCTGGTGCCCAAACCAGCTACTAGAGTTGTACAAATAGCAGTACATGAATAATAATTTATTCCACCCTTGACATTTAACCAGCTCAGAAAGAACGTGTGACAGTTAAGCGGTTGTAAGATAAAAAGAACCGGAAAATGCCACATTCAACTGAAATGACAGGAAATATTTAGGTAGGCAGAATATAATAAATTTGGCAGACTTATGGGAGCTTAATTGTCCTTTTGTGAAAAGGAATAAATACACGTAAAAATTGTAACTGGGAGGACGGGCTTTCTGATAGGGGTGTCTAAATCTGATTTATTTGTACATGAACATGACAAAAGGGAAACTGCAGCAGGGACAGTTGCACTGGTGGCAGCAGCAGCTCCCAGTCCTGTGCCAGGTGTCCAGCAGCCACCACCAGTGCCTAACACTGCACCAGAAGTGCCCTAGCCCTGTGCTGGCCCCTGTTTGCTGGCACACTGCCCATAGGGGCATGGGCCACCCAACAAGTCAAACCTCATCTGCTCTAAGACAATAGGATCTATCATCTCCCTCCCCCTGCTGCTCTGAAATAGCTCATCTACCACGAGGCTTTATATATCACTGTCCAGAAAACCCATTTTAGCTCTCATTCAACAATGCTTCAAGTCCTACAACCCATCCAGTCACAAGACAAAAAGATCCTTCACTAACATGGAGGAAAAAAATTGGTCATTGCACCACCATCTTTACTAGGTGAGGAGAGATTTTTCTTTCTTTTCAAATCAGATCTCCATTTTACAGCATTTTGCCCATCTCAAAACTCTTCTGTAATAACCTTAAGGTCTTTGTTATTTTTTTCCAAGTTCGTTACTAGTCTCTTATTTCCATATGACTAAGTAAACTATGAAGAGAAGTACAAATTCAAAACAGGCACAGTGTTTTAAAGCCATGAAGAAGCAAAGAGCTTTTCTTTAAAACATATAGTTAGGAAGCACAAATTTCCTAAACTAGTGCTGAGTTACCCAGGCTGCACTAATAAAGGGCTAAAATAAGTACAAGTTTTGATTTTTTTTTTCTTTTAGAAAATCTGTACCCCTTGATATTTATCAGTATAGTTATAAAAAAAAGCATCTTGACACTACATCAGTACTTTGGTTAAACCATTAGAACAGAACTAATGCTTAAAAACCAGCTGATAAGAATGCATAGGTGTGTGTCTAGCTAGCAGCAGACTCCAGTGCTGCTCTTCTCATGTTTTACTTACAGAAGCGCAGACTTCATTTCAGAATATGTGATTCCTTTTATGTCTGATGAAAAAACATGCTGTGAAGTGAATGATATAACGTGTATTTACCCTGCATCATATAGCATTGGTGGCTTTTCCTCAGGTTGAGCTCTTTGCTCCCTAACCCACCACAGACCAAAAAAAGCTCTGTCTTTATAAAAATTAACTTATGCATGGAGAAGTCCCACTCCAACTGAGCTCCGCTTACAGTATCTTAAACTCATAACTAGACCAACAATAGATCTTTGCATTTACATAACATTTTACATTCATGGAGCTTATGTGCTCACACCAACAGCAGGCATCATCTCCATTTTAAAGAGCAGGAAACAAAGGCAGAAAGCAATTAAATAACTTGATGGCAAGACAGTAACAGAACAGATTTAGATCTCAATTTATCTGCTCCCCAGCCTTCATCTACCTCATAGACCGCAGCAGCAGTCCCAGCAGCACAGTTGTATGCAAAATTTTCATGGTCAGCACAAGTAATGAAAAATATTAATCAAAACCTCTCATGTCCCTTTAATGACATCCCCATGAATAAAATGAAAAACAAAAGCCTAAATATTTAAAGACTCTTCTGCACATGTGCCTGAACTTTCATTTCCTCAACTAAAAAGGATTTCCTTCAGACAGACCACTGGCTTTGATTTTATTTGAAGCTTCAGAGTTCAAAAGGGCTGAAGATAATCAATGGACATCAACCTTTTGCAACATTATCTAGAGAGTTTAACACAGTAAAACAAAAACAGCCCACATACACATACAAACTGGTACTAATTTCCCGTCATTAAGGGTTAGAAAAAGTAGAAAATAATACATTTTCACAGCCTGGAAGAGTAGTGTATTCAAAATTTGCTTACATGCATATCAGTTCAAGTATGAAGTGCTGGCACTACAGCCACAGGTCTGTTTTCATAAGGTGCCATATATTGGTTTGGAAAAAAACAAAACGAAAACCCACAAAACCCACCAAGTTACCAGTCAGACTGTCTAGACCATCACCCTGTGGTAGCACATGCACCCAGGCACGTAGCATAGGAGGCCGTTGGCTTTAGCAGTGCTGGTAAGATGCGCAAGCAACTCCTGTCCGCCTATACGGCCTGCGTGCTGGTACCCCACCAGTGCTGTGCTCTCCCTCTTTGCCTCAAACCCCTAGGGATTTGAAAGGATGAGAATACAAATTTAATGCACAAGTTGCAAACTAAGCAATTGCTTTGCCTCCTTCAACCCCATACCTAAATAGATGCAAAGACACAGCAGGAATAGCAGAGTGCTGTGCAGATGAGGGTTCATGGCATGAAGGAAAGCATCTCAAGAACAGAAACCACAACCATCACTTGAAACCCAGCAGCATTTTTTTTTTTTTTTTTTTTTTTTTTTAAGGTTACTCCCCCTTTGCAGCCTTCCCAAGCTCATTTAATTAGACTAGTTCTGTATAATTTTCAGGGTTTTTTTTGTAACTGTGAATGCAAGCGGTTTTGCAACTGTAAATTAAAGATGAAAGCACACTTAATCCTATCCACACTAAGTAGCCCCAGCCATAATGCATGTAGCTTAAAAACACACGTAAATGTCCTGATTCAAGTGACATTCTTGAAATGACCATGAGCAAGAGCTTCTGTTAAGGTTTAAGAGTGACATTAACCTTATAGGGGTCCTGAGTCCTTGACCAAGCTGAAGTTCCAAGGTCTCCTCTTCTTTGTGAGAAGCCTTACATCTCAAATAAGACTTCTGGGCAGGTGCACTGCAAACTCAAAGTCTTCAGTTACACTAGTTTACCTGACCCAACTCCAGTATAAGATGCTCAGAAACCAAGAGCCCCTCTATTACAGATCAGAAATAACTGTTTATTTCAAGGCACAGACCAATCTCAGGGTAATCCAGACCTTGGAGACAGGTCTGATGACACCACTTGGTTTCTTCTGCTCTCAACCTTACAAGATAGATCACCCAGGCTGAAGAAAAAGAGCTATCTGTGTGGTAAGCTTAGACTAGGCTGGTTTCAAGTTACGAGCCTCCTTGCACCCCCAGTCTATACTGGGTCAACTCTGACATCGCTGTGGTGAAGGTAATCCAAAGCATCACTAGGACGTGATGATGATGACTGTCTGCATGGTCCAGAACCGCCAGTGTCCCAGACTCTCAAATCATAAGCGTGAATTTCTAAAATAAAGAGAAGCTCACAATACTACGTATTTCAAAGTAAAAAACAATTATTTGAAAACTAATTATGCTCATCATGCATGCTATCTTTCAGTAAACACTATAGAGGCACAGAGCCACACAATTTGTGCTGATGCCACCTCACCAAATATATTCTATTTACATAGTAGGGAAATGATCTCTCTCAAGTTTTACCAACACCTGGAATTTGTCCTATGGGGATAAAGCCCCAGAGAGTCCAGAAAAGTCCTTATAATGCAAGTGGCAAGCTGTGCATCAGACAAAACTAAGTCTGAACTTTTTGCAGCTCAGAATAAATCTTAGAGTATTCAGAACTAACTCAGAGATATTTCTGCAGGCAATCATCCTGGCACAGACAGATAACGAATTCCCACTTTCTTAGCTGACGAAAATTGGAGCCACGAAAAAGAAAATTCTGCCATGCAAAGCCCAACCAGCCGTGCTCCGAACGCTCACTCCCCTGGCCCTTGCGACATGTCTAATTAAGCTCCCTGATCAACACAACAACAAGCATTTTGCAAGTAAAAGATGGTAACCAATTTCTCTTCCAATATATACTAATCACTAATGTCAAACAACTATGTGGGATTTAATCTTCTGAAAAAAATTATTCAGATTATGAAATCCTGTATGACACAACAGCCTCCATTCCTCTCGATAATGTGAAATAGCTACCTCAATCATTTCCACTTTTAAAAAATAAGGGGGCCTGGTTTTTGGACTGCTAGTCCAGAAATATTTTCACTTCTTATTGAGACTCGTACCCACTAAAGCAGCTGCACTTGCACTTTGAATGGAGACATGTGCCACTAACACACTGCTATCGAGGGGTGCTGGAGAAGGTGCTCGCAAAGTTCTCTCCCAAGAACCGCGATAGGTTCTTGAACAAACTGAACAAACTGCATCTTAGGATTTAAGAGTTGGGAAAGTGGTCCTCAAGGACCGGGCTTTGAGCACAGGCGGTCTTCTACCAGGAAATTCTCAAAATCTTCAAAATACTGATATTATTAGTTTTGTCAGACACTACTGCAAGTCCAAGGCCAGGAGCATATTGTGCTGGAAAAGGCACTGTTGTCTTTTTTCCAGATTTATTCCCAAACAGAAAAATTTACTGTGTGTGTGTGTGTGTGTGTGTGTGTGTGTGTGTGTGTGTGTGTGCGCGCACACACACACACACACACATATATATATCCATCCACTTATGGAAAAGTTTCCCACAGGAAAGGAACAGCTTTTAAAGCCAAGCAGATGAAACAAAGTAAAAAATTTTCAAAGAAATGAAGATCCAAAAGATCCTAAAGGGCCTAGAGACAAGGTTGATTAAAGACAATAAAACAACAGCAAAGAGCTAGAGAACTGGCACAGACCTCAGTTAAGCAAGGAAGTGCTCAGGCAGACAGGGTTCTTATGCATGCCCAACAGCCCTACTGGTGCAAGCATTTCCAGGGGGCTGAGTGCAGGCAGGCTTATACTGTGAATGTTAGCAATATGCAGGTATTTTAATACTGATGTTTCCTTTTAGCTTAAACATTGCTGTTTGCTGACATTATTTAATATAGGTCAAAATTAATTTTAATACAGGAAAAAAACAGGTAAATCAACTATTATAATTAACCTAAAGATGAAAAAAGAAAGTACAATCTTTTCTTCCCTGTACCAAGATAGCCTACTCCACATTTCATTGCTAGCCACTGTGGACACACAGAAAAAGGCTCCCAAAACCTTACATTCTCAGTAGAAGACAGAAAGAATCAGCACAAAAAAAAACCCATTATCTCCCTTTTACAGATAAGAGAGGCACAGAGATAGATCAGTGGATTTGCTGAAAGTAGCACAGGTAAAAGGAAGGCTATTCTCGATATTTACTCATGTTATACCTTCGCCTTTGTCTGGCCTCCTAAAATTATTTCAATACCTTTGGGTCCACAGTCAAATTAGTTCTTTATTTATTATGCCAATTCTCAAGTATCTTTCAGACGGGCTCATCCATTGTTCCAGTCCAGCTGGGTAAACAGACAAAGTAAATTCAGTAAGGCAAGTTTACCTTATAGCATTCAAAACCCTTTGCATATGTGGGATTTTTTTTTTTTTCTTTAAATAAGCAACGGATGTGTTTAAAGGTGACCTGGGGAGGAGAAAAAAAAAAAAAAAAAAAAACTTTGGGAAAAGTAGAAAGGAAGGGCTTCTGCTGACTTTTTTCAATATCCCTTTCAAAGGAAAAATTCAAATAACCAATATTTGAAGCTTTGGTATGTAATCACCCTTATTAAAGCAAAAAATGACAATGATACGGACAAGAATTTTAGTCACTGACATAAAAAGAAAGTGAGACTTCCTAGTCTTTTCAAGAAAGTTTTCTTTAGATTTCATTGCAAAATGACACCACAATTATGTCAACAACATTTAAGATGAACCAGAGACTTAAAAGAAATAGTAATATGGAGGGGGGCAGGGAAGAAAAAAAAGGTTTACAAAATTTAGCCTCTCCTGGAAAAGTTCATCATCTTAAGATTTTACAATCTTCCCAAAGCAGACCACGTCTTAAAGCAGGCTTGCACACTGCTTAGCACACAACAGTACCTCTTTCCTGATGAGGGCCCCCAGCACTACTGGAATATAACGAACAAGAGAAAGACAGTATAATGCACAGGAAAAGGCGGGAGGAGATAATCCCCTGAAAATAAGAAATTCTTGATAGTCCTTTCCGTCTCAAATCCTACCCACATCTATTGCATTTCTACATAAAGAAACCTTAACAGATACACAGAACAATCTGTGCAAGCCAAGGAAATTAACAGATGTGCTGATAATCTTATACAAATAAGAAATAAAAGCTGCCAGCTGTACTTAAAAATTCCAAGATTAGAATGAAGAGACAAGGCGACAGGTACAACCCTTCTTTTAGACGCTGCCCAAGAACTCCTGTCCTGTAAACTCAGCCTCCTCTCCAAATCTTGGGATTCAAGTCCTACGCTAAGCCACAGAACATCTCCAACAAGCTTTCAGCAGCCAGACACTTGCCAAAGTAAACTGGATTCTTGCCAGTGTTTGAGACGGCAGTGAAGCAGGGACTGTATAACTAGGTCAGCCCTGATTACCTAAAACAAGGGCAATTTTCTTTACACCTCTGTGCAACGCTTCTGAAAATGGCAAAGGCTGAGTGTTTGGGAGCCGCAGAAAGAACATCCAAAAATCATATTTGATAGAAGAGATTTAACTATGTTTTAATAAGGATGGTATTTTCTATTAATATGAGGGCAGAAGCCCATTGTTCAGCAGAGTTCTTCACTTCCTTTGCACAAGAGCTATCTCTTCGAATCTGTCTGAGTCAACTTTAGTGACCACTTTAATATTCACTTTACAATTAATGCTTCTTTTTTATGGGTTGGTAGAAGGTAAACCAATTTCAGTTCAGCTTCTAGGTATTGAATTTATTATAAAAAGTTATGTACTTAAAACTCCTATAATGAAACCAGAGGCATCATGAGATATTAACCTAGAGTTAATGCTGAGAAGGCCAGTTTGAATAATTCAGTTCATGTCACCTTAAGTATCTTTTCAAATGGAATTAACTTTATCTCATGAAAAAAAAGGAAGCTCCATGTTCCAGTTACTGATTATTGACTCCACAAGAGTTCTGTCTTAAATCATCTCACCACCATTTTCCCAGCAATTTTATTTCACTACTACCACAACGTCTCTTTAAATTTTGAGAGCTAACTTTTGTTATGAAGGAGCAATATTAGGTAAGAGGAAAATGCGATTTCAGAATTAACGTTCCCTATCTATGAGGCTAAAACAAACAAAAATAGAAAGTTAACAAAAGTAGCTGCATTAGGTCAATGTAGCTAAGCAGCAGGATGGTATTTCAGCCAGGCACGTGCACAGCCACTAGAGTCATCTTACTCCCTCCATCTACTTTGTAACTCCATCTGCTAACTCCATCTCCTTTTGTAACAGAACAACGAAAGTTTGGTAACACTGCAGTTCTCTTGACCTGTTACTTTCCTCATTCTAACACTAAAATTCATCATTTAAACACCAAAAGGAAATGCTTTCAAATATCTGCCCGAGGCCAGGGGAAAGTCTCATGGTCAGTATTATTCTATCCTAAGAAAAAGGGAGTCAGAGAGGCAAAGAGTGAGTGATGCTAAGGTACAGGTGCAGCACTGAAAATGAGTCAGAAAAACAAGTGGAACAAAAGGAGAAAATGAATAGAAACCAGAAAGAACAGTACATAACAAGCAGAACAAAGAGATACTTCAGTCCAGAGTGCAACCGTGCAGTTCCATGCACGTCTGCAAGACACAGGAAAGTCAGAATGGCATCTCACCCTGAAGCACAGATGACCAAGGAATATTAGCAGAAACCTGAAATGGGAAAGGCCCATTACCTCTCCTAGATATCTCAAAGAGGAGGAAACTGGGCAGCAAGCCAGCATCTACTGATTTAAACATATCCAGGACTTCCTTTGCTCAGTCAAAACAAAAAATAGAAGAAAAGATTCTCAATGATCAGGATTCAAATAAAACTCAGGAAGGTTCCTTTCAGCGTCATCCTTAAACCTGTTTAACTATGGCAGCTTTTCTCAATCTCCAGCTGCAGAGGTGCAAGAGGAGAGAAAGCAGGAGCTTCAGCAGCTTAGGGAGAACCAGGGTGAGACACACTCAGAGCAGTAGGGAAGGTTTTTGGTCTCCTTCTTCCCAGTTCTTACCTCCTAAGATCCTCCCTTGCTGTGCTCCTAATGGCATACTCCAATGATGTACTAGACCAGGATATATGTCCTTTTCCTGTCTTGTACAACACTCAGAGCACAAAGTAACCCACCACAACACTAAGAATCATAGAATTCTTAAGGTTGGAAGGGACCTCTAGAGATCATCTAGAGGTTTTTTACGAAATTTTTACGTCTAAGGTTGGATGATTCCTCTAGAGATCATCTAGAGGGTCACACACAGGGTCACCTAGAGAAGAAGTCACAGTCCAAGTATTAAGACATGAGACAAAAGACAGAAACAACAACAAAAAAAAGCAAAAATAACATCGCAGTCCAACAAGTAGCTCAGTGGGTTTTTTTTTTTATTTTTTTATTTTATTTTTTGGACAGCTATCATATGTTAGGGAAAGAACTGAAACATAAGGTAGTCCTGCAAATTTCCTTGTTTCTGAGTCGTAAGAAGTACACTGTGAAGGACTTATTTGGGAGAAAAAAAACAAAAAAAACAAAAACACAAAAAAGCTTATAAAGCCAAATGCAGACAAAATATAAGTAATTCCATGTCCATCAAGACTCAATAAAGAAAATTGAAGAAGAAAGCTAATTCTTCTCAAGAAAGTCAGAAATATTGTTGCACGTTATGAAAGAGACCAGTTGAAGTGTGCTTTGACAGTTTTTAATCTATGCCTACAGAGCTTTGCATGGGTTAAGAGAGCTAAGGTGATTTCAGACCTGCTGGGCTAGAGCTGTAGACTATGTAACCATAGAAAGAATACCAAGACAAGCTTGGACATAACATCTGAATCAGCATTTGCAGACAAAACTTTCTGAAAGTATAGAGGGAAGAACTAACAAGATCAAACACAAGCTTGACAGCACCCCGCAAACAGAGAAGCCAGACAAGTTCAAAATACTCCCTGTAAATGTCCTGATAAGAGTGATCAGGATGAAGAAGAGATGAAGGTGTGGACTGCTGAATTGTCAGATGATGATGACAGTTAACAGCCTTAAGTATTGTCTACTTTTATACTTCTGGGCATGGCAGACGCAATGGAAAACTAGATACCTTTATATCAGTAACTAATCTGGGACAAAATACACAGACTAACAATGAAAGCTTTCAAGTCTGGCTCAACCGAAGAGAGGAAATGTCATTATCCAAAACCTGGGCGTGTTGTTGGCTTAAGCGGATTCCTCAGGACTGGTTTCCATCATGATTCCCCAAGCCAGTTGTAGGTCACAGATGAGCAGCCTACCACTGCCCATTCTCAGAGGAAAAGGTTCTTATTCTAGGAAATTAAGACTGTCACAAAATAGATGTCTGTACAAAAGAAAGAATAATGCATATAGATGCTGAAGACATGATAAGCAGCTCAATATCAAAACCAAAACACAAATTGAGAGGATAAAATAAATTCTGTTGAAGGCAAAGTTAGAAGTAGTGCTACCTGTTTCCTGAACAGAATTAAAAATGTACCCATATGTACCTCTCTTTGCACAGACTCAACAGACTCTCTCTGGGCACTTTAGTTATCAGGGAACTACTGAGAGGCAAAAATCAGGCCATCTCCTGGAAACCTTCTAGCCGTGTTATAAGCCTTTAAGATTCTTCTAGCAAAAGATCAAGGGCTCAAAAGGCAAGATAGATTCAGCATGGAGATCTGCACATGGAAGCAATGGGAAGAACAGCAAGAACGAACAACATTGGGTAGGAGGTTGCATGAACTGCCTTGTTTCTCTGGGTACAATCAGTTATAAACAGAAATGCAAATGAAGTGGCTAGTTCTCAGCAGAAATCAAAGGACAACTATGTTTTTAAGTAGTTGAGCAGATACAACTGAGAACCATTTTACTGCTTTTTAACATATTCTATCCCTAGTCTACATTTTCTGTTTAACTGCATATACAGTTTTAGGTCTTATATGAAAAGCTCAGATCAGATGACTACCTTACAAACTTCATAAAGTTCATACTGACCAAACGCATTACCTGTAATCTCCTTTTCAAGGATCAAAGGCCACAATGAAAATTCTAAAGGCTTTATATAAGTGACAGCATTATTATTATTATTTTTTTAAATAAAACAGAAGCAAAGAAGCAAAGCAAAGGAGAAGGCCTTATCTTTTTCTTTAGCAAGGAAATGTGTTCCTCCGGTTCCTATTGCTTTACAACATGATCAACTGATTTCACCCATTTTATTGGTCCAAAACTTGCCTCTAACAGGCTCTTGCTTCCTTGCCATCCACACATTAAGAGAAGGAGTCACAGGAAGCCAATGACAAAGAGTTTACAATCTTGTGTAATACAAGACAATGCACTTCAGTTATGGCTCTAGCAAAACAAAAAGATGTTTTAGAAGATATTGTGAAAATGGACATGAGAGGAAAGAGCTTACCTTCTGTTCCTTCTCCTTGGCAGCACTGAGTTCAGAGAGAGAGAGGGATAGTTTTTCCTGCTGCTCAGCTAGGTACTTCTGATATAGGCTCAAAAGTTCCTGGCATTCTCTGTACTGTTGCTGCAGAGGTGAGACATCACAAGTTAAGGAGAAAAGTACTCTTCAGTGAATAGTTACAGTCAAATATATACCAACTTATTCCAGGTAAATTTGATTTGCATCCGTAACAGTTCAATTTAAAAACAGATACTCTGTGCTTGAGTATTGCCTAATGATGATAAATCTGCCCGGAGATGAATGTTCGAGTAAAACCTTCTTTCTACTCACAAAGTAGAAAAAGAAGAATTGCACCAAATTCTTTTATCACTGGAAAAGGGAGGCTGTGGGAGGCAAGTGATGACATTGTTTCAGTTGGTACAATTACAACCCTCTGATTTGTATTCAACAGAGACAGACAACATCAATGTTTATTTATAAATAAATAAATAGCCAGCCAAGTAAATTTTTAAGCATAATCCCTTTTTTTTTTTTTTTCTTTCCTTTCCCCTCCTGGATTCACAAGCCCACATACCCAAATCCAACCCCTTTGCTTGAGCATCAGTGGCTCAAAAACCACCGCCACAGATGCAGCGCTACAGGCCTTTTAGAGACCAGAAATGATTTTTGGACAGTAATCTGGAGAAGCAGCAACTGTGGTGTTTGCAAGGATATTAGCAAGCAACAGTGTCCTGCCTTGCTTGCAGCATTGAAATTCCAAGAGGAGATAAATCTGCTCTTCACCTGTCATTGTGTAATTCCCTCCCTTGCTCATGTAGCATGGTAAACCATTTATGCTCCCCCTTTATCCCCCCTCACTTTTAATTATGCATGCAGATGGGATAAGGGCTCGCTGTCCAAAGAGATTACTCTGAATAAATACTTTAATAACAAGTCACCACAATTAAGGTAGGGAACAAAAACTTCTTCAATCTATAAAATGGTGTTGAGTTACAGATTTCCTTAACATTTTTATGATCTAATCATTGCTTCTGGGCAAATTCATGTTGCAATCATTTTTGCCAATCACGGCTGCATAAATAACTCACTGCTTTGTTATTCCCTGTTATGACCCTGGCTTTTTCCCCCCCACACTTCCTTTCTTCTGTTGAGGGAGGGGATTTTTTTTTGTCTTTTCTCTTGTTCCTTTGCTTTGCTTAAATAAAAAGCTAAACAGAGGGTGAGCAAAACATTTTAAGAAAGAATGAAGAAAAGGTTGCTAAACCCCAGTGTTAAATTAATCAGAAAAGCTCCTGGAATACCTTTGCTCCGCACCTGGAAAAATGGGAGGATACAAACAACAGTCCAAACAAGCTAATTGCTTCCAGAGTCCAACTGCCCCAAGCCTGGGCTGTTTTACATTTCACTTCATTTCGTCAGAGAGCACCAGAAAGCTGAAGTGATTTGTGGCGGTCCCAGGAGTCTCTGCCAGCTATGATGTATATAAAAGGAATTTTTTATTCCAGCTGTAACCATAGGCAGTAATGTTTATAGTAGGTGAACATATTAGCCTGGACGCAGGGCATGAATTTTACTCTAGGAAAATCCAGTTCATTTATACAGCCTCAGAGTTAAATGTCGGCATTTGAAGACAAATTATAGGGAAATTCATTTAAACCCCTGTTATGTGGCAGAATATAAAAACAGACAGCCCTATCTTTATCAATTTTTACAGCTTCCTTAATTCACTTTGCTTTCTGTAGCCCCCTTCCCACAGAAGGGATTTTGCCCTGGCTGGCGGCCTACACAGCCTTGGGGTGCCCAAGTGATGGGCACACGACCACCCCCATGCTGCCCATGTTCACAACATCCCCCCTGCTTCAAAGCTAGGTGAGGTTGCCCTCGCTCCCAGTTTAACATGCACAGGTACACTAAAAGAAATGCCCAAACTGCATTTTACAGACACGAGCACTTGCTGGTGCCACCTCTTGAAGCTGCTAAACTTGGTTGCAACGCAGCTCACAATGCGTCAGCAGGATTAAGAAAGCACGTCAGCAGTGCTGATGGTCCAAGGGATACTTATGTGATCTCGAGAGAAAAGGCAAGGGTTACCACGAGCATGAGATGTTCCTGACATTCTTTGTTAAGATATGGTCAGCACAGTACTGTGGTTAAAACTTCTTCTATTACAAGGTTAAAAACCTCATTCATTCACACAACCAGAATAGTTCACTGTACATTAAGCACCACATTGTTACAGACACCTATAGCATAAGAATATACAAAGCAAGGCTTTGGACCAAGTAACTAAGATCTTTCAAAATAGGGGAAAAATGTTATTTTTTGAAGGAATATATAGCATAGTTTTAACTATAATAATTCTTCATAAAGTGCTTGGTACATTTACTGCAGCATGCTTTAAGAAATAAGCTTTAATATTAGATCCTACTTTTCTGTTCTATTGAATCTTTGCTAAAAAGCAGCAAAATCATCTCCTTTTCCATGTACAAGTTAGACAGGTAATATACAACACTGCCACAGAAATATTTAGGCCCTTCAGATATAATGGGGGCACACAAGTACGACAGGAATAGCGTCTCTAAACAAATACACAGAAAAAAACCGTTTTCATAATCTGCTTTTAAGAAAGGCAGGGAATGCTGTAAGAGTGAAAAAAATCTATAGAACAAGTCTTATAGATTCGCAATTCACAGAAAGTAAAATGTGCCTAAGTGCTCAAAGCAGGTACTTCTTTGTGAACAGGTGCACAAACATTGGATTTACAAGATATTAGTCACCACAGAGAAGTGGTGCTTTGCATTTCACAAAACTGTACTTTTTATGTGCAAGAAATACACACTTGAATGTATTCCAGTAATGTGTTTTATGCAGAGATTGTAAATGAAGTAATAAGGTTGTGGGGCGGGAGAGAAACCGAAAAAAAGAGTCAAAACTAGAAACGTAAAAGTTAAGATTTCAACAGCCACATCTACATGGCATACTGTAAGCACTATATATTTTATAGAATTAGTTAACTTCACCACTGAACACAAGTCACATAAGAGTTCATTTATGGCTCTTAAGAGATAACCACCTCCCTGGAGATGGAGTTGCCTTAGAGAAAAGGGACTGTATGTGCTGTGGCTTAAGAACTAGACAAAACGAGTTTTCAGGGAGAGGAGCATTTGGCAGGAAACAAAGAAGGTTTTTTCGGTTGTTGTTTTGGGTGGGCGAGGCTTCATGAGAGCGCCCGGCCAGCCGGAAGCTCGCTGGCTGCTTCCACTAGCCCTGCAAGTCTCAACACCTCCGTTTGCACCAGCTCCCAAGCTCCCTTAATCCCTCAGCGAGCTCAGTTATTTGGAGGACTTAGCAAACGGAACCAGCAAACCGAGGGTTATGTCGAGCACAAGCACTGGCATGATGGATGCACAGGGAATACATGGCTGGGAGATGAGGCTACCTCTGCCATCCGCAGAAAGCCGCCTGACAGGGTCTATCCACCTCGCAAAGCCTCAGTCCTGAACTTTCTCCAGCTCCGCTCTTTAGCCTCACGTTTATATTAGGTCTCATTTAAGATTACAGTTAACACCAACTGCTCGCACTTGCTTCTGCTTTAAGTATTTTCAACTCTCCTGCAAAAGGACAGAGAGCTGCAGTGCCTCACTTTCCCAGGAACTGGGGGAAAAGAGAGGGGGGAGAAGTGTCAAAGCTCCAGCACCCTCTCTGACTTCCTGCAGCATCCCCAGTGCAACTTCCACAGCTTCTCCCACAACAAGCAGAGCCCAGTTTAAAGCCCGAAGTATTTTGGTTTAGAGCCAATGAGGAACGTCCTGGAAAGCTTTTGAGTTCTGCACCGCAATCCTCACTCCTTGCTGCAAGCAGGGTTCGCCGCCATACAGCTTTTCAGCAGTACAAACCCTCACCGTTCTGTTAATCTAGAACACAGGTTTCCAATTTTGGCCAATTCAGTGGCCAGCAATGGCTATTCAGTGATGGCCAGACATCTGCTCGAGTCCTGCCTCTTCCAAATCACACAGGAGAGAAAAAGATAAGCAGAGGAGTTTTTCAGCCTGTATCATCTGAGAAGTGACATTTGCTTTTACCTCCACTTAAAGAAATCAAAAATACAACAGACTGAGCATGGGAATTTTAAGCTGGAAAAGGAAGTTCTACAGTTGCTACTACCAAGGGAGGAGTACCCTACTGATGAGATTTTTTTGGCAATCAAACAAATAACAAGAGGCCTTGTTATATTTGCAGAATGCTCATGGGAACTCATCACCAAGCGCTTGGCTGCTCACCGAGCGGCGCTAAGTGCCGCTGTTCCCGCTCTGCAGACGGAGGAGCTGCGGCCCGGGGAGCCTTCGGGCACGGCTGTGCACACAGGGGCGGCCCGCGCGCCACGCGGCGGCTCCAGGCCAGCAGTCTGGCAGCTGCAGGGTGCGGGAGCACCGTGCCAACACCAACCACAACCACCTTGCACCTGAGCAGCTTATGGGCAAGCTTCTCTGCATTCAGCCATGCAGAAAGTCCTAAGAGGCTTTGCAAGGATCATAAAGGATAGCCAAAGGGTCAACAGGGATTCATGTGGTCCCTGTCTGGAGTTCTGACTTGGACTATCCTTTCAATCAGAGCTGTTTACTCTGGTCTATGTCCAGAAGACAACACAACAGCCAAAGTTCCATCTTCAGAGACAGGATCCTCTAGTCCCATCAGCCCCTACGGCCAATGAAAGTTCCTCTGGAGACTAAGAGTTATCACAGACATGTGCAAAGTTGGATAAAGCAAGCAAAGGAAAGAAAAAAAATCAAACAGGCACAAGTTAGATTTAAAACTTATGTCAACAATTTACATTTGGTGGAAGAGACAAAAGAAGTCTACAGGATACGATTTCAGCCAATGACAAAAAAAAAGGCTTTTTGAAATCTGCAATCATGCTCTTGCAATCACTAAATCCATTTTTTAATCCCTGCTTGAAGGCATGCATCTAGAAAGCTGACTAGTTATCACACCGGCAGTCTCAAAGAGCAAACTTTCTCCACCACCTCAGGACGTCCCTTCAAGACAAAGGCTGCCAAAAAAAAAAAGAAAAAGGAGAGAGAGAAGGAGAAGCTGCGGAAGCATCCCTGCCCCTAGACTGCTGAAGCTAGTCTCGACATTCAGAGAAAGGTCTTCATTCTCAACAATAGTAATAAGATCTACTCAGGCAGACCTGTGCTTGCCTGCCTGAACTCCAAACTCTCAGAGTACGAGGCAGCCCTGTTCAGGAAGCTGAGCAGCCACGACAGCACAGAATCATGCCCAATCTCACCTACTTTGCCTTGGTGGGGTTTATCAGCTTGGCCACAACATCCCACTATCCCTTTCCGGAGTGCAGCTGGATTCTGTCTGGCAACTTGATCAATGCCAAAGCACACCCGCATCTGTCTGAACAGACATTCTGTCTATAACTCTGGCATTTGATACTACTACGGTTTCCCATTGCACTGCTATAAGCCTTAAAAAGTCTTAGGAAATGCCTTAAAGTGCTATAAAATAAAATAAAATAAAATAAAATAAAATAAAATAAAATAAAATAAAATAAAATAAAATAAAATAAAATAAAATAAAATAAAATAAAATGCTTTTCACTAAACTTAAGCAAAAGCTAAGACCCAAAAGGGCTGGGTCTCAAACTAATCCTATCTCCTTATCTATAAGATGGTCATTTAAATGGTCCTAATACAACTGAGAGATTCCAAGGAAAAGGTTTGTGAACCATCTGCCGAATACCAAGGGCCCAGGGCCTTCTCCTTGCCAAGTCCAGCACAAGCAAGTTCAGACTGAAGTCAGACCCATGTTTCTCCATGCATCACCCACGCATATACTTCTCAGTATTCTGACATGTGAGGCAACCAGGTTTACCCACAACATACACACACCACTTGGCATACGTACATATATATAATGGCATATATACACCATACTGATTTCTACCTGCAGGGTCTCTCTTCTTCCTAATCAAAAAAAGGCTTAAAATATTGTAGCTTCAGCTATGCACATATTAAAATCACATGAACTGCTAGTATTAATGAAATAGCAAAAAGGAACACTTTCAAACATAAAGTAAGATAGTCTAGGCTTTTTAACATTAGACGGCTATGGACTTCATTAGAAACTGACACATATTTAAAACACAAGTTGTATATTAAAATTAATACATGCACATTCCTGTATCCTCACGATCCAGCTCACAGCAGAAAAGCAACAAGAGGACTACATTTCTGAAATCAGTCCCGACACAGACCAAATTCAGCCTCAACACATTTCTTCTGCCTTTAAAATTAAGGGAAAGAAAATAAATGGCTTGAATGTATGTGAATCATTGTTCTGTGAAAGGGTAAAGACTAGTAAGTTCTATGAAGGTTTATTATCTAAACTCGGAAGATGCTGCAAAGACTGAAGTAATAAAACGTTTTATGAACAACTTCACTTCGCTCGTTCTTATATAACTGAGTTTATGTGGACTCCTTGGCACAGTGATGTTAAGAACCTGTAGGGAACGTTCTACACATCCACTTTTTAATGTATTAAAAGAAATCGCCTGGTGCAGGTCTGAACCTTACGAGCCTTCAATTCAAAACACAATCTTCTCGTGATCCAAAATCCTCAGGAAGCACATTTTTGAAAAGACAATAAGGAGTCAAGTCACATACAATAAGGAGCCAAGTCACATACAATAAGATAGAGTGATCTGCAATCTGAAGTCGAACACTTAGATTTTAATTTATACTTGAATATTTTAATGTTTTTATCCAGTCAGTAAATTAACTCCAGATGTAAGAATGAAAAGGGAAGATGCATAAGGAGGTAAGTCACAAGGTCCACAAAAGTTAAGAACGTCACTTCTGTTTGAAGCATCAGCATTATGTTGTTTAATGCCACAGCTCTCAAATAAAAGAATTGCTTAATACACTCCCATTCTGTTTGAAGGGAAATTAAATTTACATTCTTTGGGAATATGGTATTGTAATTAGTTCATGACTTGATTACACTTTGAAGTGAGCCAAGAATGTATGGTGCATACCAATTAGTTAAGTTAGGGTGAGCTGCCTTAAGAAAAGCTACAGGGTTCAAAAACCATGTTAGGGACACAGGTAGGGCAGCCCTTTGGGCCTCTCAGGCAGCATATGCAAGATATCAAATTCAGATCTACTGTCTGGATAAACTGAGGCCAGGTGAAAACAGAATTTGACCAAAAAGCAGTTTCTGAAACAACTGAATTGGTTGCTTTGGAAAAATAATCTTTCTTGCTCCACCCATACCACCTGTACAGCAACTGTTAAAATAGAATTGAAAAAAAGCAGCAAAAGACACAAGACTGCCTACCCTGGTCAAATTTGCCAATATGATTTATTCCTAGTATATGTAATTTTTTTTTATTTGTTTCTTTTATAGATAGGCTGAATTTTATATCTACCAAGATGCTTTGTTCTATGCAGAGGATGAAATGCCCAAATTTACTTTAAACTACTGAAAAAATATTGAGATGCACAACGTAAATGCAGTGCATCTAAAACCGGCCAAACAAAATGATAACCTGTAGGATTTAGAAAGAGCAAGGAAAGCATTTAAACCTAAGACTAATTCCCAACTTCCCAGTATGAACTCAGAGAAGTCTCTATCGTACTTCAAAAACACAAAAGTAGTTTAGGGTATCAGATTTGATCCTAATATTAAAAATACTTTCCACGGGATATGCCAGTCAAACTGGACAGCTTATCTGCCAGATTCCATGGTTCAAAGGTGGGTAAGGACAAAAATATCACACGCCATCATATGCCAGCAGATGTGCCTGGATCAATAAATGCAAATCCTATCTCAGAGCTTGCACTTTCCATTCCAAGTGGAAAACACATCTCCAGCCTTATCTTCATTAATACAAACAAAAGAATACTTAAAAGTAAAGACAGAAAAAAAGAAAATACAAGGTTTATGCTACAGCCAGATTGTGCTAACAGCCTTCTCCTAATGAAAAGGTAGGCAAAATATAATGCACACAAATTATCCCACTCCTCATGCTATTGAAAGCATGCCTTACTGCAAAAAATGAACGTTAAGAATATGAGTGCAGGAAAAAAACCTAAGAACCTGAATACACCAAACAGACCACTCAGATCATCAAGTTACTTGCTGGTCCTGGCATGTGCCATAACAAGAATTTACTTCTGTCTTAAGAACTGTGATGCCAAGAGATTTCCTCACTGATAAAAGCTTGGTCAGAACATACCTCCTCCTTTTATGGATGCTTTTCAGAAGCCTACAGTTATTTTCAGAATCTAAAAATTTCTTATGCCATTTTGTTAGATAGCAACTGCTAAGAAACTTATTTGTCCATCAACTGGTGAGCGTAAGATATTTCTTATCGAAAAAAAGAAGCCTGGAGATTTGTCCACACACAATTTCTGTTCAAAATTTCTGTCCCAGCCTCTGAAAGCACCATGACACATTTCATCACGTACAAAAGAAAATAACCTCAGCCTCTGCTGTATCAGAATATGAAGCCAAAAACAAGGTATTACACCTATCACCATCCACACAGAGTGCTATTTTTTCCTTTTACATATTTAGAGTGAAAAATTAAACAAATAAAAGGAAATAAAAGGAACACTGCATAATTTAGCTTTCATTTTCTATCAAATTGCTCATAATTGTAACCATAAAATGATAATATCCCACCATATGTGCATCTGCAAAGCCGACAAAAGCACCGGTCAGCCACAGCCCTGAGAAAAATGAGCCTGACGCTCCACCTAGTGCCTTTTCCGGCTGTTGCAGCTCTCCTGACTCAACTTGCACGAGGTGCTAGTCAAATCCTGAGGGTTGTTGTTACACAGAGGTATCTAACTTACCACTTTGAAACGCCAAAAAAAAAAAAAAAAAANAATCAGCCTAGCAACCCTCCTGCTCCCATCCTGCCTCAATTTCAGCCCCCCTCCATCCACACATTCAGTCACAGCATCACTAACTACCATAATTGAAAAAAAGTTGCTGTTTCACTTGCAGGCCTTTGTGAGAATTAAAAGCGTTTTTTGGCAGTCACTGTGAGCGTTTGCAGTCCAGCTACTTGTCACGCCAGCACCTCATGGTATTAAGGTCGTGTTCTGTACTCAAGCTGAGCCCCTTTTCGGTTATAAGGTGCTTTTGGCCCATGTGGGAACTGAGGCATCGCAGCAAGGATGCTCAGCCTGCTACGGTTAGACAGAGCAGGAGTTATTCAACAGCATAAAAGGTGAGCTCAGAGTCAGATGTGCTGAGAGAAGACGATGAAGAGGACAAAGGGAAGCTGGATGTAAAACCTGAAGCTACTGAAAGCAGAGCTACAGCATCTCCATCTCAAAGGATGGAGGGATCTTAAAGAGCCTGCATAGGAAATCAGAAAGGTGCCTACTTCGCAGAGAATGAGAATGTAAGATCACAAAACAGCAACGTGTCTTAAAACACAGGTAATCAGGTTTGGTCTTGGTTACTACCGGAACGGGGATCACCTGAGAATACCCCATGGGGTCTGTCTTCTCACTTCCTTACAGGAGGCGATCCATCATCACTCTTAATTTCATATACTTGATGTCTTGCGTGAAGCCTTTTGTTTACGGGCCTCAAATGGGAATAACACTGACGGAGAAAAGCAGACGTTGCTCCAAACAAGCGGGCAGCTCCCACCGCTCTCCCAAGGAGAAATTCCTAGTCTGGATCCCTAATGGAAAGGAAACCTGCCTGGCATGGGCAAGGCTTTTGTTTGCTGTTGCCGCTGCATCTTACACAATCTACATCAGGCTGGGCTAGTTCAACTAGGTGAAAACTGGTAAATGTTTCTGGACCAACAAAACAAAGAATAAAAAATACTAATAATTCAAGCCAAAAAAAAAAAAACTTGCTCTTCCTATAGAACTGCCCTGAGTGTTACAACAAGAACAGCACAGACAAGGTAAAAATCATCACGAGGTAAAAGTGTAGATTTTTCTTTTAAAACTTTCGCTATCTTGACAGTCTTTTTAACCCTGTTAGAATGCAATCTGTTTGCAGCAGTGTGGAGGAAAGCAATGCAACACTGCTTTTTCAAAATGGTAGCTGAGGTCAAATGATATTTCATTCAAGCATTAAGACTAATTTTAAAAGAGGTCTTCCCCCAACCCCAAAATTTGGGGTTCTATCTCAGACTGCTGCAAAGATTCTTTCCATCACAAGCACTGCATACATCTCTAATTAAATAAGTATTTCTCAATAGCATCAAAGGCCTCAGAAAGTGAGTCCTTTCTAGTAAAAACTGGCCTTAAACACACCAAACTGAAAAGCACTGGTTACACTGAAGCCAGTGAAGAAAAGATTTAATAACAGCCTCATTATAAGGTTCATTGTTGTAGGACTATTTAATATACAAGATTAACACATCTTATCTCCCACTTTCACTGAAACCTATTATACCCCTCATTAATACGTGCACATTTCTACATCATTTACAGCACTAAGGTCTCAAATAGCATCATCTGAAACAGGGTGTGTTCTGCTGCTTCTTCCTAGTGGCAGTCTCTCTGCAATAACTGTACGTCGAAATATGCCACATAGCTCAAAATGGAAGATGTGACTTAATATTACACAGGAATTAAAAAAAAAAAAAAAATCACCACAGATGACCTGCAATGGTTCTACTGCAAAGTATCCATGGCAAAGACTAACTTCTAGGACCCAGTATACAGCTCCTAAAACTTTCTATTATTCAAGGAGAAAAAGATGCTTACTCTGGCTGACTACATTTGTATGAGAAAAAAAGGTCTTGCCGGGAAAGGCCTATCTCCATAGTGACAGCGACCGACTGACATTTACTTTAGACATTCTGGAAGCTAACGTGCCCTCAGGTAAAAACAAATTTCATGTGCTCTGGAAGCGCAATCTCCTGGAAGGAGAACAACACCTTTCTCATCTTTATATTGTCATGTTTATTACCCCAGAAGAATAGCTGGCATTCTGTAGGACTTCTCACACAGGGCATGCCGAGATATCCATCTGGATGTGCATGGATATGCCAGAGAGATACAACAGTGGTAGACAGAGAGAGAACCTCTTTTGTATAGCTACAATCTACCCCCCACCCCCATATTGAGTTTTTTATTCCTTAATTCCTTAACACACACTTAAGTTTTAGCCTTCCAGACATCAGTTCTGGAAGACTTTGAAATCTAAACTCCAAAGTGTTAACCAGAAGAAGAAAAAAATATAGCAAAAAAATATTAAAAGTTCTTACACATTAGGGGACTATAAAGCAAATAAAAAAAAATAAGGAATATTTTCCAGACCAAGAGGTCATCAAGGTATCCTTTTTGCACCAAAGCATATGGGCGTGTTTGTTTCCTGTCATCAAGCAGGAAAGGAAAATTAGTCTACCTGAACACCTTGCAAGGGCCCTATACTGGAACTATCTGGCTTTTGAAGAGAGGGCCAGGAATTAAGAAAAAAAAAAAAGAAAAAAAAAAAGAAAAAACACCCATAAAACTATTTTCTTTGTGGAAGTTGGAAGAAAAAGAAAAAAGACAGAAAACTGTTCTGCATCGGCAAACTGGAATACAAAATCCCACAAATTGCAACTGATATTTTGTCCAAGGCATAAAAGTATCAACATTCAGTAAGTGAGGCTTCCTCATTGGTAAACACTGGAGACCATGGATGACTGATAACCCCCACAGAATTAAATTTTGAATTGCAGGATTAATTTAGAAGCCAATACTGCAGCATAGCTGCTCAATACCTTTCCTTAATTTCAAGAAATCATGGAAACACCCATGCTTTTTACAGCTCAAATGGAAACCCGGTTAATAGCTAGGAAGTTCCACCATTGTAATAGCTGAGGAGCTTACAATGGATTTATTGTCCTCATCCTTGTATATTCATTTTACAATGGAGGCCACAGAGCATAAAGGGAAAGCTGAGCTACAGAGAAGAAGGTGATTTTCACAGAAGCCTGTGCAGCGCAGGTAGAGTTTGTGCATCTTAGTCAAAATGCTTCCATAAAAGCTTCTAATGCTATTATTTCAGGACAATTTTCTGAACTTTTGTGCTCCCAAATGGTAACAGAGCTTTGGGGTCAGCCTCCCTAATAGTCTGCTCTGCAGCTAGACCAGAAAAAGGAACCTGTGATCACAGATTTTACCAGCAAAGTATTTCATATATTCCCCTCCTTCCCTGGCCAAGGATGGGTGCAAGAGAACTGATTCAAGATAAGGGCAAAAATTAAAAGTAGGAGCAGCATCACAACACATCTACCTCTAAAGTGAGAGTGAAAAGACAGCACCAAAACACATTCAGATCTGACAGGTAGCTCTGCTACCAATCTGCATTAGCAGGTGAGATATATCACTCCATGACAACCAGCAGAAATAAGAGAGCTGAATGCAACTGCAAATGTTTTAAATGATTTCTCTCTATCACGCAACCAGAGATGACAAACAGCTCTAACAAAACAGGGGGAGATTTCTCTCCCCTGAGCTGAAAAACTTTAAAATTAGCACTTTGTGTGTGCTTGTTCTTTTAATGCCTGCATTTATTAAGGAGCAAAACAACCATGCATCTGAAATGCCAAAGAAATATGGATCCATAAATAATGCCACGTTCCTACTCACACCTAATCTAAATATTTATGTAGTAATTTACCAGCAAAAGACGCAAACTATTTTTTTAATGTTGGATTGTATTAAAGGTTAACCACACAACATGTTTTATTATGAGGCTCTGAATTACGTTAAAGAGAAGTTTTTGTTTTCAATGGAAGTTCTGGCTCTGTAAAGGATGGACACAGACAAGGAAGCCTAGTCACTCGCCATAAAGATGAATGATTAACTTCAGACTTCTTCAATACTCTTTCCAGTCTACCTAGTCACAGACTGAAAGGGGAAGAACCTTATTCACAACCAGACAAGCTAGAAGTATATTTACAAGTGAGACGAAGTTCTCATAGCAAGATCAACCATGCAGAATTTCACTCAGAAAAGTAGTCTCTACTAAAACCAGCACCAATCAAAAAGGCAATAATCCTCTTAGGAGGAATGCTAGCCTTAATAGAGAACTGCCCCAGTAGAAATACATGCCCGTCCACTGATCTGATCACATCAATGCTCCAAGTAGCCTCACCTTGTCAGTGAGGTTGGTCATGCTTCTCTTCCCCAGTACCTTCTGCAGAAATTCATGAACCACTCCTCAACTCAGCCCTATAAAATCCAGCTTCTCTTTCACATCCTGCTACAGCCATCATCACATATTTATGGTCTTAACTGTTCCTTTTGGTTCCTGCTTCAGCTCTCACCTTCATGCCTACTGCTCCTAAAACCTTTTATATTAGGCACAGTTTCCAACTTAGCTTCCATTTTCTCTTCTACAAGTCTTTCTTTAGAGATATTAATTTTGCTGACTTGTTTCCAATTCTCTTGATCTCTACATGATCTTCCATGCTGAATAGCTTCTTCATGTCATCACTTTCCTCAGATGTCAGACCTTTGAAGCTGACTACAGCCTCAGTCAGGTAGGGATAGATGCTAAGTTTTTCTCCCTTTTTTTTTTTTTTTTCCTCCCCATTAACAGAGTTCCTTCAAGCTCACAGTCCACTGAACAAGATCCACTCTTCTGTGAATGTTTTGAGCCTACCATTTTGCCTTAGTTTCCAAGTCTGCAGAACGTGGGGTCGGGGCACTTATTGTAAAGGTATTGGAATGGGGGGGGTAAGTAACATCCCTTGTTCTGAAGATGACGGGGGGAGGGAGGGCAAAAAAAAAAGACAGCATTACTACCAAAACACTTCCTATCCTAGAATCCTCATGAGGAATACACAACGTATTCACAAATAAGCCTTACAATGCCTTGCAATGTACCCTTACTGTAGCAAGGATAAAACCAAGAGGAAGGGTTACCAACCACAGCCCATTTCCAGCATCTCTTACGACTGTTAAAGCACATGCCTCTAACTCTTCAGCTGGGAAGGCTTCTTTTTCAGATACCGCTAATCAGACAGAGTACCACGAGGAGATCTATTAATGTTCCCTGTTTCACTGAGACATGAAACACAGCCTTACTGATGGGATCTCCATTTTTGGTTCTCATTTGTTCTACTCGAGTAAGTTTACCAATCTGAGGAAAAATTTTCAGACACTGATATTTTGAATATTATTGTTCCCTGGGACTATCTTTTTTTCTCCACATCACCATATCTAGATCAAAGAAACCTTGAAAAAGAAATGTAAGGATCTAAAAATGTAAAAGCTTATCTCCCAAATGCAGTAAAATCTCTCATTTCAATGATATACAGAAGTACTCAGAATGTACTACAGCTGATCAATGCAGAAAAGAAGCACAGAATAGTGCTGAAAATACAGCTTATTTGTATGCACGCCATCGTTAAATATGTTTTTGGAATTAAATAGCTTTCATGGAAGAGAATCATTGTGATTATCAGAGCTAATAGCAACTCTCCCCAATGCAGCATTTACTTCCTGTTCTATGAACTACTGGAGGAAACTTCCCTGCTACAAGTATGTGTCAAGCACCAAGCACAGCACTTGTATTTGTCATTTTTAAGCCTAAAATTGAGAAAAAAGTGGCTTTCTCCTCCCAAAAAGATAACAACATATTTAAAGCATTTAGTCAATAATGCATTTTGTTACAAGTCTGCTCTGACTACTGCTCTATCTCCTCTATTTACAACTGGAATAGAGAATTAGTCATCTCTAGGAAACAGCTAGCATGAGCTTTTCATCAAAAAAAGCTCCATTAAAACCTATTTGAGAGAGGCTGAGCCACTATTCAGCTGTTTTCCTGCTTCTTGGTAGCTAGGCTGAGCCTAAACACTGCTAACTGCTAGGACCACTAATACACAAGGCCTACGTGCAGGCCGATCTTGAGTCAGAGCATCCATCAGTTTTGTTATAGCAGGGAGGGAACAGTCTGTTCTTGATGCCAGTACATCTTTTTCTTGCCTCTTTCTTTTGGAAAAATGGTGGAGGTGGTAGAACAGTCTACTCAGTTTCTTGATTTCACTGGGTGCCTTCTGTTCCTTAGGACATGCCAAATACTGGCTCTACACAATATCCTTAGTACTTATAATGCAAAACACTTTATGACACTTCTAGCTCTGGGAGAAGAGAAAATGAAGCATGAAATAAGAAATATACTAGCAGAACAATATTCGTTGACACTGGTAAGTCTGTATGCTGCTGTGCAGGGAAAGCATTAGTATTTGGGGTTTCGGCTTTTTTTTTTTTTTTTTTTTTTTTCTTACGAGCTACCTTTTTTTTTCTTTTTTAATCAGTCCAGACTTTCATTTTGAATTTACTCATTGTGTGCTGTTAACGAATGTATATTTAGTTAATTTTAACTAGCTTTGCTTCTATAGCAAGAGCAGAATATTACTGAACAATTTAAGCTTTCATCATTGATTTACATCTTTTCAAAAACTTTACCAGTGTCTTATGTATTAAATACTCTCCAAGTGCCTTTTTTTTTTCTTCTATTTTTCTTCCATTTTTACATTTTCTTTCTCTTCCACTAACATTATTCTTTATTCACACTTTCAAAAATTCCGAAGATGAAATTCGGACCATATTGAAGCTAAAAAGAAAACTGCCATTTAAGATATTATTGGTAAAAGGGCTTGCTTTCTTCATGTGTCCTACTCTCCATTCCTACCTGGTCTTTAATTCGCTTTTAAAATCTCACATCTCAATTATGGTCTAAATCCATACACAGTAGAAGGCCACATTGAAGGGAATTAGTTAGAACTTCTTTGACCAAATCTTTCAAAAAGTCTCTTGCCTAGTACCTTTTATTTTAATCTCTGCAATTTTGAAATAGTAGTGATGTGTTGTGGAACATTTATGTTCCTGACATCTTTAGGGGTTCTCTTGAAAGTGCATATTTAGCAGTATGTGCCCAGAGAGGTGGAAATGTCACAGTGTTTAAGTCATGAAGGCCATTTTTGCCACAGGGTAGTTATTTGAAAATGGCAGAATGGAAACTGTTGCAGTGTAACAACAACACAGATAGTTTATATTTGTTACTCAGATTTTAATGTGAAAGGAGAGTAAGTTTTAAAATCTTCAAAATATTATGCTGCCCTGGGAAACGGGGAGATGGGAGAAAAGTTATTTTTATACTACAAACCTGAAAACAATATTTCATTTTAAACTATTAAATACTAATGAAAGAGAGGGCAGAAGTGTGCTTAAATTTTATCAAAAATAACTAAACTTTAAATCTACTTAACACTTCTGTAATAAACATGTTCAAAAGACCATAGACCAAGACATTTATTGTAAGTCTCATTATTTCATTGTATTTATAGGGTAGAGGAGTGAAAAAAATAGGAAGACAAAGCCCAAATACTGTGGCCTGAGAGTTACATTGTAAAATCTTGCAAATACTGAACTTAAGTGTTCCTCTAGCCCAACCAGCTGCCCTGGAGCAGAGTCGTATTCCTTGTGTAACTTGATTCTGTTTCAGCACAGTGTGTTGGACTAGAGTTTATACATACAGAATCCCTAGAAATGTTTCCAGTGGAAGGAGTTTCACAGCCTACAGCCGTTTTGCAATTTTAACCGTTACCTCTTCCATCCCTCAGCCATTTTTGCTGAAAATTAGCATTCTCTTTAGAGGACTAGATTGTTCTTGGTTGCTCATTCTTCATTTTATAGCCATATTTCGTTCTGTACGACTATTTTCATGCCCTGTTTCCCAGATTTTAGCAAAAACAGATCCAGTCCTTGCAGACTCGCCTCAATCCAAGTGATTTAACTTGGCAAACAGATGCAAACAAGAAAGAAAAGTATTGGTGTTCATGTCCTGGTAATTCAAAGGATGTGTAGATGTTCTTTGTTTTTGGTAGTATGAATGTTGCAAAGTTTTGAGGAAGACTTGGTACAAACATGAGGAAATATGAAGTCTGAGAATTGATTGGTATTGCATAGCTTCACAACAAGGAAAAAAGGAAGATTAGTCTTTTGAAATGTTTATTTTGTAGAAAAGTGATGAATATGGTGTGCAATTTAGATCTGATTTGGTTCTGTTTAGAAAAGAAAGCAAATCAGTATTTTATTCTGCAGATTGGTGCATTATCATCGTTGTTTACAGTGGCAGTGAAATTAAATTCAAATCAATTATGACTTCTGAATGCGTTGATTATCTGGTTTGTGTAAATCAGTACAACTCCACTTACTTTGAGGGAAAAATGTTAATGCAAATGAGTTGAAAATCTATCCCAAGTCTATCTGCTTTAAATGAGTATTTATGACATTTTGGATCCTTTTTAAATTTGTCCAACCTTAAGCACCTAAAACTTCTTATTTTTCCGTGGAATATCAAGTACATTCCTCACCTATTTTGTTCTGAAAATATTTCATACNTCTTGCCCACATTTCTCAGGTCAATGGGATGTTACTAGTGTTACTAGTTGCAACTTTTCTTATGCAATCCAGAATGTAAATTCAGCATATCATACACAAATCCAACTGATTTATATATACTCCTTTAAATAACATGAAACTGTCCTGCACCATTACCATTTCTGACTAACCGGAGCACGCCAGTTCTCCAATGCAAAAGCTTTCAGAATCCACTTGTACTCCTGCTTCTTTCCTAATAGTCCAGGGGACATCTTATTTTCTTTTTTTTTTTCCCCCTGGGAAAAATGCTTCCACACTTAGGGAAGGGGTAAGACAGATCAGCATATCACTGGATGAACTACAGAAATCTGGGTAGGAGCCATTATATCTAACTAAAAAAGGCTGAACATTTTTATTACAGATTTGCGTGAACAATATGTCAGACCTGCACTAATGTAATATACAACTTGTAATATTGTCTCATTTACCACAGACTCTCTCATCACAAATTATTTCAAGTAAAAGCCACATAAAAATTATAAAAAATTAAAGACAATGTAAAGTCATTCATTATGGGCATGTCCAGTATCATACTAACAGTGCCATGGCTACAGCACTGGGAATTTAGTAATGCCTTAAAAATTCCCGAACTTATGTCCACCTCCTTATTTTCTTTCACTGGCTTGGAGAACGGCCAGTTGTAATTTTTACAGCTCTCCAAATCTATCTGAACTTTCTTTAAAGGGAGAAGGTGACATCTTACATCTTACAAATTCTAAAACACTTTCACAGCCTACCACTCGAGTCACAAAATACTTCCAAAGCACAAGATCAACTGCCTCAAATAGCCCTTATGCTAGGAAACATAATTAAACTACACAATTTAGAAGAATTTTATCATACCTTGCAACACCCTTATTCATAACCTACTGCAAATGGAAAAACAAACAAACAAACAAAAAACAATATTTTATTCTGTTTCCACCTGACAGGTGGGATTTGCTACTGCCAGGGAGGAAAGACTGAAACCAAAGGTCTATTTTCAACATCTAATATGTGTAATTCTAGATATGTACGCCTTCTCTTTTGCTCCCCAAAAGGGTCTTATTTATAAAAAGCAGTATTTGAGCACACTCTTTGCATTAAGGATAATACACATTTGGTAAAAGAGCCTTGAAATCCTCACCACATAACCATCTTCACACACAACCAGTAACCATTTTAAAATAATCTTGTGACAGAAACAACATACACTGCTCATCACAGCTCTGATGCTAACATTTGTTCCAAACTGCTACACTGAATTTAGGCACAAGACCCACCTCTTCTCCTTTAACCACAATCCATTCTAGCCTGCAGAAGAACCGCAATCTTAACTGCACAATATGTATATTTTTCCCTTGATTGCGTCTACTTGTTCTTTCAAGGGCATTCCCATTAGGAACAAACACTTCTCCATCCTCTCCCCCCCTTAAAGCAGAGTGAAAATAATCATATCAAGAGAAACTTATTACTGTTTCCAAATTGCGTCTGGCTCTCAGCAGGCACACTCTCCAGGCAACAGTTTTGCCGCTACATTATGACTAATTTTTTTTTTTTTTCCCCTTTCCAGATGACATTTTGTACTGTAAGTAGGTGGAGGAAGGACAGATATATGTGATTTGGGTAAGACAGAGGCTCCTGAGCCAAGGGAAATAGCGGTGTCTCCCTTCATTCTGCACCCTCCTTAAAAAGAAATTTCATTTTCGCCCTCGAGAACAATTTCTCAGCATACGGTTCATGCACACACACAGGTCCTTTCACAAATTAATTTTGGAAAAGAAAGATGAAACCTGCAGTTTGTTCGAATCTGGAGCTCACGCTTACTTTGTATAATGAAGAAATAAAAGAAATAAGGGAAGGGGGGAGAACAAAAGAAACCCCCAAAGCTGTCATCTGGCTACCTGGACAAGGCATTTCTTGTCTAATGCTGCCATCTGCCGTCCAAATAAAGGAAAGAAAAATCAGAAATAGAAAAATAAAATAGGAGTATTACGTTTACAAATACATACACACACACCAGGCAACCTATTTCCCCTAAACAAAATACCAAGCCATGTCCATGAGAATAAAGCACTGCTTGTGTGATTTTAGGGAGCAGGTAAAAGGCAATTTTAAAACTAATTCAAACTAAAGCCACCAAGCCAGCCTCAAGATCAATTAGCACAAAAGAGTCACGACTAATACAGCCTGAACAAAGAAACCTTATCCAAATACACACCAAGGAATTTAGATATAATTTCTAGCTATTTAAAGAGTACATATATGAACACACAAGTCTCACCTACAAAGCTGCATGAAATTCAGCAAAATGAAGTAAGAATAAAAGTAACAATAGTAAAAACACTCAACCTATCTACTGCTGTCTCCTATAACCCAACCTCCTGCTAAGGGCAAGATTCATCCGTATCCACCAGTCCTATTGCTGTGAACTGAAGGTTATATTTTCCTGGCCTTCCAGATGGATTTTTGTAGCCATTTTCTTGCATTACCATCCTGGATAAGACACTTGCCGTTTACCACAGCTCCCCAGCACCTTTAACATTTCTTCTCCACCTAAAGGCATTTCTGAAGCCTGGGGCTCTGGCCCAATCCCAAAAATTGGGCATCCAACTCTCCTCGATCCACAGCAACCGTGCCCTCTTTGCTCACACAAGCCATAAAGAAAACTTCATCGGAACCACAACATTTACCAAAGTTTTAGGTCAATGCAGTACAGGCTTGAAATGATTTAAGGACTTGGGTACAACATCCTAAACATTCCATTTTCTGCAGGGTACCTTTTTAAGCCAAAGAATTTTAAGCCATTGAAAGTCCTTCAGAGGAACAAAGAGTAGCATTTTAGAACAAAAGATAGACAAAGAAAGAGGTAAGAAACACACTACAGCACAATTTAAGCATCAAACTAAGAAAATTACTGATACAGTCATTTTTACCATGTTGGTGACACAAAGATTGTTTGGAATGACAAAGCTCTTAAGCCATAAAATCCTCCTGGAAGCTTGACTCAAACCATTTCACATCTCAGTTTGGGCTACTCTGCACTGCCGTTTTAAGCAAAAGGGTCTGGTAAGACCAAAGCATTTTGAACTTTATATATATGTTAAAAACCACCTGCACTCCCCACATCCACACTCAGATCCAGCTTCAAGAAGTACATGTAAAATGATCTGTATCAACTGTATAAAAGGAAAGGGCTTAGCAGAAAACATGCACATTTTAAGCAATTTAGGTACTGCAGATATGAAAGGCCATACTAGCGCAATGCAGGCTCTTCAGGTTCCGATTTTTTCTTTTACTTGAGAGCATCACTGAGGAGATTTAGTTATTCCTACTTCTAACAGTCCAAAAACAAGCCATCTTTGGTCATCAAAACCCTCACACGAGTTAAATGAAATGGAACTCTTACTCGTTATGAACTCCCCGCACCCTTCAGCGCAGCAGAGCATCTCCTATATCTACTTCCATACCCCCTTAAAATGTCACATGTCAAGAGAACAACCAGAATGAAATCACTTCTCTCAACAGGTCATCATCATAGACTCAGCTTGCTGTTTGCTGCTTGGTTGTACATCTGTAATGTCTTCTTCAATTTGTAAGGTTTTTTTAATTGGAACAAGACAAGTAATTTTTGCATTTCTCTAACTCTTGGGAAACCCCATATAACTTTGGTCTTGTCATTAAAGACTTCATTCAAAAGGGTCTGCCAGTTTGATGCAATCTTTTTCACCACCTCCTTGTTTGCTATGACGAGTTCCCTCTAATTTCTTCTACCACCCTACCTACCCTTTGTCAGAGTAAAATGCAAGCAGACTTTCATCACGGGTAATTGGGAACAACGCTTCAGCTCTGTCTCAGTGTTCTCCACCTGTATCACACCACCTAAGAATGTGCTGCCTTAGAAATTCAGACACAAAATGGAGAAGTGGCACTTGACCCAAATAATTTCCACTTGAATGTAAGCTTCGCAGTACACTCCTCATTTCTGCCCTCATCACAATCATAAAAGTGAATGCTGAATTTAATGTCTTCTCTGGCCAAGACTACCCAATCCTCTCCTAAATTAAGTCATCTTAAACTCATTATCCTAGTTTGATCTAAAGCTTAAGCTTATTTGTGTCTATGTTGTGGCTGTCACTTCTTTGTGTCTCCACCTACTACGCAACAGTTGAGCACTTTGCTTCTCTGCTCTGTTTTCCATGCTGTTCTCAGTCTTGGCTTCTGCTGCTCTTTGGTCTTCAAAGAGATCCTATATCTGCTTTCAAAGACAGAAGTTAACACTAACTTGCCCTCTTTGTTAATGGTTCCTCCACATTCTCTTCTCTCATGCTGTCGTTTTTAATTATCTTGGTTTGCAAGATTTTGGATAGCAATTGTATTTGTAAAAATCCATAAATACACACCATTAACACAAAAGCAGAAACACAGATCCAAGCAAGTCACATTTGAACCAGAAAATATAAGGCTGCAAAAGGCAAACACCAGTACTTTGAATTAAATTTGGATGAAACAAGGCAGTAGATCAGAGATCTCCAGTGTGCCATCCTCAATATAGTTCACATCGCTACAATAAGCAGCAAGCAGTGTTCTAGCAGAATATTCCAATTGGCTTTCAAAATAAATCTCAAGTAGGAGGAATAATAATCAAGTTGGTAAACTCAATTTGAACATGAAACGTATTGATTTCTTCTGTGGCTAATCACCATCATGATTCTAAATTATAAAGATCAGAAATTCTCTTCTCCCTTAATGCATACGGTAAATTGCAAAGCAACAACAGCTCATAGAACTGTAATTGCTATCCTGACAGGATAAAAACGCCTACTCGTCCTATTGTTTTTGTCAGTCCATCTCCTCGGCACTATTTTCCTCCGCTTGTTTTGTTTATTTTCTCTGTTGTTTCTCACAAATATGAACTTCAGGACTATAGAAATATAGGGTGTTTTGCAGGTGTTGCCACAGAGCCAGGCAGAAAGGACTCCCCTCTGATCCTGCAGACAGCATGTCTCCTTATCAGGCCCAAAGATCTGCTTTTATCGTTGCACATTTAGTTTAGTCAGTAACCAAGATTAATGACTAATGTGTCCCACATACTCCATCATTACTCCTTTACAGGATAAACTCTTTGTCTGAGCAGTTTTTATGCATTCTGCTACATATCTCCCTCTCTTGGTTGGTCTTTTAAAGCACAACCATCCCATTTCAAGCTCCTAATATACAGATTTCCTCCAAGAGTCCTGCACTCCTTAACTTGGGCAAATTCATTCAGATACAGAACTAACAGGATCCATCAGAAACACCAGTATGCAGTTTGGGGTATTTTGTCACATTTCAGCCCAAATTTCACCCCTAATATCCATGTAGATTGTAAGCCCTTCAGAGTTCTTACCAGTCTAAAGTATCTAGTTTTGGTACCTTAAAAAAAAATACACAATTTCAATTACTTTTACTCAGTTCCATTAGTCTATATTTTCCCAAATTTAATTCTATCATGTTATTTTCTGCTTCTATTTCTTCTCTCTTGGTTCTTAAAAGAAGTCAATTTTACAGAGATAATGTTTGTACTATCTGATTCAGCAAGGCATGGATAATCTTAACCCTGTGCGTGGCTGACAGGAACCAAGGCAAGAAAGCCTTACACATGATTGTCATGATTACTGCAATACAAACCTAAACTCTTTCTGAGGACAGTAGCTTTGAGAGAAGTAAAAACAGGACCCACCTTTAGGGTGGAGGGTGGCAAAGGATCTTTTGCTTTCATCAGAGATAATATCATCAAATGGATAATACTTTCAGAATGACTTATGTTCATAAAGGCCATTTGCAAATGGAAAGCAAGGTGCAAAAGTACAAAAAGACTCTCTAAGAGAGGATAAGTTGCCCCAAAGATGATGCTTATTTCCCGTATCTATTGAAACGGCTTAGAGCTTCCCATGTTACCCCAGGGAGAGAGGAAAAAAAAAAAGTCAGTAACTGACTACTTCAAGCATTAAACCACAACAGCAAAACAAAACAAAAAAACAAACAAAAAAAGCAGCTCTTTCATGAACATCCTGCCTCTAGCCTACCACGTAGCACTCTTGTAAAAAATTCTGGATGATATTTTGGGGAAGGACACATGCTTTTAACCATGCCAACTGTAGCATTTTTCCACCCACAAGCACTCTCTCATTCCTAGTGTTTTACAGTTCCTACCATGATCTAAAAAATTCTCAGGGCACAGGCACGGTTCCTTCTCCTGCACGGTTCCTTCTACCTCCATCCAGGTGTGACTCTCCCTTCCAAAACACAGTTGGTTGCAACTCCCAGAAAGTCCAAAGTCTCCAGCAAGTAGATACAGCTTCCGCTTTCAAAAGCTGAGACAGGCCATTATTTCAAAGGAGACTACTAAATATTATCATCCTATCATTTGCATGGATAGACGAAAGATTTTAAGCTTATTTTCATTTAAACTCTAAAGCCTCCCCATAAAAGCTCGATTTGTACCAAAATGTTTATCCTCACGAGTTTAAGTAAACTTACCCAAAGCCTACTTACTCACAGATCCTTAAAAAAATAAAGAACAAAAAATCCTCTATCTCTCTCCATTTGGCTTTAGACATGCTCAATAGAAACCTACAATCTAGGTCTTCAGTTAGATGGACTAGATCTCGCCCAAATCTGCCTGCCAAAGGCAGGTCCCCTCTGAGAGGGGACTAAGAAACCAGGTCCCGTCATTATCTGTTTGGCCAATTCTCCCGCCACATAACAACAGCTTGAACAGAGGCTGAGGACCCTACAGACAACATAGGAAGGTCATCAACTCCTTCACTGATATGCAAGTACTTCCTTCCCTTGACAGCACAGAAAGAGGCAGTGCATCAGTAAGGAACTTAATTACCGGTTAACATATCCAAAATATCAAAATGAACCATAGAAAGAATAAAAAAATTATATATACACATAGAAAAAATACAAAAGCACACTCTAAATATTTGGAGGATTGAAGGTGGAGGGGAAGCTCAGTGGAGTAGCTATAATCACTAACAACAAGCCAGTCATCCTACACAGATTAGGAATACCAGCTTTCTAAGTGTAAAATAATTAGCAAGAGAAAATTGTCCTTTTTCCTCAATTGAGCAAAATTTTCATGACAGTTACAGCCTTCCAAAACCTTCCTTTGGACACAGCTTGTATGCAGTTTCATAATATGGACTGCAACCTATATCAGCAAATGAAAAAGCCTCTAACAGACCACTCTCAACAAAACGTGCTGCTACAAGCAAAAAGGAAAACAGACTCCCACAGAAATGCTCTTGGGTACTCTGAAGCAGCTTTAAGGAAAGATTCTAGAAATCTTTAGGTACAAGTTAAGAGAAATTTTCCTCAGCTTCCTCTGTGCTTTAAAATTACTTTCCTGTCGGGAAAGAAAAGTTTCAACATTTTCTCTGAGGTAAACTACCACATCTCCTCAGCAAAGCCATGCTGTCAAAGGTGACAGAGACCAAACTGCACCTAGTCTATCTCAGGGAGATAACAAATCAAGTTTGCAACAGGACATTCTCCAAGAGCAAGATAAAATATCAGCATCCACACATACAACCCGATACTTAACATGGAAATAGCAAAGGACTGCTTCAACCTTCACACATTTGATTTTGGTGAATCCTTAAAGCTGCCTAAGGAATGAATGTCCACGTGCAGACAATCCGAAAATGCTTAAATGTTCTACAAGGAGATTAAGGTCTAAGCGTGAAATGAAAATATAGGAAGATGAGCAAAAGGGAAGTTTGCAAGAACCTTTGCCAGAGTATTCACCCCCACTGTGGAAGCTGAAGTTCACCTTTTCTCTGAGGGGAAGGGTATTTTCCTCAGACTACTGCAGGTTGCCCTCATTGTCAATAAAAATCACCTTTAAAGATTTTTAATGAAATCATAGCCCTTTGGACTTCAGTAGAGGCATATTTCACCCAAACATCTTATTCTGAAAGCTCTGGAAGTGTACAAAAAAAAAGTGTCAGAATAAAGATTCTGGAGTTCTAAACTGTTTTCTTCTGCTCCAGCTTTCCTTTAACATGTCAAATTCTTAAATTTTTACTTCAGTTCCTTCATTCTTAGGATGATGGAATGGCAGCAATACATTAACTCACAAGATATGGGCAGAATTTCAAGCAATTACACAGTGATACCTGATAATGTTGAATGAAAGGATATGGATTATACAACACATTATTTCAACCCTTTGCATGAGCTAAGGGTTTTAAGTGATTTTAACTGAGCACAAGCATTATGTAAAATACTTTGGGAAAAATGTAGAAGTTTGAAAACAATTCAAATACAGTTGCAAGGTTAAAGATAGTATATAGAGTTTAGTACTGATACATACACATCTGCTGCATATATACATTTTCTGTCTGCACATGCCCTCTGGAAGCTACTGCATCTCCTAATCGTATTTATAAAGAAGTTGACCAGTTAATGAAACTTCAAATATATTATTTTACTTCAGTAACCCTATATGTTCTCATACAGCATGAAACATTTGACACACATACAAACCACCTAACTAATTTTATGATCATCAAAAGCCAAAACATGCATAAAAGTCAAAGTTTTGCAACTTAAGAAAAAAATAGTATAAACTAAAACATCTAAGATGTCTCATCAGTTCCACACCCTTTGTCCTCTCAAAATTCGGTGTATGCTTGCATTTAACAATGTGGTCCAAGTGCAGTCATTTCATTGTTTAAATAATTCTATATGACATTATTACAACGTTAACACCTGTTAATTACCACAGTTTCTATGTTCACAAAACTTAATTTTGTAGTTCTGACAACATCCAGAAAGTAAAGTTCTGCCTCAGGTTGTTTTTACGGCTTAACTTCTGCAAAAGGAAGAAGTTGCACATAAAGAACATAAAATGCTAGGTACAGTTTAGTATCCCCAAATTCATGTTTATGGACGCTCACCCAAATTACAAAGAAGTGGTAGCAAAATAAAACAGTTTGACCTGCATATAATAGAACAATTTAAGCAGGCTATAACTGAGAAAAGGTCTATTTTCAGGATGGTGCTGGGGAAATTATTAGAACTACTTACAGAAATTAAAGATGCCTTTCTATGATGACAAGCCTGGAATTATTGGCTGGACAAACAATGATGACCAGCCTAGAATTACACAGCTTTATTATATAAATTCTTGCATACTCTCAAGCATTTCAGTGAGATATACAGAAGTGGTCTCTTTCAAGTCATTGAATACTTTTTCTGTGGCTCTTAAGGCCCTAACATAAGGGTTGTCAGCTTTATTGAAATACATCAAAACCTAAGGCAAAATAAATGAAAAAAAATTAATCCACCATCAAGGTTCACAATAAAAAAGTAACAAGCAGTGAGGACATGCAGAAATCAAGGTTTCAAAACAAACATTGCTTTGGTCACACTGCATATGCTACGTATGTTTTACAACATACAATTTAAAAAAGAAAAGTAATAAATTAAACTTGCCTCACTGAAAAGGGGAAAACAAAAACATACACCGCACATTAACCCTGCAAATCAAAGGAGGAAAAAGGACCATGCAAATAGTTTTAAAATGCTTAGAGTGGTTTCATAAAAAGCCCCTCCTTTAGATTTTTTTCATTTACATTACTGAACAGTTCTATATTAATGTTTACATTAAGATGTAATATAGAATATGTTCAATCTCAAACTAGTCATCAGCTATGTGATTTTTTTTTTCCTTCTTCTTGAAAAGGAACTGAATGCTTTAATTCCTACCAAAATCCCTAACAACAGCCATGGCAACCTGGGACGCACTGGCCCTGATCTCCCTATTGATCTGCTGTCCTGTGCTCCTTTATAACCAGGAGACCGACTGAATTTCTACATCAGGAACCTCGGCTTAAGTGAGAAGCTGCATGCAATGGCGCAGCATAAATCCAGGCCATCACCATTCCTGTACATATGCCATAGGCACAAACAAATTCAATGCACTTCCAGAGACCACAGAAATCTTTCACAACCCATTGAAAATGATACAAGTCAAACCTTTGCACTATTCAACACTGACCGCTGCATGGATGCCTCAGACTGGCGTTTGAAGGGCCAACTTAAAATGACAAACTGAAATGTAGGATTTTTTTTTCCCCAACTAGACATTTTAAGAACAAATTCCAACAAGTTGAGCTCTCAAGACAGAAAATATCCATCTACCTTTGCCGATCTGCACCCACTTACCCATCTCTATAGTTCCTCTCCTTTCCCCCTCCCCAACCAAGCTCCAATTTTGACACTTAGCTATTGAAGTTGGAGAGCTGAATACTGACTTAGTGCTGACCAAGACACAGGTGGGTAACTTCAGAGCAAGATCAAGTTGCATTTAACAGATGCTCAGACCATGACTGCGCTTTCTCCTTACTATCATCAATACAACACATATAAAAACACGGACGCCACTGCAGCCCGACAATATTTAGTTCCAAATACACAGAAAACTCAGCAGAAGCAACGCAGTTACTAGAACGTGTCCGAGACTGATGTTACCACTTGAGAAGACAGTCCCCAGTGTTTATTAAAGCAGAAATCTTTCAGTATGGCCTGAAATGGACTAATATACCTATTAACATGTATGCAAAGGTTTATCTTCTATACACAGCGTTTATTAAAGGATCTCAATAAAGTTCAAACAAAAACTTTGCCTCTGTTTTTTTTTCCTAATTATGAAAATATGAAGTTACTTTGGTTATGAAGGATAGATTTGCCATTTGGATACATTTCTGCAAGACAAAAATAAAAAGCTGGAGAAATCTGAAATACCATGCATTACATTCACAGAAAGGGTAGTTTAATAATTCAAGCTTAATTTGGAGGCTTGTTTGCAACTGCAGAAAAGGTCAGACCTTATATGAATAAGGTATTAAAGTTTGCAAATACAGTCTAAGGTAAAGTAACATGACTTGTTTACAATCCAGCTGGCTCAGAGTCTACAGAGCTAAGATTTTTAAGTCAACACATTGATAACAACAAGGATTACTGAAAAAAAATCTGCATGGAGGTGCACGTAGCAAGAGTTCAGCAGGAAACCAAACTGATAACAGTGATTGTGTTGAGAGAATTTTTACTGTTTTAGAGATGTTTGGCTTTGAATTACACTTAGCAATCTTATCTTAAATTCCTCATTGCTCTTTCTTGTACTTCTCCAATTTAATATTTTACCAATCAGTCTCTCATGCTTTTGGATTGAACATTTCCCATGCTTTTTTAATGGCAGTCAGATACACAACTAATTGATAAGTTGGGGTCTGGACTGCACTGCTCAGGAAACTGTTCATTACACCAACATGCACCTACTGTGCACATGCACAACTGGATGCAGGGATACCTAAATCCTGCTGCTCTCAGATTGGTCTGTATGCACTTGTGCCTGTGCATATTGAAATACATACACCTTTTCATATCTACCTGAAAAATAAACCAACTCTTACTAAATCAGTTCTTAATAATTCACTGTCTTGCTTGGGACAAAGCAAAGACTGAGAGCATGGTACAAGCAGGAATTCAAACCTCACTTAGTAGCTAACAGAAAGCAAAAATACTGCGCACTTGCAGAAAATTGGAAAAGCAAACTTTGGGTCCATTCATTTACACATCACACTTTACCCTTAAGGGAAAGCATACGTGGGAGTTTCTTGATCTTAAAGAAGAATCATTTTCTTTTCTGCTCCATTGATCAAGTTGCCATAAATCTTAGCAGCATTAGCTTAATTCCATTTACACCGTTTTGACTCTTGAATTAACAGACTGAAGTGTAACTTTTTCTCCTGCAAACCCCTGCCACCTACCAATACCAACCTCCCAAGCGCTTGTTGTTAGGAAAGGACACCACTGCAGGAGGTCAGGTCATAAGTAACAGAAGGGTCTGTAACACTAGGGATTCACCTCCTAGCAGGATTATTTTGACTGCTCCCACCATTCCTACCTCTTTTGCAGCTCTGATGCAAGAGCAGGAGAAGAGCTGTGTGATCCCCACACCAGTTCAGCTAAGCACCAAGCTGCCAACCAGTTGCATGCAGAAAAGTGTCACCATGTGACAGTGCAGTGCAAACTCAAGAAAAGACCTCAACTGTGTGGGGAAACATAAGATAGGCTTCTACTGTGCACGCTTCTCATTCATCATGAAAGATTTAACAGGACTGTGCATATTTTAACCACAATTCTGCAATTAGTTTATTCTATAGCTTCTTTTACTTCTTTGCACTTCAACACCAACACAATTTTATTCCAAGTTATTCCCTCAATTTAACTTTGATTTGTAATTTCTAATACTTTCAGGCTATTGTCCAAACACCATAAGGACACATTAAGCAAGTTCAGATGGTCAGAGGAATTCGTCCACCCTCATTAAACAAGAAAAGTGGCAGCCACAATCTTGCTTTAGCCAAGAGAGTTTCAGTCAAGTAAAGATCACCTTTAATGTGCCTGATGTGAACCAAAAAACAAACAAAAAGCCTGTAAAATAGTATGTGTCATTAGACAATATTGCAAAAACTTACACTATTTAAAAAACGTATGTAGGTTACTCCAAGAGAACTGTTATTCACCTTCAAGTTACAAAAGAGTAAAATAAGAAGCAGAAATTAAAAACCAAGTTGTATGACTGACTATTGCCCACAACTCAACATGAACCTCTGCTGTATTACAGCAACTTAGCAAAGTCTACTGTATCCCCGTTTCTTTTAAGAATGCAGGACAAATGGCTTTTGCAAAAAAAATGTTTTACAATAATCTCAGTGCATAAAGCATAAAATCAGTTCACATCATGACAACTTTTATTTGAACATAATCTCAGAATAAACTTCCTTGATTATGCCTTCAACATTACAGCCTTTTGAGGGGGACACAGGTGAGCCATCTAACTCTAAGGCTGCACTTGCACAGCCACTGCCAACCTTAAAAGAAAACCCAGAGCAGCCACAGGTCCAGACTCTACCTTGCCCACAGTCTGACCCTCTCTCCTGCACTTGGATTCATACCAGTAGCAACCTGTATCAGGGGTTCAGTTCCTCAGAACTGTGCACCTATTAGGTGCACAAAACTGTTTGGAATCCTCTTCATTAATGGGTACACTTCTCTGCAGAACAAACTGTGCCCTAAAAAAAAAAAATGAAGTGCAGAACAGATGGCTTTTTTAAAGCGTGATTTAAATATGTGGCACATGCACGGCATGTGCATTTCCTTGATTTTCCAGACGCTAATTGTTAAATAAGACTTCTGATGTACTCACAAATGCATGGAATTCAATAATCAGTCAAGTATTTAGACACAAAAGAGAAGTCAGCAGAATTTTACAGCTAGACAACAAAAAACCCAACTTACCAAAACTAGAATATCTTGCATGCAAAATACAAAGTCAGCAATATGAAGAGGTTAGAATAATATGAGTGGTTGTGGGCATAGAGAGGAAATTGTTTCCATTTCACACCTAAAAGCATAAATATATTTTAAAATTGCACCATTTCACTTATAAAAGCTAAATATCAATAAGAAAATCATTCTAGAATTTTTTTTTTTCCTCCTCTTTAATAGGCAATACACTCCTTGGTCCCAACAATCTGATACTATTTTTCTTTTTTAAAAACTTTCCATATTGAATGTTCAGGCACTTTTCACCCATCTCTGCATTTTGAGTTTGCCAGCTAGTTTTCCCTTTCTTTGCCAGCATTCCTTATTCCAAATATTCTTCCCTAGCAGAGTTGCATCAATATTTTGTGAACGCATAGCCCTGCATACTCCAATTTCAAATACTGTGAGCATATATTCCATACTGGAACGTAGAGCGCTGGGAGACTTTCAGGACCTTATCACGTCAAACCAAATTAAAGTGACATTAAGGCTGACATTCCATTTTCCTTAAGCTTGTTGCAACTAGACATTTAGTACAAACCTCACCCCATTCAGGATTTTAATAAAGGGAGAAAATTAAGAAAAAGTTAAGTCTGCTATCTAGGAAAAAGATCTATTAGGCCTTGTCTGTAGTAGAGAAAACTATTCTTCTAAGAATCAATTTAGTCTTTGCAATGCACTTTTAAAATGTCACACGTTCACACACAAAAAGCATTGGAGATACTGTTACAACTGGTTTTCATTAAGTCTAAATGCTATTTCAGTGAGGCTGCATTAATGCCAGCTCAGTGCCTGGCATCATAGTCCATACTGATCAAAGTCTTCCCACCACCTTTGCCCCACGCACTCATGGCCCTTTGAAATCTGCCAACTTCACCATTTTGGGGGAACTGATAGAAATACGGGGGATAAACACCAGAACTGCAATACTTGCACAAAGCATGAGCAAGGATAGAGAGCAAACCTGTACAAGCTTGAAAATGCACAACTGTAGAGTTTATATCGTTGAGTGAGGAGAAATTCAAATTCCTAGCCTAGAGGCCGTACCTACTGCAAAGCCTCCAAGTTAGGGTGAAAATCTGAACTTCAAATTCAGATTATTCAGTGAAAGACCTAGAAGTCAGAGTAAAAGGCAGTACCCTATTTGCTGCTGGGAATGGGCAGAATGCCTAAATATCACCTTCAGTACTTTTTTTCTAATTCATGCTGTCGCATATAGACAGCAGAAGCCCCAGATTTTTGTCAGAACCATTTTCCACCAGAAAAACACTCCCGAAATTTCTTAAGACAATTTTCTCCCTTTCAGTGAAAATATTTTAATTTTGCATGAGAACAGTCTTCTATACCTAATCCATGAAATGATTGAGAGCCAAAGCAGAATACAATTTAAGAGATACTGTTATTTTCTTTTCTACCCAAGATCCATTATGCTATTACGTTAGAATCAATTAACAATAATTTCCCCATATTGCACCAAGACTGGCTCTCTAATCACTAAATACTGTTAAACTTTTTTTTTATACACCAAGTTCTCTCATCAAAAGACTGTTGGTTTCTCACCAGAAACACAGTGAGAAACTCCTTATATAAATGAATCTCAATCAGAATTAGTTTTGTAGCATTGCTGAAAGTTTTCCAAGACCTCTAATGCATCATTTTCACAGAGTGAGGCATACACATTTAACGTTCTGGCATGAAAAAGAAGAGGAAAATTGACACTGTGGCAATGCAGACTACATCTCTATTAAACTTACGGAACAAAGAGCCAACTGAGTTTTAAATAAAAGATAAAGCACCACATGGTTATACTTGGAGTCTTATGTCTGTCAGCAAGTCTGTTCCCAGCTGAGTGGGGTTCTGACAGATGATTTGGTATGCAAGCTCATCCCATAGTCTAGCCACGCTCTACCTCTTATACTGGAGTTCTGTCAGGCCCATAAAAACAGACAGACAAACATCATGCAGTGTTAAGACTATCTCCCCCTATATATCTACTTTATCAACGAGCATCCGGTGCAGTTTATTGTACGAAAGTGTTAGTGTGCATTACTCTCCTGTTACCATAGACTTATCTTGGCTCTAGGCTTGATGCTACAGTTGATTCTGTACAAACTGGCTTTTTCAATATGAAGCTCAGATGTTCACGGTGCTTAAAGAAAATTTAAAAGTTACTTTGATGACAGGTCTGCTTCAAAAGATTGCAAGCCTGGGAAGAACTACTGCCAAACCCAGACAAGTTCTGGGAGTCTCACTCTAATCAAGATAAAATTGAGATTGAAGAATCCAAATACCAAAGGGGAATAATAAACTTTTAAAAACTTCAGGGAAAATATACCATAATATGCTAGTACTAGTTCATAGTTTCTCAGTTCTAGTGAATATTCAACACTACATGATTGACCAAAAGTGGGAAATGAGCAGCAAACTGAGGATTAGTAGGAAGTGCTGTATTCCAGATCTTCAACACTGCCATGGATCAGCAAAGCATTCACAGCAGTTTTGAGCTTAGTCTCCTTAGCATAAGGGAACGATTTCATGGGCTGCTCTAAGGATTTAGATGGTGACTGGTTACTGCAGTTTACCTGGGCATGTCTGCATAATGGGCACAAAAGGGATTTCCTGAGCATATGAGCTGCAAGCCCCTCCATGACACTAAATAAGATACATGGCTGGGGTCAAGGTGGGCAAGGCAGATGATCCCGGGAGAGAAGGGGAGGAACAAGCAAATTAGACAGTGAATCACTTGGGCATCTTCTAACACAGCACGGACTACAGAGATAGTATCACAATAAAGGGGCATGGATTCTCTTTCCCGTTTAGCAGGGGTATCAAAGTCCCTATACGCCAAAGATATAGTTCCAAGGAAATGATATTGATAGAATGTCTGCATTAGAAACCTCTTGGTACCTCCTACAACTCTCTTCACGTAATACAATATCATACCTACACTGAACAGGGGAGAGGACTGCTTAGCCCAAATACACAAAATATAAACAGCAGCAGCACGAATATAGTCCATTTACACATTCTCGATACTGAATCGGCCTGCAACAAACACACACCACAACCCTTTCAGAAGAACCTGCTAGCATTGAAATATAGATCTTCATGAAAGAGTTTAGAAGAAGCACTTCAAAGATGGTTAGCCCTATTTCATGCTAGGAAATTCAGACAACATGCACACCATATTGCCTTCCTGAACAGAAAAAGAAAATAACTTGTTCAGAAAATTCAGTTTCACTCCACCCAGCAAGCAGATACAAAGAACGAAGAAGATTCTAACTCCATATGTAACCTCATGGACTCTTCATGAGTATTCAGTACCAACTTGGCAAACTTATGTTCCCTAAGCCCCTAGATTTCCTAAGTCCCATGAAAATAAAACTCTTGATACTGAAAGAAAAAGAAAGTATTGGAACACCTTAAGGAATGCAGGCTTGTAAGAAAAGGGGTACAGAACAAGCCACCCCGTACCATAGCTCACAAGCACACTTTTTGGTTGCTTTTTTGTCAGAAAGATTTAATGGAGACAAAATACCACTGATTCAGCATGCCCATAATAATTTTACGTCAAACCTGTGAACTACAAAGTAAAGCTCCTGCAATGCAAGATTTACCAGAATTTTATCTATTTTCAAGCAGTAGCAGAAAATAATGACTCTTTCAATAACATATATGAAAGGAAAGTTCAGCAATTTATATTTTTTATGAAATATTAGCTAAGAATCAATTTCAGTGTCTACAAAGAGATAAGTGAGAAACAGACACACCAATGGAAAGGGGCTGCAAATCATCTCCAATCATATCCAAGGACAGGATTTAGCAGTTCTGAATTAATAGCAAATTTGTCCTGTATTCTCTTTCTTTCAGGGTACTTTCAGCCACATGGTTATTTTCTCACACTCATACTTTCTCACACTAAAAACTCACAAATGTTAAAAGCAGATATGTGACTTGCTAGATGCACTAAATGAAAAACTGATGTGCTGCAGATCAGGGTCCAAACTTCTAACTAGCTTGTTATGGTATTTAAGAGAGAAAACTCATTAGGCTCAGGAGAAAATTGTAGCTTTGTTGTGGGAAGCATCATTAAAATAGACTTAAGACACCAGAAGTTACTAATGCACCACCATAACGTCCTAAAACAACTGCCAAAAGAACTTCTGCAGTGGTGACCCACAGCCTCCCGGGCTGATAATAAAGTGAGACCGTATAAAGCTACTAATGAGAAGAATTGACAAAGCTACTAATGAGAAGAATTGACAAAGCTACTAATGAGAAGAATTGACAAACATCTTGCCATGGTGAAAGTCTAACGACCATCAGAAGTCTAAATGACCGTTAAAAATAAATAAATAAAATCACACCATAAGTTGCCTGCACTTTAAAAAAAAAAAAAAAATTACATTTGACAAGATAGACCATATCAATTCACATTCTAGGGGAAGAAGTAAAATAGAGACTCCTTCACAAACTAGACCTCAGGATTTGTATACCCATTTGCACTAGAAGAGAGAACAGAAAAACAAGATTACTAAGAGCACTGACCTGCTCACTCAAGGTGACATGAGCTGACACTCTCCATGCCAATTTATTTTGCACATAAACATCAGATCCTTTAAAGACATGGATCCAAGGCAGTGACTAAGCACCAGCTCCAGCCTCCTCAGCACACTGAGATCAGAGAGCCCATGACTGGCATCCATACCTGAAGCTGTATCAAATGCAACTGCACCAATATGTGAGAGGCCCAATGTTCCGTTCACCACAGCCTCCTCTAAAGTCATCTCAGTTGCTTAAAAGCACCAGTCTTTATTTTAAAGTTGGAGTTTTTGGGACTTCCCATAACAGCAAAAAAGTTCCTAAGTAAAAGTCATAAAAAGTCACAAGTGATATGATTCTTCTCTGCATTCTATTTTATCAAAACTGTTTATTCTAGTTCAGAAGTGTTTAACAATGAGGCACCAAACAAAAGAGAAACTTATGACAGCAGATGCAACCAAACCAGTGTATCAAGATGAGTTTTGGGGAAATAAAAAAGTTTTCTGGTGCAATCAAGTCTGGTTGCACACTATCCAAGATAATATCACATAATCCTCTGCATAATCAAAATTCTATCCTATAGATAAGTTTATATTTCTTGCTCTCTTAACTTCTCTCTTCAGGTAATTAGAAACATTTTTTAAATTTTTTAAATTTCCCTTATTTTTCATAGGACAAATTTATTCAATAGATCTATTGGCAGCTTTTTAAGGCAAGGACCATTAGTAAATTAAATACAGATACCTGCACTGAAACAGAGCAGTGAGGCCTCAAGTCCTGTCCAGTTACCTGAAATGACAGCTGAACGTCAAGAGCTGCATTCACTTGGGTCTAACTTAGCACGGTTTAGAAACAAAAGATATGAGGATTACTAAATACTCGCAATGCACTCAAAAGCCTCATTCACAGGGCCTCAGAAACCAGCTAGATGCAGCATTAACTTTCAAATTCCAAGTTGAGTTTACAAAACTACCAGTTGGGAAATAGCTCATTTTACTAACAAGGAACTCAAACACGCAGAAGTCAAATGACAAACTTTCACAATTTTCAGACTTCCACACAGTAACACTAAGTAGTTCAGATTGCAAATACATCCTTTCATTTATCAAAACATATGCCAATCTACTCAGAATGAAGCAGTGCAGTGATAATAGGAAGCCTCAGTAACTGCGACCCACTGAAAGAGATGTATTGCTAGATTGATCATATTTGAACCTTGCTGGAAGTAGATGGATCCAGAAGCAATAGTCTTGGCCTAGGAATTAAATCTAAACATAATCATCATCTGGCAGGCTTAAAATCATAGTGCAAGATGCCATCACAGCACGCCGGCTGCTCCCTCTCTGCACCTGCATTGGCACTGGGCAAGATGCAGTGCACTGTAAACAACGCTACTTTTTGATACCCCGGTTCCTTGAGCCAAGAGAGTTTGAGCAAGTTTTGATAGCCACAATTGTTTGATCGAATTTTATTCTGGATACTTGGGATATACATCCTCCAGCTAGCTCAATTTTAAAACACTTCAGTGCTTAAACTGTCACACTTTATGCATAATCTGACACCACAGAGTCATAGTTTAAATATTTCAGTTCTATTACTTTTAATTCTGTACCAGTTAATCATATTTTATTTAAAGGTAAAATGTTAATCTTCTGATGTTAAAAACCATCCTTCTTTACCTTTTTATGGCCACATATTAAAATAAGGATACTTGCCAATTACCTCGAGGTAATTCATTTTAGGATTCGCATGAGAAGCTGACAAGAGGTCAGTCCAGACTCTCTGCAGTACAGCAGTCTCCTGCTGCCATAGGAGCTCTCTTTAAATTTCCCTGTACTCTTAGCTGAAATGAGGGAGCACAGCCCTCCAACTGCTGCCCAATTTTGGTTGCTCCTATTTTAATCCCAAATAAAATGTTTACCAAAAAGCACTTTGCTCCAAATTGCTTGCTATAAGCACCACTACAGGCTCAAAACTGTAATAGAGATATACTTCAAATAGCCAAAGGTTCTCTTCTTTTTTAATTTTGTTTTAATATTGCCATTTCTCTCATCTTAAAATACAATTTGATTGTTCAGTTGTTAGGGTTCCCCCACCCATAATGAGGTCTTATACCGCAAGCATTTCCCAGTAGGGATTTTTGTCTCAATACTTGTCTGCAAAGCAACTAGCAAATTGTTAATCATCTATAATTAAAGACGCCATAAGCCATGAACCCATCAGAGTATATCTCCAGTTTGCTCACATGGCCCTTTATGCATAAAATATGCCTTTTCATTTCGGTCCAAATACCCTTCTGCTTTTAGTCTCTCCTTAAAACCTTCTTCTATGACATCCCCAAGAGGATTTTTTTTTTCTTTTCAGATAAAATACAAGTAAAGAGAAAAAAATCTCTGCAACTTTTCTCTCAGACTTTAGCTTGACCCCATCATTCTTGTTTAAGCTTTTCAAAGTCATACAATGTTTGACTTCTTCAAGACTGAGAGTAGCCCCAAAATGCCAGAAATAAGTAACATGAAGACATTTAACTTTTGATAACAGCAAGTGCCACCCCCAAAATTATGAGAAAGGTAAATAATGTGCAAATATGGGTAAATAATGTATGTGGCACCTAATGCCACACACAGTCAGTGTGTAAAAAGCACAGAACTGAATTCAGGAGTTGCTGGATTTCCATGCTCATTCACAGGCCATAGAAGCATCCTATACATCATGACACTCACTTGTTTCCATCAGCACAACTGCATATTGCAAGCTGTACTAGTCTGCTCTATGGCTCACACTCTTTTTTATAACCATAACCAAAACACCCCAATTTAAAGTTCACCCAGAGCAAGATGTGAAGTATTCATTTTGTTTTTAGAAGGAAAAGCAGCACTTTTTTTTAATTCAGTCATTTCCTCATGCAGAATTGCAATTACTGGCAGTATCTCATAGGCTTCTGACATTCTGCTTCCACTGATAACTCAAGGCCAAAACAACACTGATATATGTACCAACCTGCTTCCCCATTTAGCTAGCTATAGTTCATGTACTTGTACCCGTCTGCTAGCAAGCAAGGGCTCATGTACCTCCGTTTTTCTGCAGAGTTACAAAATTGGGAAAAAAAGTTATTTTGAAACTTAGAACCAAGAGTACAATGTACAATTTCAAAGGCATTTTTGCTGACAAGCACCGCATCTGGAAACTGAAATGCCCTGAACCTCATGCACAGCAATGCTCAGCTACCAGGAAAGTCAACCATGGTCCACTGCCTAGTCTGGCAACTTGCTGCGCAAGCCTCAATGCGCCCCATGTGCGGCAACCTCAAAGTTACAACCTTCATTTCATACAGCCTTTAGTTTTCACTACCTTTCCTTTTAGAAGGCTCTTCTCTCACAGGGAAGATGGAGTTTCCCACCTTTCATAAACGAGGTATTTGTTACAGTGTTTAGAAGTCACTAGTTGGGGTGAAAGCTAAAATTTCACTTCTTACAGATTATTTGGAATGAAACAAACTATATCTAAAAAGTGCAGAAATGCTTTTTTTATTTCCTTTGCAGTTTAGGAAAGGGAGGGGGGAAAGCATCTCTGATTTGTATATTAAAGCACAAGCATCTGTCCTACTGATGATATTCTAGGGAAGCACATTAGCATAAAATTTAACGATGTCAAATAAGTGGATGTGAAATAGGGACTGCGTAAAGACACTATTTCCAAGCCTGACAGAAACATCACTGTTTAGAAATGCAAATGAAACCATTATGTTCAATAATTATATGAAAATATGAACAGTTCAGCATGTTTTCCAGCCCTGATGGCGGTTAATGGGATGTACGCTTATGTAAATAACTACTATTAAAGCTAATGCTGAAAAAAACTAATAAATTCATACTAAAGCAACTGATTTAGTACGCTTTTAAACCCCAGCAGTGCTCACTTATTAGAAAGGAGTGCATTCTTATGTTTAGAACTCATTACTGTTACAAGTCACTGCAACTCCATCAATTACCATGCATTAATGAAAATGGGACACATACAAAAAAAATTATTGCCTCTCAGCAGTTTTCGTTAAAGACAAAATATAGGGGTATTACCATCATGGGGCCTGGAGGGGAACTTATCAGCAACATAATCTTTATTACTACAACTGCATTCCTTGTGCTATAACTCGGGGGGTATCTTTTGTCCCAGGAAGGGACTAACCTTTATGTAAAGCTGTTGACATATATGCAAAAAAGTGGCTATTCTGACACCAGTAAAAACTGAAGATTTTTACAATTAAAAATACCTTTCATATGCATGTATGTATATAAATATAGGTATAAATGCATAAATATACATTTGTGTGTGTATATAAGTATACATATACACAAATACACAGACAGTAGTATAGGAAAAATGTGGCTATGGAATGAAAAATTACAATTTCTGAAACTAGAAAGAGGTGGCATCACACAAACAGAATTGAGTGAACACAGTATAGATAGTATTATATGAAGCCAGTTTTATATTTACACTTTTAACCTCCCAGAAAGCCTTCAAGATGCTGAAGGTGTAAGATTTCGAGGACATTACTCTTTCCTCTTTGGCTATTCGCTCCAGTTCCTTGGCACTATTTGAAAAATTTTTAGCTTCGGTTAAACATCACAATTGATGCTGGAAACAAACCAACACAATGCTGTCAGAGCAGCAAATCCCATCTGAAATTAAAAGCCAAGATTTATTCAACGCCTACAACTCTACAACGAGCCCACTTGTATATTCCAAGCAGTCTCCGAAAACGTGATGACTGTGGCATCCACTTGATCTTAAGAAATCTAACAAAGCTGAAAATGCTTTTATAGCAGTTTGCATTGACTGACACTATTTAAAGTCAAGGATAGCTCTGAACAACCTTACAAAGGCCACATACAAAGGATTAATGATATCTTTAAAGGACCAAATGATGGAGATCTACACTAACTACATCAGCTATTTGTCCAGGCTTAGCTGCTGTGTAACTTGTGTCCCAGACGTTCTGCCACCAAAGGTCATCGGACAAACTTCTGACTCATCTGACCATAAAAACGTTGTCAATAAGAGCTATGATTAGAAGGGAAGAAATCTTTTAAATTTCTGTAGGACAAAGTTATTGTAGAACAGTGACCAGCATAATAGTCAAAGTTAAATAAATGCTATGCTTCAGTGAAAGACACTCTGCCTTGTATAATGCAAACTGAAAGGCTACCTTCGTCTGAAAATAAATGCAGTCTAAAAACAGAGAGCAAGAGGTGGCTTGCAGAGAGCCAGCAACGACAGCTACGATCGCAAGCTCACACATGTGACGACAGCCACTATGACAAACAGGCAAGCCCAGCTAGGGTGGGTAGAAAAAAAATACCTGATTGCTTTCACTAAATCTCTACTGAAAGAGAGGTATGAAGTGTTTTGCTATCTAGACTGTTAAAACTGCTTCATGAGTGAAGGCCGTTCTAAGGTTAAAAACAGTAAGATAAATTTGCTACTGATTAATAATAAAGCCATTCATTTTATTCTTCAAATCTAAAGTAATTACAAGCCAGAGTATGGCAAATGGATTTAGCTGAAGCCATTACGTCAGAAGAATCCTTTAAAGAAGGACAGTAATTTAAAAGACTAAACTGAATAATGAACTCTCCTGAACAACAATTATTATGAGATTGATTTATTGAAAGTGTATTTAATCATGCAAGAAATGTTTAAACTTTCCAAAATAGTTCAGGGAGACAGAGAAACCAATAGCAGAGTCAGCCCGACATCCTCATTATAGTCGAGAAGCTGAAGCAGATGGAGAATTCATTTAGTTTGGAAGGATAAAGTACATCAATTTCTCTGAATCCACATTTCTAGTCAATTTGTTACAGTACCAGCTTCAACAATTAATGATCTCATTTTCCCATTTGTGCCTCCTTTTAAGAGATCTCAGTCTTTGTTTCCAAATGAGCCCAAATGTCATAAAAGAAAAA